>CAJNDT010006239.1:262500-345424 GCA_905221615.1 Symbiodinium sp. CCMP2592
TACAGGTAGCTTCAAATTATGTCGGTGTCCAGCTTTGAGAGCGATGCTGTCTCTGTATCGGACGTGCACTCGTCCGACTTCTCGTCAGACTTTGCAGTGTCGGACCAAGAACATGATCGACGTGCAGCTTTGGTATCAGGTGTTACCGCGGTCAGTGATCCGGATTCCGCTGATTTCGCCTTTGATCATGAGAGCTCAAATGTGTCATCGTTCCTTGGCCGACAGTCTCCGTCAATGTCCCCTGGTCGATCAGTTCAGTTTCCAAAGTCGAACCGTTCCGCTGCAGAACACACCAACATGTCGAAGATTGTCCCGCCGCGGAAACGCAAGCTTCGTATGATTGATGAAGGTTCTGATGGTGCGCGTATCAAGATTCGTCCTGCACCTAGAGCCCAATTTCGTCGCAGAATGGAAGGCACGAGAGTGCTTGGTGACGACTTCTTCATCCACAACAGAGCCCAGTTCATTCTCGATTTCCTGAGACAACACGGGGAGCGCATTGCTAAAGAAAAGCATGGCCCTAGGAAGCGTTTTTCCTCTACTTTGAAACTTGTGCAGTACGTCTTAGACCGAAAGTGAGAGAGCGTTGACGGTTTGAAAAGAGTCCACCAATGCTTTGTGTCAATCGAAGTGATTAGCAAGGGAAGAGTAAGCGGATTGCAAGTGATGTGCAAGGGACGGTCGAGGTATGTGCAAGTGCTGTGCAGGAAATGTGCGGAGAGACATGTCAGGGATGTGCAAGTGCTGCGCCTTTGGGAGTTGCTTTCATCAGACATGGAATAGAGTTTTGTTTCAAGCAGTCTGGAAGTTTTGTAGATTCCGAACAACATGGATTGGGCCGTTTCTGACGTGCTCGAGAACATCTTGACGTACTTGTTGCCGATCAGAGCCAGAATCACATTCATTACTCGCCTTGATCGAAATGACGACCCAGAAGAGGCGCAACCCTTAACCGACACCTTGGTGGCCTACACGTTCTTGCAACGTGGGATACAAGAATTTCGGCTGTCCTCCTCGGTTGAGTTGACCATGGGTTTTCAGTCTATGCATACCACCATCCGTTTTGTTCAAATCAATGCCGTGGCCTGCACCATGTTGGGCAGCCCTTCCAAGAGGTGGATGCGTGCTGTGGTAGACCTAGCACAGGAGCGTTTGCGAGTGAGTATCGTGTCATTGGCCAATGCTGCGTACCAAACTGCAACTCAGTGTTGCATGTACTTCGATTCTGATGCAGAGGAAGCCGAAGTCGAATTGCACCTAGTGTACAGACTGCGTTTTCTGAAGTTTCGTAGCCCACTCTCCTAGTTCTCCCAAGGACAAGACGTTTCGATGATAAATCGGTGAGAAAAACAGCGCGCAACGTCCATCAACATTGCACGGAGCACCTCGGGGCTTGTGTGTGTCCAACTCTGTTTCCAAGAGACGTGAGTGAGTTAAGCAGCAGGGAGCAGAGGGTCTCATTTCACGGCCTCTGCCAATGAAGCTCCGTGATATTGAGACAGGTAAACGTACCTGCAGTGGTCGGCATGGGCACTTTTGCGCAGCTTGTGACCACACAACTGTCGATTGTGGGTAGGATTGCAGTGCAGTTTCATGTGCAGTATCATGTGCAGTTACATGAGTGATTCGCGTTTGTCCTATGGTAGCACTTCAGATTGCATGTTCTGACTTCTCCTGACAGCTTCTGACTTTCCCTGACAGCTTCTGACAATATGCACTGACAGATCAGACCTGCGACACGATGTGTCAAGTGTCTGTGTGTGTGTGTGTCTCTGTGTGTGTGTGTGTCTCTGTGTGTGTGTGTGTGCGTGTGTGCGTGCGCGTGCGTCCGTGTGTCGTGTTTAATTGTTGTGCTGCTTGAGTTTTAGATTTTCGATCTTAAAACGCTTGGCGCTTATCGTTAGTTCGCGACTCTAGGCATGCCTGTCAATCTTGCAAAAGGTCTCGGTTCCCCATAAATCGATGACGACGGGGTCCGTCAGAGCTTGGCAACTGCCATTTACTCAAGTGTGTTAGGGAGCTACTTGTTGTTGCATTGTTTAAGCAAACTGCTGTTCTTGCCGAGACGAAGAGTGCCACGGTCGGTGCATGTCGGTGTTGTTGCAACAACTGAGGTGTGTACGACATGGTGCCTTGGTGTGCACAGCTGTTGGGACGACTTCAATGAATTTTGTGGCGGGTGCAATGCGAGTCCCACAAGCACTCAGAGGCTCGAGGACCTCAGGAACACCGTATAATTCATGTCCTCCTTAGTGCATTCACAAATAGGTGGATGTATCCAGCCTTAGTAAAGGGGGGAGAAGACTGCCTCAGGTCAACAAGCGACACCTGAACGTAGACTACCTGAAGGCGGGCCCCTTCAGTGGTCTCGGGGAGTCCTTGAACTTTCCTCGAGCTGAGGGCTTCCAGCCCGAAAATCTCACAGTTCAGATTTCCAAGGGCGCATGCGGTGATCAAGTTTTAGAGCTTAGGGCCCCAGTTCCCTTTTCAGGGTTTTAATAATACCACCTAATCTAGCATATTCTGATTAGTTTGACATACTTCGCACAGGAAATGATACACAGGTACAGAAGGGTTTTAAGCTTAAGTCTGTAACTCCAGGATGCCCTCGCTCAGCTCTTGTGTAAAGGGGTTTCCCTGAACTCGCCCGAGGCCTGATTTCCATCTACCACTGTATGATTTGATCCCCAACCCCTAAACGGCCCTGAGCCCTACAAATTATGGGATCTCTATCTACCGCCAAATGGTAATGCACAGAACGGCGGACAGGTGTTCTGATTTGCGCCGGTTCTGAAGCTCCGGAAGGGAGTGGCCCGTTAACACTGAAACCACAAACGCCCCATAGTGAACCCACATTGAACCCTTGGAAGGTCTTCGTCCTGGACGAAGCCGATGAGCTCATGTCTCGAGGCTTCAAGGCGGCTCAAGTGGGGAAGTGTTTAGGGATTGGGCATCTTACCTATTTGGATGAGGGTGATGGTGATAGTCATGATCATCACGACATCATGCTGATGCTGGTGAGCGTTCACTCGGTGGGCACTCTAGATACTTGCGGCTTGGGTGCTGAAATCCAAGCAGAAGGCTTGTTCAGTGTATACTGCAGCCATTTTGCAGAAGGGTTGATGGCCTCAAGTGAGGGGGCTTCTGGCAACTTTGACAGTAAGGGCGATTATCATCCATGTTCTCTTTGGGAAGTCTCAACTTGCCAGACGGAGCCCTAAGCCTGGATGGGAAAAAGTGACGTGGGGAGAGCCAGTTCTTGCCGGCATGGGCAGTTTTCCGTGGTCACATTCGTCGGTCTGTCTCCATCTCGTCAGACATGTTGGCACCAACTGTTGCGCATGGATCGTCTGCAGGACCAGATCTATGACATCTTCAAGTGCTTGCCTCCAGATGTGCAGGCACGAATCGCTCAGTTTTACCAGCTCAACGGTTGCGCGAGTGTGCCGCACCGATGGAGTACAGGGTGGACCTCTTACCTCGCATCTTCTGCTTGGATTTGTCTTACAATCCGTTCCGCTAGACACATCTCTTCGGCATGGTCCAAAACTAGTTCCTCTATGTTCCTTTCCTAAGGCAGACCCCATGATGCAAGGGCGCTATCTCGCGACCTAGACAAGCTTGAAATGACGATAATCACCAAAAAATGCTCGACAAAGCCAGCTTTTACAGCTCCCGCATGGATCGAACTCACAAACGGCTGATAAGCCTGATTCATGCTCCAGTTCCGATTGTTGCACTTAAGCATCGAACATCAAGAGCATCTCTCTTCCTGAGGGAGTACCGCATCGAGTTGTGGCCATATGCACCAACCTCGTGCTGTTGGTGCTGTGCATCTAAGTCCAAATGCCAAACCCGCCATCGCGAGTGGCAGGTGTGCCTTTTCTCTGCCACCATGGCCCCAGAAATTCTGGACATGACAACGACGCTCGGACTTGGACTGTGGGCTGCGGTGTGTTCAGTTTGCTTTCTCGCATCGATGAGCTATCGCTGGGAGCCGCTTAGTGAAACTGCGTGTCGAGGAAATGTGTACTCCCCCTAATTGCCAACAACATTCTCAAAATCATGGCTCCAAGCTGTGATTTTTGTGTACACCATCTTCATGTCCTGATGACTCACAGTCCCAGTGGCACTCTGATCCTGCACCGAGGAAGTTCATGCGCAACGCGGTGACTGGACTGGAATCGACGTCTTTACATGTTTCGGCTTTGGGGTGCGGCATGGTTGGAGCATCGAACCTGTGGATGTCACATCTGTACATATATATATATATATATATATATATATATATATATATGTAATACTTATATATATATATATATATATATATATATATATATATATATATATATATATATATATATGTGTAATGTATTTATATTACATAATATTCATCCCGCATGCCGTACAGACTCGGCCGTCCACTACATGCATATATATATATATATATATATATATATATATATATATATACATGTACACATTGCATACATGTGTGTATATATATATATATGCATGAGTGCATACCCACACACACACATGCATACATACGTACGTGCAGTTATATCACTTTTATTTCTCACTACAATACATTACAATACCTACGTTCATGCATGCATGCATACATGCATGGCTAAGTATGTATATTCTGTGCATACATACACATATATATTCACACACATACGTAAACAAAGCCCATGGACGGACATACATGCATGTATGCATGCAAACATGCATGCATGCACAGCAAACATAACATGTTTAAACATGTGCACAGACATGTCTACGCATTCATATACTACCGTGACAAGTTCTTGCTGCTGACCGGGATCAACAGGTACAGTACGGATCGACAGGGCGGACGGACACATCAGGTAAGTATATACATGTTTACATTTTCACAGACATACAGTTCCCCATGCCTTGTACCCCTGCGGATGCCTTCAGGTACGCATTCTGGTCAAGAAAGATGAATTGACCCTGGAAGGCCCTGGGCAAAGTCTGGCAGGGTTCTCCTGTGAAGAGTGAAGGCTTGAGCTGTGTTTCTGGTCCTGGTGTTTTGGAGTGTAGACAAGCAAGTGCATCTAAAACATTCAACAAAAAACCGAATTCCCATGAAGCTCGCAGAAATGCGGGAGAAGCTTGCCAGTGCAAAAGCGTGAGGTCCAGGTAGCACATCCAGCACTCGCAGTCGATGATCGGTTTGGGCTTCTCAGGGTCAGAAGTCCCGCCCAAAGCCGCATACGGCTTCGGAAAATGAGGGGGGATTGCAATGTCTTCGGGATGCTTCAAGGGTCTTCTGCCGAAGTACTTCCGGAGCTGTAGTCCAACGTGCAATGATACGAAGACTGTAAGGCACTCGCGGCTTTGACTTGTATATGAAATGTGGAAAGAAATCATGATTTTATGTATCTGGCTCCCCGGGCCTTGAAGCGAACTCTGAATGAGTTGTTGATTCTGGGAGGTATCCGCCAGTTCTACGTGGCAATTGAGAAGGAGGCAAGGGCAGTGCGCTGGCCCGCCTAAGTAGTGTGGAGACAAGGGAAAAACCGGCCCGAGGTTCAAGTCTTTGTTGGTGGCTCGCCCCAAGTCCTAAGCCACGAGAGTGTCCAGGAGTGGAAGGTTGACACGCTCTGCGACTTGTACGAGACACTGACCATCACACAGGCAATTATCTACTGCAGCTTGGCAGATAAAAGCAGCTAGTTTCGCCCTGCTATTAATTTGCATTCAACCGCTGCGTTGCATAGGGGCTGTCGTAACATTCATACTAGAGGAAGTCGGATCCCAGGGGCGTCGGCATTTGGGTTGTTGTGTGTTTGGGTTTGTGGAGGGTGGACCTAGCCACAGGCTGCTCGGTCAGTTTGACTTGAAGGTTCAGGATGTTTGCATCTTGGGTTCCGAAGTCTGGGAGCTTTTCGAAGATGCCGCAAGGCCAACAGGCCAACGTCTAATGCCCCAGACTTTCGAAGACCCTAATCCTGAGCCCGTGGCGCCTTTCCGCCCAATTGCACGCAGTGCATACGGCGGAGCCTTTTCAACAAGATTGAAGTTTAGGCTTCAGCGGGTTTGCGGGCTTTTTGCGGCTTATAGAGACTGAAGCCACTTCACTGATCGATGTATCGCCCAAGCTTCTGCATCCGCCTCCGACCGTGTTCCAACAGGGTGATAGGCCACGGCTCCTGCAAATTGGGGTTGTGATTTTCGGAGACTCTTGACAAGTACATCACACTTCTGGTTCAGCTGGAGCACCGAAGCCATGCCGAGGCAACACCCGCCGCAAGGTGGACTTCTTGCAGGATCAGCTGACCAAGCGGGACTTCACTGTGTCCTGCACCTTGGGTAGAACGACGGAGGTGAACTCGCACAATCTCAGTGCTGCACAGGGGTAGCTCCCCAAAAAGCCGGAAGCTTGAATGCTGAGCTCAGACCTGCACCCAACCTCATACACCCAATAGAATCAGATCAAATCCTATTGAAGCTCCACCCCGGCATACTGGCTGAGTGAGGCATGCACGCTGACTTGGACCAGAAGGACAACTCGCCCGGGGAAAGTTTCTTAGAAGCGTAAGTCAAACATAGTAGATCACGCTGCATGGCATACGTGCTTGAACATCCCGAATGCATGAGCATTGTAAACCTGGAATCTTAGAAGACGCTACACACATAGATAGATACAAAGAGAGACAGGTAGATTGCTGGATACTAGTAGGTAGAGAGCGAGCGAAGTAGGTAGATAGGCAGACAGATAGATACAAAGATAGATAGACAAGTAGCTAACTAGATGACACGAGCTCACTGAGGTAGGTAGGTAGACAGATGGATAACCCGAACAGTGTGATAGGCACCATGGGGTGAAGACTTGAAGCACAAGGAAAATCGGTTCGGTTGGGCACAGTCGCGCTGCTGAAAATGTTGTCTGGGATGTGGCTTCGCTGTGGCGTGGTGCATATTTTGCGCGCTCATCCTAGTATCTGCAAAGGAGCCGTGCAGCCGCGCCCCCGGAAAGCCAGATTCATCGTCAATTCCAAGAGACCTTGAAACTTCTGAATCGCCAACACTCCAAAGAAAGCATTTCGCCCACCTCCTGAAGAATCCCACCAGTACCCGGGGGAAAGCATGGCCGTGCTCCTGAATCCCGCCCATGTGAATCCCGCCTGTAAATGGGGGAACGAAATTTTGCTCCGTGGTCTCTTGCCGTGGTCTCCTTGGTTCTGCTGTCGGTTTCCTCATGGAAGTTGTGGTGCTTTGTCACGGTTTGGGGATCGCGCTGGCTTTGTGAGCGGTGATCTAAATCTGAAGGCCCGCGTCTTTGGCTTTACACAAGACGGTTTCATTTTTAAGTGTAAAGCTATGAGTCCGCAAAAGTGTCTGGATGGCTCCGCGAAAGGAAAACGAATTCCACGAAATTTGGAACATAACAGGCCTGGGGCATGTAAAGCTTATATGTAGAACATACCATCATCTTGCAAGCCGCAGCAAGCTGGGAGGTGCCAGAATAAGATTCCGGTATCGCGAGAAGTGCGAAAGCTTCGCGCAAGTTGTGCCTGTGCATTGCTAGAGTCGGCTCAATGTTTGTGTGCGCTGAGCTTCGCTACTACCTGCTGATGCTCATGCTCCCCCTCCTTCTACGACTGCTGCTGCTGCTACTACTACTGCTACTACTACCACTCCTGCTACTACTACTACTACTACTACTACTACTACTACTACTACTACTACTACTACTACTACTCCTACTACTACTACTACTACTACTACTACTACTACTACTACTACTACTACTACTACTACTACTACTACTACTACTACTACTACTACTACTACTACTACTACTACTACTACTACTACTACTACTACTACTACTACTACTACTACTACTACTACTACTACTCCTACTCTACTACTCTACTACTACCTACTACTACTACTACTCTACTACTCCTACTCTACTACTGCCTACTACTGCTGTGCTGCTGCTGCGCCCGCTGCTGCTGCTGCTGCTCCTACTACTACTACTACTACTACTACGACTACTACTACTACTACTACTACTACTACGACGACTACTACTACTACTACTACTACTACTACTATACTACTACTACTACTACTACTACTACTACTACTACTACTACTACTACTACTACTACTACTCTACTACTACTACTACTACTACTACTATACTACTACTACTACTACTACTACTACTACTACTACTACTACTACTACTACTACTACTACTACTACTACTACTACTACTACTACTACTACTACTACTACTACTACTACTACTACTACTACTACTACTACTACTACTACTACTACTACTACTACTACTACTACTACTACTACTACTACTACTACTACTACTACTACTACTACTACTACTACTACTACTACTACTACTACTACTACTACTACTACTAACTACTACTACTACTACTACTACTACTACTACTACTACTACTACTACTACTACTACTACTACTACTACTACTACTACTACCGCTACTGCTACTGCTACTGCTTCTGCTTCTGCTTCTGCTTCTGCTACTACGACGACGGCTACTGCAACAACTACTACTTCTTCTACCTCTACTGCTCTTGTTCCTGTTCCCTCTGCCACGACTGGTGCTGCAACTCCATTCTGCGAAGACGAAACCCTTTTCGGAAGAAAATGTTTGCTATATTTGTCAACGTATAATACATACATACATACATATACACATACATACATACATACATATATATATATGTATATGTATATATATATGTATATATGTATATATATATATATGTGTGTGCGTGTTTGTACGCATGCAGATGCAATCAGTATTCTGGCTTGAGTGTGTCAGATGCAGGTGGAGCTTGTTGGCCGCTGGCCGCACTGCATGCCTGTCTTTGTTGAAGCCAGATGTCCGGACGCCGTTTCGACTCCCGGACTCCCCTTAGGCGGACGTAGTTTTGTGGCTTTTGAGCCTTGCTACATTGCGTGGCTATGAAGAAGTCTCTTTGACTTGCGCTCGACTCTTCACAGGAGCGCGACCTCGTCATGCGAGAGTTCCGTTCGGGCTCCTCTCGCATTCTGATCTCCACTGCCGCTCGTCTTTCGATTTCGACTGATGGTGTACCGCTCGTGCAGATGTCTAGGCAGTGTTTGGGGCCGGGGTGCTTCAGACTGCGTCTAACCGTGCACTCGTGGAGGATGGAGCATTCGATTTCCACGCGACCTACCTCCGAACCACGTGAAAGCTTAGGACCTGCTTGCACGTGGCATTGACGTGCAGCAGGCCCGGGATATCGCTTGGGTTTAGGGTGTAGGGATGTTTAGAGGACGTTTTAAACATGTGAAAGTTTAGGGGCAGCTGACTTGTTTTGGGGGATCTGACAACCACGAACTCCGAGCTCCTGGCCTCGATGATGGCGAGCCACCCGTGTCGATACCTAGCTGCCGCAAGCGAGTGCTACGGTCTTGCAAGCCCCTGCCTCAGGTGTCCCTGGCGACTTCTCCGCATTTACCGTACTATCTTGTCGGGCTTTCTCATTCCACAGACAAAACCAGCCCTCTGACTCTGTCCTCCCTTGACCTGCCATTGCAAAGACTGTTACCTGTCTTGGCAGGAGAGGGTTTGACCCAAGCCCAACTCCGCTAATCTGCATTAGTGGCTTTGCTTGCACTGACAATTCGGACCGAGAAGCTGCCTAGCAAATCTTCGTCAACAGCTGGTCGATGAGATGAACCGTGAAGCTATTCGCGTATGGTTCCTGCAGAGATCAGGATGAACGTTTTGCGGATGCCTTGCGGATCCTCTGGTGTCCTGGGGTTTTATAGGTATCCAGCTCATCCCTTTTGGGGCCTTCAGATTCCGACTTCCTAGTCGTAGGGCAGGATTTGGGTCGCATCGCGAGTCCGAGCCCTGATGGAAGCAAGGTGATCAACTACGACCTTCCATCCAACATGGACCGGGCCTGAGCTGTGCGCAGTGCTGCACTGGAGGCCTCCGACCGGGATTGAACTGAATGCTTCGTCTAAGGAGAATTACCTGCACCGCATTGGTCGCAGCGGTCGTTTCGGCAACTTGGCTTCTCGGGGCCGGGATCAAGTGGTTTGTCGCGAGCACATCCCAAAATGACTAGTTCCCGACGAAATTTCAAAGAGAGCAACACCAAGTGGAACCCTGCATGGGTCCTACAAGCCTAACTCCACTTCCCGACTCCATCCGTACCATCCCCACCAGCTCCGCAAGAAGCCCATGCCATTAGCATGCGAACTCAAACTCGCATAAAGAATGACCGCACGAATATCACCTCTTGCCACACATGGCAATCAAGCAAGCATTGGGGCTACCCATAGGAACGACCGTTGCAAGCACAAAGCCAATGGACCTTATGGTTGCTGTTACAAGCCGACTTATGGGTGTGTGCGGTGGCTTACTGTCTCCACCCCTACAGCCCGACCCAGGTCGAAAGGGTGTGGCCATCAATTTTGTGACGAACAGTGACGTTCGCGTGATGAAAGACCTAGAGAGGCCGGTCAGAGTTTGCACCAGGCTCCGCAGAATCGCCCAGAAAAGCACAGAATTTCCTGGACAGTTGGAACCGGATTACAGGGCTTTCCGTGTTGAAGGGCTTTGACCAGCATGACATCGAAGCTCGAGACAAAGCTCATCATT
Organism: Symbiodinium sp. CCMP2592; assembly: GCA_905221615.1. Taxonomy (NCBI): domain Eukaryota; class Dinophyceae; order Suessiales; family Symbiodiniaceae; genus Symbiodinium; species Symbiodinium sp. CCMP2592. The sequence continues at coordinate 273,177 of CAJNDT010006239.1, forward strand.
GAGAGACCCCGTTTGGTCGGTGCCGGTGCCACTGGCGCTGCGCCCACTCGAGAGCTAAAGACTTGAACCCCTCTGGCCTGAACCACAACACCATCCAAAAGAAATCTCGGAGCTTCGATCAGCATCTGCGACCATCTTGAAGTATCGGTATCGTGATGAAGAGGATGACAGGGCAGTAGAATCCATTACCTGTTGCATCCTCCGACCGTCCAATTCAGCTACTAACCCAAGATGTTGTTGCACATGGCATGTTTCCAAACTGTTGTTGGCTCTGCAGGACACTGATGGCATGCAGGGAGTTTGCGAATGGGTTTTCTGGTCTCGTGCAAGTCACGAAATCACGAATGTGCTCCAGTCAAACTATCTATATATATATATATATATATTTTTGGCATTTGATTGCGATCAGAGGTGTACGCCGCCTAATTACTTGCAAAAGAACGTAGCGGCTCGAAAGGCCTGGCTACAGGGTGCTCCCAGAACCGCTTGGGCGCTTGGAGATGTACACACTGCCCGTCAAGGGTTCTGGTCCAAGCTTGTTGCAGGGTCCATGGGAGCGCCGCAAAAGGGCTATCCAACACGGCTGAGAGTCCTTGTGCCTCCCTGCTAGTCGTCCACTCAGCTTCCCAGTCGACTGGCAGACACAAGACATCAGGATGGGTCCCGTGTTGTAAATCCGCGATATTCAAGAGCTTCGCCCAGTCAATGACCCGCAGTGCTTGTTGGAATACCTCAAAGGTGTCCTGCTTCTCAGCAGGTTGACTGCAGGCATCGTTGGGACATCGGACTTCCGCAATGACATTCTTGCATACCGCTGTGAAGCCATCCAAAGTCTCCCGTGTCCACTCTGGCTCATTCCCCTGTTGAAAGAGAAACTCCATCTCCTCAGCAAGGAACTCAACGACAGAAAGGATCTCATCGGGGTAGAGGGGAAACTGCTTGATGGCCTCAAGGATGCAATGACTGAAGGAATCCGGCTCATCATGCTCAAATGCAGCCGCACAGGCCACACGATAGAGCTGTGCCTGATACCAACTCCAACCACAACTATCACCTGCTGGGGCTGGGTCGGAGATCTGCTGCGGGACGGCAGGGGTGTACTGCGCGACATCCTCCTGCCTTTGCTTCCTGCTTCCAAACCCTGCTGTCAGGCAATCAACAGGGCGGCCTTGGCGCTTCAGGGCAGCAACACATCCGGCGGCAGACCGCAGGTGGACCATCAGTCGCTTGCCACTCCAGAACTGCTTACCGCAACCAGCGCAGTGGGTGCCCTGCACATAGTGCCTGTACTCTGCAACTCGCTGATGTCGCTTGAAGAAGTGCACGCTCAGCTTGGCCTTGCTGCTGAAGGACACATCACACATGCAGCACTTCCATGTGGTAGTCCGCTGTGCAACATCTTGCCGTTGGGGCAACATTTTGTACATCTGCCAATGACAGAGATCGGTAGCCGCACGTGCACACATGGCGAGATGGTCCATCTTGAGCTTCTTTACAACCTGCCGCTTGAAGCATGCTGGGGCTGCTTTGAGACAACTCCACCATCTTGGCCAATCCGCTTCATGAACCTGGGGCCAGTCTCCAGGGTTGTCCTGCACAAACCATCGCAAATCGGCCTGGATAACCTTCAGCCATCCTCCTTCGTTCTGGAGCGCTGCCCAGAGGAGAGCCGGGCCATGGGTAACCAAGGAGATCAGCAATCCCAGTCGAGCCCGTTTGGCAACAGACTCCAAACACCAACAGCCACTAGCAACATGCGCAGCAAGCAATGGTAGATGGAAAAGGCGCTCCCCTTTGACAACAGGGGCTAGAAGTCGTCGCACCAGGCGGGAATAGGCATTGGTCAACAACCTCCATGCCTTCCCTTCGGGTATCCACAGGGCAATGTTGAAGAGGGAGGCCGTGACAATCGTGTGAAACAGCCCCGCTCGAACCTCCAAGGCCAAATCTGATCGCTGAAGCAGCAGTTTCGCCGAGGAGTCAAAGGCCTGGGTCGCCATGGCAACTCGATGCCTGGCTTCAACAACCATCGTGTTGTTGATGTCGACATAGCCTCCCAAGTGCCGGTACTGGGGAACAAGCGGGACGCTGTCACTACTGTCGGCGAGTGGCAGGGCGGGCTTGCCTGTCTCAAAGAGCCGTCGTTTGACCTTGACGGAGTCCTTGCCTCTCAAGTAGAGGAGCATGCTCGTCTTGCCCGGCTTCATGTTGGGGGTGAGGCCATGAGCCACACATGTCCCAATGACAACCTCGGATAGCCTCACCGCCTTTCTAACAACCTCCTCACACGATCTGGCAGCTGTGGGAAAGGCACTGTCATCAGCCCAGGTGGCGTCCCAGGATTGTTCATCTGCTCCTTCCAAACCCGTGCCGAAGACACCAGCGGTAGCATCATACGGCATGGCAAAGGCAAGATCCTCAACAGCAGCTGCTTCATAGATGGAGCAAAGTAACTTGCTGTAAATCCAAGCGAAGATTGTGTCCGCAAAGCTCTCGCCTGGTCTCGATCCGGCATATGTGCGGCATGCCCGACGGCCGTCTGCGTACCGCGTTGTAAACCATGTCTGGTAGTGGAGGTCCCGAATCACCTGTCGGAGAGCAGGCTCAATGCCTGCCTGATGCATGACCCCTCCACTGGAGATGACTTCCATCAGCTCTCTCAGGTCTTCAGGGCCGAGGTTGAACCGCTGCAACACCCTTACGACCGTCCGATCCTGACATATATCTCCGACAACAAGCTCTCTTGCAATACTGTAGTAGGCACTCTTGGTGTCCAAGAACAAGACCGCGTAATTGAGCTTGAGTCGGTGGCAACGTCTCACGTGTGTCAAGATGTAGAGCTCTGGAAACAGGACAGGGGCTCGTTGACGGGGGCCACAGTGTAACGGATGCAACGCAGTTTGGGTTTGCCTCTGGATCTTGTCCTTGATGAGCCTGTGATAGCATTTGCCAATCATGCTGCTCACAAACAAGCTCCTGAAGTTCGCAACATCTTGGCAGCTGCCGCTCTGCTTGTAGCACTCAAACAAAATGCCGCCTCTCCACTGAAGCGGCTGTTTGGCCCAAACCATTGATTTGACAAACAGCGGATGCAGCACTGCTGCCAAAGCAGAGTGCCCACTGGCCAGGACTTCGCCGGGCACGTTGTCCAAACCAGCGGCTTTTCGTCGCGGTAGCACACGGAAAACCTCTTGCACCTCCGCCTGTGTGGGCAGGAAGGAGAAATTCCATTCAACATCCTCAGCAGGCATTGGCCGAGCCGCCTGCTGGATCAGGTCTTTGGTGGCTATCACTTCTCCTTGCTCCTGGCCTCCGAAGTGCTCCAGCCAGACTTGGTCGTAGCTTTCACGTGTGCCGACGATAGTGCCATCAGCAGGGTTCAAGAGCGCAGGTAGAGGCCTGCGTTTGTTTCTCGCCTTAGCACCCCCAAGACCAGCGGCACGAACCCTTCGTAAGACTTGGCTGGCTCCTTGGTGCCCTTCGGAAATGACGCCCGAGAGGAAGCCTTGTCGGGCCTTGGCAATGCCACAGCTGATGCGCGAGGTCGCAAAGCGGATGGCAGCTGCAGCGAGTTGGTACATCAGGCCCTGCTTCGCAATGATGGCAAGCAGTCTGGGCTCTTTACCAATCCGCCATTTCTGAAAAGCCCGTGTGATCAGATCACGCCACAGCTGCGTTCTGCCACGGGTGACCTTTTTGAGGCGGTTCTTGGCAAGTCGTATGCTCCAGATCTCATCAGGGATGAAGGAGGATCGGGCTTGCGGCCGACTTACAAGGAAATGGGCCTGCAGGGTGGAGTGCAACATGTCCTGTATAAGTTGACAATGTTGGTCCGGGGAAATCCGCCAGTCCGGTTGGGGAAATGCACGGCACGCAGCATTCAAGATGTCCCGGCCTTCCGGTGACAGGATTTTGTCTCGATCATAAGCTGGGCGCCACAGCATCGACCTTCCACATCCACCAGTGATAAAGCCCCGAGCCCACACACTGACAAGGCGGTGGTCCTCCCGGGGCGCACCTGTGTCGAAATCAAGGTGCACCTGGCTCCGGACCTGCGAACACATTGCTCTGCCCCCCAGGGCAATATAATCGATACGATGTTCACTGCCCGAGGGATGGACAAACGTAGTATCAATGCCTGGATGTAGGTGGCGGTACGTGGCAGGTAGCCACATTCGCGATGCAACAAGGATCTGTGCAAAGCGTTTGCCAATCGCGTCCGGAGTGCCGGATTCGATCGGCCCTGTTGTTCCTTCGATGTCGCCAGGAACTCTTCCATTGAGGTCAATCCCCAGCAACACAAGGTCGTCTTTTTTAACCTTGCTCAACACTTTGTCAAGTCGCCCAAGGAAGTCCCAGCATTCACTGCCTTTGGCTTCGTGCGGGCAATGAGCAACAACAATGCTGATTTCCATGTTGGCATACGTGATACGCAGCACCAACAGCCGGGGTCCTTCATCAAGGATCTGGACATCATTCTCATCAACCAAGATGGCCCGCTCACACTTGTACATGACACCTTTTGTTCTGTGTAGCCAAACCGCAACGCCCCACTTGGAGAGGGAGTCGGTGGCCAACCTCAAGTAATTTTTGGTGCGCAGTACACCACTGGACGCTTTCGTCTCTTGGAACATGACAACCTGAAAATCGAGGTGGTCGAGCTGGGCTTCGAGGTACGCACTCTTTCGACCGAAACCTTGCACGTTGAGCACCGCAACATGAATGTCGAAGGGCTGGGCTCGGTGGTCATCATCATACCCTTTTCCCACAGTAGGAACAAGCTGGTTGGGCTGCAGACGGTACCCATCATCACGGAAAGGGGCCCATTCCATGCAACCATCCCTGATGGGCAGGGCCGGATCGCTCTGGGCACGAAGCTCCGTCACCAGCCATGCAAGGTTGAGGTCCTGGAACTCGCGACAAATATGCGGGGGCGGGGTTCCATAGGTCCGTCGCCCTGCTGCTGCTTCCTTGGAAGCAATGTCGGAAAACTCATTCCAGGGGTCATTGGCATGGGCCTTCACATAGGACATGTGGAGGTCAATGCCAGGTTGAGTTCTGACGTACATTTCAAGCAAATGGGCTTGTTCTCCAAAAGGATCTGGTGCCTTCCATTGACCCGTAGCTGCATATCCAGCTGCTAGACAATCAAAGTGAATTTCGCACCTGAACTGTCCTAGCATAGAGCGAAATTGCAGGGTCCACAAGAGGGCAACCGTGACGGCGACTTGTTCAGCTCGAAGGGCAGCTGGGGCGTCCGTGGGCCACACAGTACCCGGGTTGCCGAGAAGCTGCTCACTCATGAGCCCAAGTACAGCAGCGCAGGCCCCGAGTCTTAGGAGGATCGTGACCGCATAGCCACTGGTACCAGTTTTCTGGTTCGCAGAGCCGTCAGTATAGAGGTGTAACTGCAAGGGCTGGCCTTCTCGGGGCAGCACCAGCAGATCCCGCCAGGAATATGTCTCAGCAAGAGCTTGCACTGTCACATCTTTTAGCGGGAGGCCGGAAATGTCGCCCAACAGCCACGTAAGAGGCCATGGGCTCGGGTTCTTCCAATGCGCTGGGACCTTCGGGAGGCTGATGGTCTCCTGGGTCAGGTCAAAGGAGGGGGGCTGCACATAGTCAGCCAATCGGATCATTTCTCCTGCAATCGCCTCATCATTTGCACATGTAGTCCTTGAAGCGCTCAGTCCTTGCGCCTGACCTCCTCGCGGGACAGGGGTCCGGCTCCTCTCTCTCACTGGCTGTGGAGGCGGCGGCCCAAACGGGCCTGGTCCATCAGGTGGCCCTGGGTCGGAGAGGTCAGACGAGTCTGGCATGGGATCCTGTCCGGAACTTGTGTCATCGTCCGCCTCCTCATCCGGGTCATCGCCTCCATCCTCTGAGGGCTCAGATGGATCAAGTCGATCAGTTCGGGTGAGGACAACATCAAGGATCTCACCGTCCTCAACTCTAAGTAGGCCAGTATTTCCAACTTTCCTTCCCCCATGGACGACAATGGAGAAGCCATCAATCGCTGGAATATAGAGGGCATGGACATACTCTCCGGGGTCAAACTCACCATTGTCTGCCACCACCCATTGCATTCCGCGACCGACTGGCCGCAGATCAATGAAGACAACACATAGGTGATCCGGCGCTGGTTGCGGGCGGGCACCAACAGCAATGACAGAGTGGACTCGTCGTCCTTGATCTGCCAAACGAGGCGGCCGTTGAAGCGGGGCCCGGACCCAGAAATCATCACCAGGGAGGTCGAAGGCGGCTTTGGCAACTTCTCGAGGGTTCCTCGGGTCGCCACGCTGGGTCAAATGGAAGAAATTCCGAGTCTCCGTCTGGAGTTCCACAAACCGCCCTGGACGAAGTTCAGGGTGGTCAGTTTCAGGTCGCCAACGGGTGGGGTCATCCAAGCGGGCTTCCAAACCATCACTCCAGGTAACCTCGGAACCACGGGGCAAGACTTGGATCAAAGCCCCGTTATCTGGCTGGAAGTGTGCAGTATGCGCCAAGGGGATCACCGCTCCTTGGATGAAAATTTCAGCATCTGCTGTTGGATCAATGCCGGCCTTCCGCAGGATCATGTAGCGGGTCACAGGAGCGGTGACATAGATGGAGAAGATGCCTTGCTCAAACGGCCGAGCATCAATCACGATGGCCTTGTAGTTGGAAGCCGCGACCCAGTCAGGCAGCAGGAGGAAGCTGACGAAGTCATTGTTGAGCTGGGGGCGGACCTCAACCAGCTCACTTAGCCACGGCATGTCCATTCCCCGTACAGACTCTTCAATGGCCTCAACCACACGGCCAACTGAAAGGGGAAAGGCCATCGCTAGGTCAAGGGACTCCGGAACCACCGCCGGCGAGCATAACCAGAAGGAGACATGGACGGCGGTTGGGGTGTCCTCAACAATCTCATTCCATCCAGCATCGCCGTCATTCTCCTCAGTATCGAGAGGGTCTGGAGGATCCGGGCGTGGTCGAGGAGGCCCACCCGCATGGATGGCGGTGGGTAAACGACCGCCACTCTCGAGGAGTTCTGTGCAATCTCCTCGTCGGGGCGGCTGTGAGAGCTGTTCCGCAGCTGAAGGCAGCCCATCCATCCACAGCTCCATGTTCGAAGGCCGCCTCCAATCCCCACTTCTGAGGTGACTTCGGCTGGTATCAGGGGCTGCATCACCAACAGCAAAGGCGGCCACAGCCAGGAGGACATAACTGGAAAAGCAGGGCCTCCGTCCGCCTCGTCGCGAGGCAGCATAGGGACGCTGCCATCGGACTTGGTTGCCCAGGATCATTGCACAGCCCAGGAAGGCGAGGAGCCTGGCTGTGTCCCCAAGTCCCTGGGCGGCGGGGGTCCATAAAGCAAACACACCCTCAATATAGTCCAGGATCTTGCCGTAGGCCCATTCCTGGAGGTCGAAGTAATCCCGAAAGATCACAGGGCTCTCCGTGCCATCCTCTTCAGCAAGGTCGTCGTTGCTGATCTGTGCCAAAATTGTGATAGGCAGGGGGGTGGACACACCGAAAAGGCCACCATTACCTGCCGTGAGCGCCATGCCAACAAATGGGCAACCGCTTATAGAAACATCTGTGCTGAGGGGGCTAGGCCGAAAAGGCCCCCAAGCATCCATGGCCAGAAGCTGGCCGGTGTCTACCCCTCGCCTGGCTCGGGCTTGGCCAGCGTACCCACAATCTCTTCTTCGTCCGTGTCGAGGTCGATTTGGTTCGCCTTGCGGGCCTCGTCGAGCTTGTCCGCCAAGGACTTGGATCCGGTGGCTGGCGGGGCAGGGTCCTTTCCCTGGTTCTTGATGGCGGTCCTCGTCTTCGGTTTTGAGAGGGACCGCTCGGAGCTCCGGTTCGCAAGGAGGGACTCTGGTCGCGAGGGCGAGGCCTGGTAGGGCTCGACAAGGTGGCTTCCAGCCACATAGGTGTCTGCGTCCTCCTTGTTCCCGGCCAGCTCGTCGTCGACCTCCATGCCTTTGGCAGGCCTCGGGGGGGTCACTGTTGTAGGCGGACGGCGTCTCCGAACTGGTGTAACCGCAGGGTTGCCACTCTGTTGGTGGCGGGCAATCAAGCGCATCATGTCCCGGCGGACATCTCGTCCCATCGTCCTGCCACCAGCCATCACACCACTGAGGAGGTCCGAGAGGTCTCCTTCGTCGCCGGTGTTGTCGCCCAAGAGCTTGTCCCACTCGTCCTCTGCCTCCTTGGTGCCAGCCGGGATCGCCTGTTCGGGCTTCTGGAAGACCCCACTGGCGAGCGCATCCTTGATCTCCTCGAGGGCTTCCTCCCTGATCGCCTGCTGCTCGGCAAGCTCCTCCTTGTTGGCATGGATCTTCTCGAAGTAGCGGGCCCGTTCTTTGACATAGTTCTGCTTCATTTCTTTTTGGAAGTTGGCCCACTGGGCTTCCAACGAGTCTCTCTCCTCCTCGCCTTTGCGGATTCGAACCTCCGCTCGTCTGAGTCCATTGACCAACTTCTGCATGGGCTTCGCCACTTCGGACTTGTCCTGACCCTGTGTCGCCGTACTTGGCACTGGGTCTGGCCTCGATCCACTGCTCCGAGTCGGGGCCGCCGAGGACATGGTGTCGAAGGCAGGGAAGGGCGCTGCATCTCCACGGCGTTCCGTGGTCTTCGGGGGCTTGCCTTTGGACTTGTCCTTGCCAGCTCCCTTGGATCGCCAAGACTCCCAGGAGTCCTGCTGCCACCCACCGTAGTCCTCGGATGGGTGCTGCCATTTGGCTTTGTTCTGTGCCCGTCCCATCAACTCACGGTACTGTGGGCGGGAATGATGCAGGGCCAGCAAAGAGGCCGCGCGAAGTGGTCCAGGCCGTCCTGCCTGCCGGGACTTCCAGATGGATCGGCGGGCTCGGGAGCGCCTCAGCCGTAAACGCCTGTGCCACGGCGGTGAGCCCTCCACAGGAATGGCTCCACTGGCGTGCCTAACTGAGAGGCACTGGGGTGCGCCGGCAATAGACTCGGATTGTTCCGAGTCTTCGATCCGAGACCCTATATATATATATATATATATACGTATATACATATGTGCATATGGATACATGTTGTGGAAGGAATCCCTGCAGCATGTTTCAATTCTCTGAGTCTATCTGTTTGTCGTCTGTCCCGCCCTCGTCCCTGCAGTCGGCGACTCGGAGGTTTTACCACACCCAGATCGAGGAGATGCCAATGGACATCGCTGACCTCATCTGAGCACTTGAGCTGTTGGCCATTGTTGGGGTCCCCGTGGTTTCTCAAGTGTTTCCGGATGAAGCGTAGGTTTCTATATGTGAAGCCCTCTGCAAGTTCACTGTATGTCTTGAGATCGTGGCGTTTGATCCGAGTTATGATCGTCACCCCAACGATGTCCACAGAGAGTTTGTCGTCGTCGCGACGTTTTCCGAGCCTTGCTGGTTTCGCTCTCTGCCAGGACACAAGCAGAAGTGCTTGGCGAGAGTTCTCACATACCTGCCTCACACCGTAAAACCACGGAGAAGTTTCAGTTGCGGTTGTTCGAAGAGCCATTTCTTTTTTAGAACAGCTACGAATTTTGCTTTATTGTGATTCGAAGTTGGATGGTGTCGTGGCACCAGTACTCCCCCTGAGCCTGGGAAACTACATGTATAATATCTTACAGCATTGCAGCCGGTACATTCTGATCAGGGCCCCTATTTGGGAGGGGCTGTGGATTGAGGGCACGGGGGTTCAAGCCACATGTTCATGGAGACTTTGGTGGCTCCGTGGTCGTCTATGCGCAGGTGATTGAACTGCGATGTGACTGTCACAGAACTGGGTGATTTTGTGCCACTAAGGCTTCTGCACAAAAAAGGGTGCGTGTCTGCCTGCGTTGAGATTGACGGAGTTTGGTTCATAGCTTTGGCCCGGAGCCCTTGCGAATCCGGACTGCCCACATGCCTTACTGGTGCGGACGTCGAATCCTTAGGCCTAGGATCAGCCTTGCATGAGCCCTTCAAGCCAAGAAAGCCTAGGAAATTAGTATGAGCTTAGTAGGAACGTTCATGACAAGTGTGGAGCCAAAGTCCCTAGAAGAAGTCCCGCAATGGCCTTGCCAGATGCACCAGATATATAGTTAACAAAAGTTAACGAGCACAAGCAAGTCTAAGCGTGTAGCAGTTGTCAGTTTAGCCCTTCCGCTCGCAGGGTCAACGATTGGCAGAGTGTGGAGCAGATCACGTTGGTAGATGGGAGTGGGACTCAGTGTTTTGGGTCTCCAAGCAGGGTGCTGAAATCCTCGCGACCTGCTGGGCGAAGGGTCTCCAGCTGTTGGTTCCGGTTATTTCTGGTCCTGGGCCGACAAGATCCCAGGGTTGCGAATTCGGCGAGCAGGGGCCCAGAAACATGTCCAACGTAATGTAACGGCACGCTTTGGAACATGGGCCTCTTTAGTGCGTTTTCTTCCTTATTCAAGCCGGTACGGGCCGTAACATTACAGAGCTCTGAGTGCTCTGGGCCGAGGACTTATCCATACACCAAGGTTTCCATTCGAGCCTCTCCTCCCTCCGAGCTCAGGCTCAAGCAGCTGCGTTCTTCCCGCACGCAGGCCTGGAACAAAGCAGAGATCCTGGAAGCAGCTTTCAAGCAGCTTGCCCCCTCTGCAAAGGCCCCCAACCCTGAAGCTCTGTAGCTAGGCCGCTAGGCTTACCTTTCCCTTCACAGAGAACCCTTGAGAGAAGCGGATTCGCTGAGTTCAACCTGGCCAATCTCTACCTCCAGTCGCAGCGATTGGACGAGGCACATTGAGGGCGGATCAGAACGGTAGGTTTAGGCCGCTTACGAAATTGAATCGGATGGAAACTCGTTTTCTGAGCCACTCCAGCGAGCCCATTCTCCAAGAAAGCTCTCGTCAAAATCCTGCTGCAGGCTTTAGCGGCCTACAGGCCCCGATCGTGGCTTGTAAGGGTCATAGAGCTACCCGGTCTCGGTTGGCTTACCCAGTCTTGGATGAACTGGCATACTTCGAGCTGCGGGTGTCGCAACCCGCAAGCCGGCGTTTGGCACATTCTGGTTCTATTATGCCAGATAAGCCTTCATGTTGAGAATTGCCTGTAAGCTGGCTTGAACGCGAAATGCCAACCGCAAGATCTTCGCTTATGATCGGTTGAACTGATATCAGCAGGGGGACCACTTGAATGGAAGCTGACAGGCGCTCGGTGGCAGCGGATCCTCTGGAGCCGCATACATCTTGGGGGCTCTTCGGGGTCTTTTGTGTTGAGCGGACCAGGGGGGTGAGAGAGTGCCGTGGTCCTGCGGCATGCATCCCTGCAGAGTCAGATGCGTGTCCGAGACCGGCTAGGATTGCGACTGAACGAGCAGAACTCAACGTTCGTGTGACATAGGTGATGGCATGGCACATCATGAAAGCTTCGCGAGGGATTGGGGGTCTCCGGGCCTAGAGCTGCGGCCGCTTCTGCCTTCTTGGCTCTCGTCAGACCGGTGGGGAGGCTCATCGAGGGTTCGGGTCGTAGGGTGCCCTCACGAATGCCAATGTAGCCCTCCATGGTTCAAGTATCACAACCCTTAATGTCTTCTTTTGTGAATCAGTTTTCCGAACTATCCAGAAGCAGCACCAGAGACGCGGGTCAGACAGGTCCGTAGCATTTTCCACCTGCAATCCGTGGCATTGCAATCGTTTACGCTCCGCGCCGCGTCCTGATTTGTTGATGCGTCGCGGTATGAAGCTGCAGCGTCAAACTTCGAATGACTGTTTTTGAAGATGCAGCAGTGCAGTGCGACAGGTCAGCTTCCGGCAAAGGTTTCGTGTAGCTCGCAGAATCTGATGTACTTGAGTTGAGAAGAAGCCACATCCCCGAGGAACGGGGCCCACCTAGCTGCGAACAGCAGCATCGACGAATGGCCGGAAGCTTGGAAGTACAAAACCTTTACCTGTCATTCGCCGGAGCGAAGGCTGACTCAAGCTGATTGGTCGAAGAGATCCAGGGTGGTTCTCAATCTGGGACCATTCCGGCTCGGGTTTCAAGTCATAGAAGTCAACCTTATCTCTCTGGCCGGCTGAGGTTGTTGTGTCCCATCATCATCATCACCACCATCATCATCATCATCACTTTCGTCGTCGTGTAAGAACCAAATTCCGTTGTGGTTGCAGCAGTCGTAGTCGTAGCAGCAGAAGTAGGAGTAGGTGTAGTAGCCGTCGTCGTAGCAGCAATAGTAGAAGTAGTAGAGCAGCAGCGGACGTAGGCGTAGCCGTAGTCATAGCAGCAAAAGTAGCACCCTAGTACTAGACGTAGTAGTCGGTGTCGTCGTAGTGGTAGTAGTAGTGCTAGTGGTAGTCGCAGTAGCAGTCCGAAGCAGTAGCAGTACGTAGCAGTAGCAGTAGGAGTCGTAGTAGGAGGAGTAGTGGTAGTGGTGTAGTAGTAGTAGTAGTAGTAGTAGTAGTAGTAGTAGTAGTAGTAGTAGTAGTAGTAGTAGTAGTAGTAGTAGTAGTAGTAGTAGTAGTAGTAGTGTAGTAGTGGTAGTAGTGGTAGTAGTGGTAGTAGTGGTAGTAGTGGTAGTAGTGGTAGTAGTCGTAGTCGTAGTAGTCGTAGTCGTAGTAGTAGTAGCAGGAGTAGTAGTAGTAGTAGTAGTAGTAGTAGTAGCAGCACCAGTAACAGTAGGATTCGTAGCCGCAGTAGTAGTAACAGCTAGTAGCAGCAGCTAGAGTGGGCGTGGGGAAGGGGTGGGGATCGAGTAGGAGTGGTGAGTAGGGGTAAAAGTAGGAGCAGGAGCAGCAGCGCAGCGAGAGCTGTAGCAGTAGCAGTAGCAGTCGTAGTTGCAATGGCGATGATAGTAGCAGTGGTAGCAGTAGCAGTCGTATGATGCTCCGGCCAACAAAAGCATGAATACATAGAGGGCTGTGCCCGATACGGGCCGCAAGTCCGCTAGAGTCAGCTGTTCGGCCAAGTCCAGTGGAAGCATTTCTGTGTTTTCGCAGGTGCCATGAGAAGAATCCTTCCGCATGTCACGGTTCTGCTTGAGCCGCAAAGCTTCCATCAAAACCGCAGGGCGGGAAACTACCGCTTTCGCAGGGCACCAAGCTTCTTTGCGTCTTCACGACGGGCAGTGCGAGTGGGCGGCCGATGGGAGGGGGCGGGATTACGTGGCGAAAGCACCATGAGACAACAACCACCTCCAGAAGTTATGGCCAAGTGTCCTGCGACGGCTCCAACCCGTCTCGACCTTGGTGTCACACAGGGCAATGCAAGTGGTGTTCCCCTCATTTACACCAAAGCTTATTTTCCGGTTCGAGCAGATACTCTCCCGACCTGAAGGTCGCCCCGACGCCCTGCTTGGTGGCTGCGCTGGGGAGGACCGAAACCTCCAAGTCGGAGCTAGGGCTGAAAGCTTCGGAAGATCCTCAGTCTTCTAGACAGCACTGTATTTCTACGGCTTGTGGCTACTATGCAGTTGTAAATTTGACTAGTAGGGCTACTGTAGTTCATTCTCAGTGTCTGAGTCCTTGAAAATAACACTACTCGACTGCGCGATGCACCACTTTACTTGCGACAGAGCGGAAGAGATTCAAACTGTGAAACCCTGAAAGCCCTGAAGCTGGAAGCCCTTGATGCCGAATGAATTCCGATGCTTTCCGAGGAGGTTCCACACGACAATTTTCGCAGCGGCGCCTCACACTGCCTGCTGCGCCCTGCTTTTCTCAAGTTCGGTGAATGCGCGATGCTAGCTGATGGCGTGTTATTTCCATTCCGTGTGATTCCTGCAGATCACATTACTTGCCCGCTACATATTGTGGCTTGAACAAATACTGACTCAATGTGCATCACAGCCCCGCTATGGTGCATCACAGCTCATTGGGATTGAGACGTTCTTGGTTGCAACGTTTCTCCAGATGTTTCCGGTCCAGGCTTGGAGCCTGCTTACATGCAAGCTCAAGGGCATTCTACAATCCGGGAGCTCGCAAGCCACGGAGCTGAGGTGCTGCTTTGCGTTTGTGTTTGTTTCCTTCGTCCTCGCGTCGGGCTCTCAGCATCGAAAGTTGGGGTTGGGAAGCAGGGCAGGGGGCAGAGAGGCTCTTTAATGCTTCATGAAGTAACGTAGGTCGTCTCTGACCAGTTCGTATGGTTCTGAGTTGTCGAATTCGGTTTCAGCAGCGCCTACGCCTGAGCCCGCCTCTTCTGAGTTCTGTTTCGTGGACGGGCGCACCCAAAAGCGACGTTGTGCTACTCGGTGCTGCCTTGATGTTCCTTGTTTGTTGCCCTGACTCCTTTTTGATGTTAAGTTATTAGCTTTCTTGTTTGCGGGTTCCCTCGGGGGAAACCGACTGCAAGACGCCGAGTCACACCAGTTCGCACTTCGCAGAGGCTTCCGGATGGCCACCGTTAATTACTGATTGTCTATGTTCCTACCGCTGAGCAGGGCTTCGAGCCTGAAAGACTAAGAAAGGAAGTGATGTTTACAACCTTGTCTGTGTCTATGGAAGGGTTCTGCATCTGGGCAAGACTGCACAACATACGTCTGACGTCGGAGGTGGATGCTGGGGGCTTCGTCTCTATCCGTCGCTTCGTGCATGCCTGGAGCGTGCATGCGGAGGCTGTGACGTGCATTGAGGGCCGGGCGGGCGGATTGTATCGGCGGTATAAAATTCTAACTGTTTCTTGCGCTAGAACCCCATGCTCATACAGTAAGGTTCACTTAGACTTAGCCCGACTTTTGAAAAGCTTCGTGCAACGTCCATGCCCCAGCAACGTCATTTTGCCAGGCCGATGAGAGCAGGGGCACGATCAGTGCTCCACCTCCGACAGCGTGGACAAAGGCCGATGCACGAACTCCGGGAGAAGAGATCAGGAGGATTCATGGGGAGACGGGTTCTGTTTAGGATTCATGGTCATTCATGGTTCAAGATGCGTTTCTGGACACAAACATTTGATTGCACAATCGGTTGATGAAACAATTGTCGCAATAGAAACAACTTTGCCGTGACGGAACCACATGGCCTATGTCGCACAAACTGCGTGCCAGAGTGTCGTGAATCGTCGCTTCTGAGTCTCGGATCTGCGCCTAACTACAAAAGCTTCTGTAGTCTGAAGTGACTTCATTCCCTAGGAGCCGGGTCTTGTTTATTATCCGGCCGACGGTCGGATCATGTTTTGCAAGCGGCAGCTTGATGCCAGGCGGCTCGCCATGATCCTGTCAGTAAACATCCTTACAAGCAAGGGTGTACGGGTGTGCCGTTTGGTACTTGAAAGCTGCTGCTCTGACCGACGGCATTTTTTCGAGGAAAAGAGACCCGGCCCGAAACCCTGAAACCCCAAAACTGCGCCAAGCGCTCGGCCACAAATTCTGGCTCAAGGCGCCCTTGCATGCTGCCACAAGAAAGGGGCAGTACTACCAGGCGACCTAAGCCATGGTGCATGCAATGGAAAAGATGCTTTGCGAAAACTGGACTCCGGTTGATGTGACTACCTGTGCTCCTTTTGACTTGTGCTTCAAATCGGAGGGACTCCTGCGTCGTGGTAGTAGTGGTACCAGTAGTAGTAGTAGTAGTAATGGTAGCAGTGGCAGTGGCACTGGCAGCCGCAGCAGCAGCGTGGAAAGGTCGTACTGGTACACTAGCACCAGTACAATCTAGTACAGCAGCAGTAGCCCTACTACAAGTACCGGTACACTGGTGGTAGTGGTGGTCGTCGTCGTAGCAGTAGTCGTCCTCGTCGTTGTCGTAGTAGTACAAGTGGTTGTTGATGATGTTGTGGTAGTGGTAGTGGTGCTGGTAGTAGTCGTCGTAGTAGTACTGGTAGTAGTAGTAGTAGTAGTAGTAGTAGTAGTAGTAGTAGTAGTAGTTGTAGTAGTTGTAGTAGTTGTAGTAGTAGCAGTAGCAGTAGTAGTAGTAGTACTAGTACTAGTACTAGTACTAGTACTAGTACTAGTACTAGTACTAGTACTAGTACTAGTACTAGTACTGGTACTGGTACTGGTACTGGTACTGGTACTGGTACTGGTACTGGTAGTAGTAGTAGTAGTAGTAGTAGTAGTGGTGGTAGTAGTAGCAGTAGTAGTAGCAGTAGCAGCAGCAGTCGTAGTAGTAGGAGTCGGAGTCAGGAGTGGGAGGGGGAGTGGGAGTAGGGAGTAGGACTAGGGCTAGGAGTAGGAGTGCAACTAGGAGTAGTCGGAGTAGTCCTTTCGTCGTGCTAGTCGTGGTGGTCACAGTGGGGGTGGTAGCAAGAGTAGCACGAGTAGCAATGCAGCATTGCAATTACTTGCATGTTCAGACTCTTGATCACTTAAGGGACAAGTCGAGTGAGTACCGCCGATTGGGCAGCCTCGACTACATTTTCCCCATGCATCAACTTTGCAGAGAGAACTATTTTTCGGTGTTTGTAGTCCATCATACCGTTACATGTGTGTGTATATATATATATATATATACGTATGATATTCGTATAGAAAATTGCACATACATATATGCGACACTTCTTTCCTGGTACTCGTAAGTAGGCTGAATGTTTTGGAATCTCGAGCATTCCGCATCCCCTCTTCGCGTTAGACCTAGAACAAGTCGTAGGGTAATGTACGTTCAGGGTGCAAGTCCGTGTTGGCTGAGCTATGCTGTCGTTAAATAGAGGCTTACACTGCTGAGAGCGAATCCTGCGCAACATATCCGTTGAGAAAGCAGCTGCAACTGAGGTACACGGTTCCTTTGGAGATTCTCTTGCAAATGAAGAGAATACGGACACATGAGGAGATGTTGGCGGACAACGAGCTCACACAGTTTGAGGAGCATATGGGAAGAGCCATGTTTATTTCCCACCAGTGGCTGCTACTTCCAAATTGGCACATGTTGGCATCATGTAGCCAACCGGGGGATGTCGATGGACAAGCTTCTTCATTATTCAGTGTCAGCACAAACGCAGCTCCCACAGTTTTGCCTTGCGTACTTTATGTACTGGGCTTTGCATGTAAACACGCTGAAGACGCATGAGTCGTGAGAGACCTTACGACGTAGGGAGAGGAAACATGAAGGGGACTGATTCTGGTCTGGTGGAGCTCAACAGTTCGCAGCCAAAGCCAAGGCTCGGTAGCAAGCATCCAGATCCCTGTGGCCAGCAGATGAAGGTGCTGCAGGAAGCGCTGTCAAACATCCTTTCTGGTACCAGCCAGGTGTCATTGCCCATTGTGCTGCTCAGCTTGCAATGACTTCCGTGAAGCATCAAAGAGCAATGACGAGCCATTGTAGTTGGTTCCAGCACATAGCTCGGATCATGGTTGTGGAAATTTGAAGCTGTGAGGAGACTCTCATTCATGGCACCCTGTAGAGACTGTGCAAAAAGCACATCTTTACTGTTGCTAGCAGAGACAGCCAAGGACCGAGATCATTCATGGCAGATGGGCCTGTCCTACTTCTACTGAGTTCAAGTCCCAGGAACTCTTCATTTGGCAACTTGGATCGGAAACCCCGGAAAGGGCTACATCCTGCTGCGTTGAGCAACTTTTGGTGGCAAGGCTAAATTGCATGGTTGTGTTTGCCTGTTCGTCCGTTTGGCTGTCTCTCTCTGTCTGCTTGTACATGCATCTGTGCTTGTTTGCCGGTCTGTTTGTCTGTTTGGGTACGTGGGTTCGAGGGCGAGCCCGGGTAGGTCGGCACAGGTATGATTATTTCTGCTGCCCACAAGATGCATCTGGACCTGCAGCTCACAGCCGGCAGCGCGCCATCTACAGCATTCCTTCTTACATCGCGACTGAGCATTCAAAGTGGCACAGTGTTCAGTTTCGGGCACTGCTACTGCTTCCTGCACCTGGAAAACGCTTTGGATTGAAGTACTGGTGCTCGTGAACCCCACTTAGACGGGACTCTTCAGTTCCAGGTGTTGCCTGAATCAGGATCCGCAAGCCTGCAGCCTTAGACCTCCTACATCGAAGCAAGGCCAAGTGCGAACTCTTCGTGATTCTTTGCCCTGCCCTGCGGCATGATGACAGCTCCGCGTTGAGCCAGGCATCTTTGTGGACAGGGTCAGCGCTCCAAAGTTCAACAGCGTTGAGAACTGTTTGTTTTATCTGTCACCCACGAGAATTTGGGAGCTGATGTTCATTGTTCTGCGAAGTAAGCATCAATGCTTTCCACTGTTGCAAACCCCCGCTTGTTGCTCGGTGGGTAGAGTACTGAGGGGTTGCCAGGATGGCATTCTGACCAGAAGACAAGCTCAGTGGCAAAATGTCCACTGAGAAGTGAAACACCTGCGCTTGCACAAAGCAACACTCGGAGGTGAAACAGAAGTTCCCGATCTGCCTGCACTTGCCCGGCGCACCCCACACTCTAGTACACCATGCAGAGCTTCGGCGGGCAGAGCTCTATGGGCCTCCTTTGCCTTTGGAATGGAGTTCCCTGCCTTGAAGATGCAGTCACGCAAGACTGCACTCAAGACTGCACTAGCACCCGTTTGCCCATGGTGTCCACCCAGCCACCCACCCACCCACCCACCCACCCACCCACACACCCGCACACCCGCACACCCACACCCACATACACGCGCACACACACACACACACACACACACCCGCGCGCACACGCACTCACAAATAAAAGGAAGGGCGCTGCTGCAAAGTTCTGAGCCGGCAGGATTCAAAAGCGAGAGCTCCAGACAGAGATGCCAAAAAGCAACCGTCTTTCAGCAGTCACTTAATTATTGGGGGGAGTTCTGGAGCCCGGACCGTTAGAGCAACATGTTATGTTTGATCCGTTTTTGAAGGCAACTTGGGCCGAGCGCGGCTGGTGCCGCACGGAACGCATGGCCCATGCCCTGGCAGTGCTCCGGCGCAGAATCATTGATTCAGTCTGGGATATGGTGCAAGGCTTGCATGCTTTGCCATGGGCGCTTGAGAATGCACGTGTCCAGACTAGTTCAAACAGAAATTCAGACCAGACGATCGCTCCAGTGAGTTGCCGTCGTACAGTCTGCAGTCTGCGCAGCATCCATTCTTAGAGAACGTGAGCGGCCGAAGTCGTTGTGTGCGTCGTGCAAGTTGTTAGCAGCCTCTTTCTTTCTCGTATTTTCAGATCCGCAGGGATGAGTAGGATCTACTGAGTCATAGAGGCTTTGTTCGTCCCAGCCTAGTAACATGAAATGCTAATAGCGGACTTGCAAGTATGTATGGCCGAGAAGCTTTGGTACGTCTTCGCAGGTGCGCAAGCATGCTTCCATCCTGGTGGTCGAAAGCGGCATGCACCAGACCTTGGCCGGAGTTGTGAAAAGCAGCTTTTTTGTTTTGTAAAGCACATGCAACACAACTCGATTTGCTACCGAGGTTTGTGAGGGGTTGTAGTAAATCGCTGGCATCACAGACCCTGTTTCGCTTGCTGCCACGGAAAATGTCGTCTTTTCTTTTAATATCCCACTAAATCTGCAATTGTCAAACTTGGCACCGCAACCTCCACGCGGATTTAGGGCAGCTTGGGGCTCCGGCGTCACATTGGAAGATGCAGCAGGGCGTTTAGGAAATAAGGGCGAGGGTGTTGGAGCGTTTAGTTCGGTTTCCGAAGACTTGCTCACGCGGTGCCCCTGAAGGTCGGTGAGGCTCATGGAATGCTCAACGCGCCAGGGGAGGGCAAATTTACAGATGAGTCGGACCGACAAAGCCTTGGGCCAGTGATCGTGCCTCGGCCGTCAGGGTTCGTCCAACTTCCCCTTGCAAACCACGATGCATTGTGACACAACATCACGCAGAGAAGTGCAGGTCCAGATGGTTTGGAACAAGCTCGTCTACTTCCTTGAGCAGGGTGACTGGCACAGCTATCGATGCTTGCTGAACGAGCAGCGAGTGCGATACCTCAAGAACCTGGATGTGGATCCCATTGATGGACTGATACTTAAACCTCCCACGAAGCTTGGTCCCATTGCTTTGCTGCATGTCGAGTTGGCTTTCGCGGTCTAGACGAGTACTGCCACCGCAACGCTGGAGCTTTGCCATGCCTTTGCGGGTTGTAGGGCGAGGTCGTGCAACAGGCTTGTACGAGGGGTTCTAATCCAAGGAATATCGATCCTTTTTCATCGCCGCAGGCCTTCGCGCTCGCAAGGTGGCCGTGTTGGAACAATGTGGGTGGTTGTCAAAATTATGGTCTTGTTTTGGGCACTCTAAATATTAGGTGCCGTACTATATAAGGGACCCTAAAAGGGCCACAATTTTGACAACCACCCATGTAGATACCCTCACATGACTCACATGCTTCAGGAAAGTTTTGGGGGTGCTTGACCAGGAGAATCCTGTATGTGTAGGCACAGATACTTTGCCGGCTTAGCTTGGCATGCACAGCCCCGCAAAAAAAAAGCAAACTCACACACATACACACACACACACAAACACACACACACACACACACACACTTAGACATCCATCGCGCAGCCACTAGTCAATCTGGTTATCAAGCACCGCTTGATGTATCTCGAAAGCATGAAGCTTTCAGGGGGTCCGGTACCTGTCTGGCCTCAAGGCTCATCTTCACTTGATCTCTGACTTTTTGACTGTACAAGGCAAACTCTCCCAGACATGCACATGAAACTGCACTGCACTCCTACTCGCAATCAACAGTTGTGTGGTCACAAGCTGCACAAATGTGCCCATGCCGACCACTGCAGGTACGTTTACCTGTCTCAATATCACGGAGCTTCATTGGCAGAGGCCGTGAAATGAGACCCTCTGCCCCCTGCTATTTCCATCAATTCAGCGCGACTGTCCAGAGTGCTGCAAAAAACGGTTCCTCTTGGCAACAGAGGTCCACACACACAGTAAGCCACTAAGGCGAACAACCTAGGATCTGTGATCCAAACGAGGACGGTTTTCGTCCGAATACGGCTCAGCCCAGTGAAAGGTCAATGGTACTGTATTGTTGACAGTACTGAGTTTGACATAGTACGGTAAATGAGTCCCGCTTTGCGTGATTTTAAACGTACGCTTGGGGAGGTGATTCCACTCCAAACTAATGGCCTCTTTAAGGTCGTCGATAATGCCTTCGGCCGGAATGTCGAAACATGCAACCGTGGCACCATGATGGCGGCCATCAGAAGGCAAATTTTCAATCCAAAATCCTCGGGTCTTCCGCAGCGGAGGCAGATGCTTCGGTGTCCGAGGAAGAATAAGAGGATCTTCATCTTTACCGCCATCAGGAGGGAGTGACGCTTGTGCTGCATCTCGTTTCATGGCGGAGAACACCACACGTACACTAGGTCACTGATGCATGAGAGCAGAAAACTGTACAGGCACTTGCTCACACTGCTTGCAGGGCAAACGTATAGGATTCAAGTCAAAAGGTCGTGCCCTTCTGCATATGCGTTCCGCATTGCAACAGTCTTTTTCCATGCATGAAAGACTCCAGAAAGCTTAGGCCTCATTCTGTACATCGGAATCCGGCAAAGCTCTGGTGTTGCGTACAGAGTACTCCAAGCCAGGCCAGCTGACTCCCCAATCCTGCCCTTCCCCCGTTTCAAAAGTAATGGGCCTGGGGTTGTTGGGGGTGGACATCGGCAAAGAAATGGAGTGGGTGCTTGACAAAATCCAG
This sequence comes from Symbiodinium sp. CCMP2592, assembly GCA_905221615.1. Taxonomy (NCBI): domain Eukaryota; class Dinophyceae; order Suessiales; family Symbiodiniaceae; genus Symbiodinium; species Symbiodinium sp. CCMP2592. The sequence goes on from CAJNDT010006239.1 coordinate 294,682, forward strand.
ATTTTGTCAATGCGTCCGGCGGCCTCCCGCACCGCCCAGCGCTTATCTCCCGAGGGGGAGTGCACTAGCGCGTGGAATTTGCACAAATGTCCTTCATGGACAGTGCTGGAGGATTTGGATTTGTGATGCGCAGATCCAAGATATCCTCCAACGACCACTCCAGCGGAATTCTTCGTGGAGTGGTGCAATTTCGACACGAAGTCTAATTTGCTCTCTTCATAATACACGTTTCGTGTGGCCTTGCCATAAAAGGAGCACACATGATCGTGCGGCGCAACATGTACAGCTTCAGCGCTAGAGCGAATAACTCTGCCCAGCGTGAGGATGCCGACCAGGCCTTCGGCTGTGGTCCCGTGTCCCCAAAGATAATAGCAGTTGGTCTGCTCTTCAGGTCCTGGCATATGTGCCACTGGAAACTCCCAAACATGCAACGCTTCCTGAGGCATGGCATACGCCTTGGCATCATGCTGAAATATTGTTTTGTATGGTATCTTGCTGGCCAAAATGGACCGGGCAAGAGTGACAACCTCCCGTTGGCCAATGGGAATCACAGGCAGAAAAGGTCGATCGGCCTGGCCAAACCGGGTCAACAAAAATCGCAGCACTTCCTCGACATCCTCTTTGAGGATCTTGGAAACAGGCAGTGAACGTTGCCGAGTAAATGTAATGCGATCCGTAAATCGTCGCATATGAGAATGCGGGATAATAGGCCACGTATGTAGGCCTTCAGTCGTGAGAAAATTCTCATGATAATGCACAAACATATATGCCAAGAGAGGGCTCATTCCTTCCTCGTAGAAATCCACAGCATTGCGGCCAGTGGCTCGAGCTGTGATTTGCTCGCGCAGTTGCTCGTAGCTGCTGCGATGAGTTGCTTGAAATAACTGCTCATCATCAACCGAAATCGAAACGGGCTGAGCAGGATGAACTGGGCTCTTTGGAGCCGGGTGCTTAGGAGGCGTCTTGGGAAATGTTCTTGTGAGCCTCCGATGAGGGAGCTGTCCCGGAGGGCTCCTTGTTATTCGAAATCGGACCTGTATCCGGTTTGCTTTGTACATTGCTGGAAGTTCCAAAAGCTTCAGCAGCGCGATGCAAGGCATCAGTGGCCGCGTGTGAGCGAGAAGCAGGAGCTCGCTCTCTGGGTGTTACCGGCCTTTGGCTCGGATTGCCAGCAGAAAAACTGGGCAACCATTGCCCGGGAGGTCGCTGCGGACTGTTGCTGGGCCCTCTGTTTTTTCGAGGCCGGGAACGGAAAATGTCCGGCTCAGTAGAACTGGGTCTAGGCCGGGGTGGCATGTTGTCAAAGCTGGCTGAACGAAAAGGCGGACGCACCGGAGGAGCTGCACTAGCAGACCTTGTTGGTGGTCGAACTGGAGGCAGATTGGGAGGTAGAACAGGTCGAACCGGGGCCGCGGGAGGTCCCTCAGGTTGACGTTCATGCCGATGATGTCGACGCCGTCGTCGTCTCGAACGACTGCGATCACGACGATCACGGCTCGGATGAGCAGACCTAGTCGGCTCTCCCGGTGCGAATTGAATCGGAAGAGGAGCTCGAGGTGGCGGATGCACCGAAACCGATCGAGCTCTACTTGCTTCATCCGGAGTCGTATGGATCGTAACAGGAGGCTGTGGTCCGCTTGAAGGCAGCACCCCAGGGGGTCCTCCGTAGAAGTGAAAATGATATTGTTGGGCCATGGCTCGGGGTTGAACAGTTCCCTCGACAGGCCGATACACAGCTGAAACCAATGCAGCTGTGGTATGGACTCGATAACACTCGTGCACAAGTAGGAACAACAACCTTGCAAAAAGGCACCAAAACACTCATCGAATGTGTCATTTGCTGACTTCATTGCAACGCCTTCGCAGGAAAACCTGCCTGTACATACAATTGCTTGAGTCTGCGAAGCTGCCCCGGTATCGACTCGGGGGGCCAGGAATACTGGCGAATCAAAGATGCTCGAGAAAAATATCCCGAGGCTGCTAGCTGCCAAGATCCGGCACTGTTGGGTGAGCGGATCTGCCACGGTTGCTCCGGAAGATTAAAAGTTGCTGAGCGAGTCTTGGCACAAATCGTAAAGCCCAACCATTGATGGTCTGATACAGTTTCCAACTGAATCCCATCATAAAAGTTGGGATCACAAAATCTCCGGAGTTGGGACGACTGTAAAATTTGTTGAGGTCCCAGAATCAGTCTGTTATCAACGTAACGAAGAAATAAGAAAGAAGATTGGATGGCTGCTGGCAAAGATTGCAAAAAGTGCCGCTCGGCCATGAGTACAGGGAGCCCGGAAAGGATCGGAGAGACTTGATTGCCTATACACGTCCCCTCCACTTGCTGGCGACACTTTCCAGCAGCAGTAAAAACTCCCGTGGCGAAGGATAGATCCACAATCCTTGGAATATCTGAAACCCAACACCTTTTCAGACTGGATTGGGTTTTTCCCCGTGGTTTGCCCGGGTGTCCCGTTTTGGACAACATGTCGATCGAAAGGATCGAGCAGCCAGAAATTTGGCAATATTCCTGGACAATCAGATGGACTGAATGCATAATGTCCTTTCGGGGAACTGCGTTGAAAAATCCCACAAGATCGTCGTTCCATTCGACGTTTTCTTCCTGGCTGGGCTTCGCCCAGTAAGCGTGAAGAGACTTCCATAGCTGTGGCATGCTCTGCATGCCGGGGCTGTCAGTAAACAGCGTCTTGACCATTAAGGTTAACGCAATGGAAGTCAGCTGTAACAGTTTGCTGCACAAAGAATTGGAATACGAAATAATAGTCCGTCCCTTGGCAAACTGTTTTTTCCGTTTCAGGAACACAGTGCCCTGAGGCAGCGGAGCGGCTTCTGTGAAAGCCCAGGCATATCTTCTGGACAGATCTCCCGGAACGCGCTTCAAAATGCGCTGTCGCCACTCTTCTGGCGTACCATCAAGAGTGCAAAACACTGCGGGATCGTTCCATGTGTTGCTGACTCCTCGAAGGAAGAAGCGAGGACAATAGCATACAACATGATTCGGATGATGATCTTCGTTGTACAGAACCTTCTGTACCAAAGCCCAGTGTAGTCTGTCGGATTGTTCCAGGGCTGCGACGTGTTGCTGCCACTGGTGATCGCAAAAAGATTGAAAAATCGGATGCAACGTCGCTGGTAGCTTGTGTCTCTTGAGCCACTGATCAAACAGAGCTCTGGACTTGGCCATCCAGTGATTGCGGCCGGGGAGAAAGGTGCTCGCGGCACTGGCCGATAAGATGCTCTTGCAGTCTGGCAGTAGCTTGGTCAGGTTCTCCAAACCCGTGGCTACATGGCCAGACACAAAGCAATGAGCAGGAAGTTTTCCTGCAAACTGATTACACGGACAGTGAACCGACTCCAACTTGAAGTCGTGTTCCCACATCGTTTCTTCCCAAGATCGGAAATTATGGAGAAATTTCCTGATACTCTGGTGCGGAACTTCACGTAGGCTGTTCTTTGGAACATGAAAAGATGGAAAAAGATACTTGTAACGCAGGATGAGGTCTTTTAACCACTTCTCGCACTCCTTGGAAAACGAAGAAGACGCCGTTGGCAGGACTCCCAAAGATCGGGAGGTGCGTGGCCAGTGCATCTTTTTCCGAAATTTGACTACACCTTTGAGTAGTCCTTGCACCCTGTTGCGATGAGGGTTTTCAATGTTGCGACTGAGCTTGATGAGGGCATACACTTCCTCGTCAGCCGTCTTATTGGATCGGAGCAGTTTAGTTGTTTCAAAGGCTGCTCGGGTTCTTGATCCGAGCTTGAACAGAAGCCCCCAGGCTAGTTCCCGAGAATCTTGAATGATAAATTTCGAACTGCGACCGAACATGCGCTTTCGCAGTTTGCGACAAAGTCGGAGGCCGAAGGTGCCATACAATGACGCTCGGCGTTGGGAAGAAATCCGAAAACCAAGAGCTGTCTTCTTAATGAGAGACATTGCTCTAGGATAATTCAAAGGTGCCTGCCATTGAGCGATGAGTTCGTGCTCAACGGTCCAAGCTTGCTGGTAGCTCTCATAGCATTCCAGCGGGACAAGTACAAACTGAAAGAGGTTCAGATGGGACGCCCAATACCTCAGGGATAATTCAGCATCCACAAACTCAGTTCTTTGAAGTCTTCTGTATACTGCCATGCGGTTCAAATGCCGCTTGGCTGCACCGACAGCAGTGCTTCCCACATACAGAAGTGAAGAGGGCTGACGGTAGCCCGAACGAAATCGACCCATGTCGAAATAAACTTGAAAAATGCAATACACAGTGTTCGGCTTCTCAAACAGAGAATAGTGCAGAGTATCTGGATCCACTCCGAACTGCTGCAACTTCCGAACGAGTTTGGACCTGTGCGAATCTTCCCGGCTGGGTGCGTTGAGATAAAACAACAACACCAACGACATCAGCGTATGCACCCAAATTAGTGGAGCCTTGGGTATTCCATCGCCAAACTCCAACATGAAGGCTGCTGCTGTGCCAAGCGTGCACACTGCTGACGCAAGTCTCTTACGGACCTGAATCGGCTGGTGTTGCACCGTTTTTGCTTGGGTAGCTAGTCAAGCTGATTCAAACTGACATGCACCAATGAATGAAGACAAATTGGTGAAGGACATCTTGCTTGCATGGCTTTTCTTCAAGCCGTACTTGACAGCAAGGTCTGCCACGCTTTGCCGATCAGTGGCTGAATCTTTCAGCACAGAGCAAACATCAGCCACATGTTTCTTAAAAGATGCAGCTTGACCACGAAACTGGCTCTGATGCTTCTTGAGCCATTTCTCTACGACATCAGGTGAGCTGGAACTCGGAACAGAGTTCGGCGGATTCTTGAGTTCCGCTTTCAAAATCTGCTCAGCTGAAGGTGAGGGTGAAGTGGTGGGAAGCGGGCTGGTTTTTGCCTGCTTCTTCTCCGGAGTAAGAGCAATTCCAGCTTCTTTCAGCTTGCGCTTAGCACGAGCAAGCTGTTCACTCTCAGGCGATTGCTGGCTGGAGTCCGCCGGAGGAGGCGAATTGGCTTTGATTGTTGAAACAATTTCGCCAAGCAATGGTTGCATAAATCTGGCTGACTCTTTATGCTTGTCTGGCGGAGCCGGGCCGTGCATATTTGCTGCCACGGCATCAAGATCGATGCGGTCTTGCCGGATGTGACGAAGCAAGTTTGACACAAAAACTGCTTCAGAAATCGACCTCACGAACACCAGGCTCTGAAATTCTCCGTTGGACAAACATCGGAGACTGAAGTCATCGAGACCTTTCCGCGTCAGGTCTGAAACACGTAGATCTGCCACATCTTTTCCAGCCAGTCCAGCTTTGGTAGACCAGGGTGTGGATTGGATGTTGCGAAAGAATCTCTTGCCCGAAATAGCATTCGTGTCATAGCACTCCCAGTCACTGGTAAAAGACGATGGGATAGCAACATTGGTGCTGGGAACGGAATATTGAGGAGATTTTTGCCAGTCACGGTTGTTCCAACCCGACGATCCTTTCTTTTCCCAAGACGAACTAGCCCAGGACGATTTGGCCCAATCTTGTTCACGGGTCCAAGACATGATCGGAAGAGATTCCTACGGGCTTGTGTCTCGGAGCTGAAATCGTGGTCTGCGGATAGAAAAGCCGTTGGTTCCATCGGATCTGCAAAAAATCTCGACCTGCAATGAAACCTGGCATCAAACCTGACATGAAGTCAGGAACAAAGATAACATCCCGACTGAAGTAACCGGATGTCGGCACCATCAGAGCAGCAAATCCAGTCGGACCTGTGAGGACCACGACGGGCCCAAAAACACTTATCCCTGCCTTTAACAAATCAACTCTGGCAGGTACTCGCACGGGCAGACCCCGTCGCAGGTAGCGCGGTAAACGAATACAAGACCAGCTTGTAACTACCTGGGACACACTTAGACATCCATCGCGCAGCCACTAGTCAATCTGGTTATCAAGCACCGCTTGATGTATCTTGAAAGTATGAAGCTTTCAGGGGGTCCGGTACCTGTCTGGCCTCAAGGCTCATCTTCACTTGATCTCTGACTTTTTGACTGTACAAGGCAAACTCTCCCAGACATGCACATGAAACTGCACTGCACTCCTACTCGCAATCAACAGTTGTGTGGTCACAAGCTGCACAAATGTGCCCATGCCGACCACTGCAGGTACGTTTACCTGTCTCAATATCACGGAGCTTCATTGGCAGAGGCCGTGAAATGAGACCCTCTGCCCCCTGCTATTTCCATCAATTCAGCGCGACTGTCCAGAGTGCTGCAAAAAACGGTTCCTCTTGGCAACAGAGGTCCACACACACACACACACACACACGCGCGCGCACACGCACACACACACACACACACACGCGCGCGCGCGCGCGCACACGCACACACGCACGCGCGCAGTCACATTGCTGCAAAGAGTTCCGCGGCATGCCCCACAGGTTTCTCCACCAGAACGGGTTTCAAAACCCACTGGAGCGGGACGCAAAGGGATGGTCGCCTTTGTGCTTTGCAGCGATGAACGGCGATGCTATTCTTGTGGAGGCCCCTTGGGCCTATGGGCCTTAGGCCGAATACAGCGCTGTTGGACAGTTGTCTTTCAAACTGCTTTTTTGGGAGCTCAAAAGTGCCAGCTTCCTTCGTGTATTCGGCAGGCTATTAAGTGTCGCGCAGTGCCGCCCGATCGACATGGGGTACCGTGGAAGTGCACATGCTAGCCTTTTGGTTTATTTTACTTCGAGTCTTGGTGCAGCTGTGACATTTGTGGGCAAGCGCAGTCCCAAGCCTTTTGTGACCAGTCCTAATCAATCGTACCTGCAGATTTCCCACGCGCGACCTTGTTTTGCGCCCAGTTGGTGTTTGAGGGGTGTGTTGTCTTCCTCCTACGTTGTTGCAGCCAGGTTTGTGTCGAGTGCCGTGAGCAAGTTTTTTGCGAATGTAAGTGCGCGTGGACTTGACATGTGGCCGTTTACGGCACGTGAGTCTGTGGGAAGTGGGTAGTTTGGCGGACGGGGAGCAGGTGTGGCAGCTAACGCACTACTGTAGCCGGGTGTTGCTGTTTTGTATGCAAGCTGCACTAACTTGAAGTTGCTACCGGGTAAATATTATTATATTGTTCGGCACGCAAGCGGGTGTGTGTGTGTGTGTGTGTCAAACCAGAAAAGATGTTTGGAGCCATGTGTAACGGTGGGCTGCAAGAAGCAATGCCGCCTTGTCTGGAGGGATCGCGGTGCAGTGGGGCTGGAAAGATTGTGGGGTAACTTCGGCGGCTGAGTGCAGATTGGAAAGAGTTCAAAGGGATTTGGGAGGGGTCAGGACTCGGGTTTTGGCGACTTCAGCAGTTGGAGGACAATTTCTGGGTTTGGTGGTCGTGATGCGTCGCGAAACAGCAAAATTCAGCATTCCCGGCCAGCAAATAGAGTCGAGCCGGTCGAGCCTTGTTGGCCCGAAGAGCACCGTTGAGTCGAGCCCGGTCGAGCCCGGTCGAGCCCAAAGAGCAAACGCAGAGGAGAGAGAGTCGAGCCCAGTCGAGCCCAGTCGAGCCGGTCGAGCCAAATCTTCGCAAACCGCAAAATTTGCAAAATCGAGTGTTTTCTTCCGACATCATGCGTTTTTTCCAAAAAACATGCCCCACGTCGGAGACTTCGGAGAATTCAGCGAAACTTAGCTAATTTTTACGCGCGCCGTTACAGCAACTCCCAGGCACGAGACTTATCACGACATCTTGCTTGCTTTCATGTGAGAGTGTGCCGCGGACGTTTTGGTGCCGTAGTCTGAAGCCACTGCTCGCCCAGTCTGTGAAGATTTGCGAAATTAGGAGGGGGTGGGTGTAATAAGTGCACCGTCAAAACCCATAATTGCGCAAAGCCCTAAGACCCCGAATCTTCTGATGTAGCTTTCAATATTGTGCAAGAACTTACAAATGCTTTACTATAAAACTTAAAACCTAAACGCTATAAGCCTTAAACCTGTCCGCCTCGAGCATGGTTCTTTACCTCCACCTTCGTGCGCGTCGATGTCCCGTTGCACAGCCATGCCGAATCCACGGCTTATGGGTCAATGATGCCGCCTTCTTCAAGTGTGCCCATGTCTTCTTGAACATCCAGCACCTAACCAGAGATCCGCCCATCTTCGCGTGCATCCATTCCTTGTAGTGGTATAAAGACGTCTAGGTCCAGGTGAATCGTGGTTGGCTTTCTCCGCATGTACGGAAGCTCTGAGCCCTATCGGCGAGGAGAAGCCGGTCTAGATAAAGAGCAGTAGGGTTCTCGCCGAATCAGTGTGAATTGTGTAAGATGATCATCTAAACACCCAAATGCGGCCCGCGGGGGGCTCATGTGACTCCTAATACGGCAGGCCCTACTGGACAGCAAGGCTGACGTGAACGATGCCATCACAAAAGCAAAGAAGGAAATGATCCTTGCCCGCTGACATGGTGTCTAGGACCTTCCTGACAAAAGCTGAGCACATTGCCTTCGTTTTCCCGTTTGGCACATGGGCTGAGAATTTGCGACCCGATCTCGGGTTCAGGGAGTTTAGGGCGTGGGGTGCGCAGCAGGGTCAGGAGATTCATATCCCCATGGTGGCCCGCAGTCGAAAGCCCTCATGTGGTCACTGATGATTAGTTCAACTATTTAGGAACACCCACGGGCAGGAAACCTTGTTTGCACTGCGGCGAGCGGAACCTATTCTGCACTTCCGCCTTACTTCATAGCACAATGGCCAACTTTTGGGCGAGTGTCCAGCACTCTCAATCCAAGCCTTTTCCAACTTAAAGCCACCATCCATGGAGAATTTGCGCGGTGCCCCGAACATGACCTATATGCCAAGGAGCCTTCCAAAAAAGATGTCGGTGTTGTCCATTGCGGCATTCTACCACAGCAGTGAAGTAATGCAGCTGCTGTTGGCACGGAGGGCCAAAGTGATGCTGGGCCACGTGAGTACATAGGCCTTTGCTTGGGTGGTACGTTGGTGCTTCCATGCCTTTGAGAGGAGAGCATCACCGATGACTGTAGATTCCATGCAGCGACGCTTGAGGAGGTGCTGCCAGTCTCGACTGCACACCCGTCGTGGACCTCCTGTCCTCCACATGTCACACAAGGTCCAGTGACAGGTTCCATTAGCGCCTTGCAAACATGGTTTGGGTTTCGAAGTAGCTCAGCAAGTTGAGGAACGCCGCTGATGCTCATCAGGGAACGGCGCTGCACTGGGCCAGCTGTTCCGACAATGCGTCTTGGCTCCATGCTCCACGCAAACTGTGGCTCGCGGTCGCGCTGCATTTTCTGCCTTGCAATGCTTCTACCAAGACCATTATTGAAAAACACATCTGTCGAAGCACCCAAGACCCGACCTACAGCGCAATAGACACTCGCCAGTCCGGGCTTAGGCTTGGCAGTTCGAGCATGTTCAAGTTGCAGAGGTTACCAGGGGTCTGGGCTCTACAACACTGCCAGTCCAGAAGCAGTCCCCACATGCTCGAACGGAAGTCTGGATTCATGTGATACACAGAGTGGTTCGTTCACATCTGCATATTGGAGGTCACAAGACCCGTGTTCTGCAGAAACTGGTCTTAGAGCAGAAGGGGTCGACAAACTGACCGAGCTATCTGAATGAGTCTCGGATGTCCTTTCGGTTTCACCTCTCTGTCACCTCAAAGCAACGGTGAAGCTTGAACCTCTGAAGCCTTTGGGCCAGGCAGAAGGGGTTCGGATTCTCTGCGCTGCTGGGGCCGATCCCTGCAAGCAGCACCCAGCCTCTACAAAGCTTGAGCTGAGGGGTAGCATTTGTTGCCCGGTTTTGAGTCGTTAAGATGCCTTTCGGATTTTGTAGCGCCCCGGAGAGAAAAGGGAATACCTGAGGCTCAAGGACCGCACTTGCTCCATCAGTATAGAGATGACGGGGTATGTCTTAGAGCTTTGTTTTCGAACCGTTCCTTAGTGATGAAGCTCTCGCTTGGGCGGGCCTTCTGGCATGTAGCCACATACCCGGCCGAGTATCAAGGTGAGACGCGTCCAAGGGTAGCGTGGCCACAGGAGATCAAGCTGCATCACGAATATCGACGGAGAACGACTAACACGATTCTTCACCTGCGTACACCACCTGCTTCCTTTGGGGAGCTCTTTGAGACCCTAAATCCCAAGGTGCTTGCCGGGTCTCAATCCATTCAACTTGGCTTCTCGTCAGCAGTCCTAGAGGATTTCAGGTTTCTGGGATGATGGATGATTCTCCTAGATGCGGAATACTCAATACTGTATATCATGGTATACTACCGTGTATCATACACTTTGCATATGACATATTGCATGATATACTTCAAGTCCTAGGTTGCTTGTTGAGACTCATGGTTCTGGCGCGCGGCGGCCGCGGGATGTGCCGCCTCTGCTAGTTGATTAGGATTACTGCACGGCCCCTTTCTGGAACCCAATGGCAAGGACCCTTGAAAGCCTTAAAGTCGACCAAGCCAACAGCCTGAACGTCCTGGGAGGGAGCTTCAGGCCATTCGCATCTTCAGGAGTCTTAGGAAGATCCACCGGCGTGCGGAGTATCCCACAGGTATGGCTGCAGTTTTAAGTTGAAGCCATGAAACTCAGGCAAACCAGCTCCCGAGCCCAAAGGTCAAAAAACAGTCCTTTACCTTCTCCACTGCCCAAAAGCCTGGAACTGGATCAGGCCTGCGCCTGCTCAACAGCGAATTCCATGAAGGAGTTGTTTGCACAGTCCCTTTGCCGCCGGTTCAGGGGCTTTCCCGGACTCCGATTGCCTGGCTGTATACCGAGAAGTCAGCCTCGGCCCCCATGCCTTGGGAAGCTCGATTTCGGCGCCTTCGGTAGTTTATAGTGTAGAATCTAGTTTAGAAAGTCAGAAGTTGAAAGGTTCATCTCCGGAGCACCCAGCCCAGACTCCACAAACGATCCGTTTCGAAGGGCAGGCGTCACGAAGTGAAAGCCGTGCATAGATTTCAATCAATTTGCAGTTGTTTTGCCTGTCCGAGCAAAACAATTTGCAATGAATCGTTTGAAATTGCAGTGTTTGGGCGGGAACCTGAGCATACAACTGCCTGCTGTGAAGCACAACATGCCCCAGCCCACTCGAGTCCTACAAAGCCAGCTGTCATTTATGCATCCAGGATTCGAAACCTTGCGACGAGCTCGCACAGATGTTGTATTATCGAAATTCCGAGCATTCTAAGTAACGCGAACCGCGCGGCGTAGCTGCACCGCTGCTGAACCGCAGACCACGGCACGAGACCTCACCCTCGCAGAGAAAGGTTGTAGGCCTTCCAACCACTTCGCAGCTGAGGGTTCCATCTCTCGATTTACGGCACAGTCTTCATTTCGCAATGATGCTGCTCGGCATGGTTATCGGATTCATTGGTCGGATGCGATAGAACTGCCAATGGTTCGTTGGCGGAGGTCGGGAGTCATAGACCGCAGCATAGTTCACGACTTGAGCTGTTCTTTGTGAGCGGGTGCACACATTACGGCAGGTTTTACGGAGGCTACTCCGAGACCGTCTCCTTTCTTATTGTGGCTTATCTCAACTTCTATATTTCCGGCGAGGCCTAGCGGAAGCGGGCACCCAAGACCTGAGCTGTCCTGAACCCGCATCGACTGGGGTTGTCTGAGGCTTCTGGAAGCGAGCTTCGACCGAGTTCATAAGAGCCAACTGAGGAAGTGAAGGCAGACGTAAACGAGCGCTTCCAAGTGCGGATGAAGGAGCCGGTCTGGTGGCTCATCATGAGCCTGTGCCCGACTGAAAGTCTTTTTGAGTTGGATATATTGGGAACAACAGCTTTGAAACACAGGAGCCCCTAGCTGAAAGCTGCGCGGCTTCAGTCTCAAACGCCCCTGGCTCCAAGTCCGAAATCCAACCTTCCCGAAGCGCAAGCCGACAAGACCAAGGAATATGGCGGGGATCAGGCACAGGCTGAGCCCATCGAGGCTGACTTCTTTAGCTTCTTGGTCGTTCGAAGCTGCGGCTCAGAGTTGTTGGGGCTCGTGCTACACTTTGAGGGCACCAAGTGCTAGAAGCTAGAAGCCCATCATTCTCAAGCCTTACTCCTTATGCCCCCTCATCCCTTTTCTCCCGTTCCAAGAAGTCGCCCATGGAGACGATGCTTCAGACACGACCCAGAAACCCAAAGTGGCAGCCAAGGCTTACCATCATGCAGGAGCGACGCCGCTGATGTTTAGCATTCTAAGCGGGCCCCTTGATCTGAAACAACGTTGGTGGTAGGGAGGAACGGTCAGAGCGATGTTCACTTGAGCACCAAATTACGGCTACGTAATCGAAGCGTTCAGTGTCGAAAACAGCAGGCCGAGCCGAGCCGAGCCGTAATCCCTGGCTACAGGTACTTCGAAGCCACCTCCCTGCTTCTCGCCGCCGGCGCACGTTTCTCGACTCTCCAGCCAAAATTCCGGCAGGGGCGGATATAGATTTATGGATTTGGGGGCACTGCTGCCGCGTGCTTTTTGGTGATCTAGCACCCCAAATGATAAGCTGCGAAACAGGCAACCCCTCTAAGCGAGTTGATGCAGGCAGCCGAAGAAAGGAAAGCAGTCCTGAGAATTCTCAGAAGCTGCATAGAACCTTGAAGAAACGGACATCGAATGCTTTTGCCTGCTGAAGTACCCGCTCGCCGACATAGCAGGCAACACGTGGTTTTTGCGCAGACGCTCTTGCAAATGAACATGCGAGCATTTACGGTTGCGTGTTTCTTTCGCCGTAGGAAGACGGACCTTCCTAGGCGGAAGAATTCTTTGAAAAAAGTTGAAAGCATTCCGCAGAGCCTGTAGACTCTAAGGTTTGGACATTCAGAACTCCCGCAAGAAGACGGCAGCAGATTTTGCTCGCGAAATGCGAGCTCCAGAGCCGCTTCTGCGATCTTTGCAAGGCAGGTAATTAGTGATTGTTAGATATTGTTAGTGATTGCGGGGTGCACAGGTCAGGCAGATAATGAAGTACTGGTCATGGTGGCAGGATAGGATTGGAGTTGTCGTCGTAGTAGCAGTACCGCGACAGCTTCGCTTCAGAAACAGTGTTTTTTGCGCACAAAACGGTTCCGGACTTGGAGGTACCCTGGATTTCCTAATCCACATTCTTTGATTTGAGAGGGCTCTATACTTAGTCAACCAGAATCCCAAAAACAAGGCGTGTGCAAAAACGACTGAGGAATTCAAGCCTGCAGCGATTGCCAAACTCTGCTTTGCAGTTAACCGCTCAGGCGTTACATCCTTAGAACCTGTTCCAAGCCATGCTCCCCGATCTGTAGGGGTGGTATTCAACCCAAAATCAGAAATTGAGTCGCTGAATTGCTGAATTGCCTAGAAGAAATCGGGCCCCTTAATTTCTCATTTTGGCGGGTTGCTCTTACTGACACAGCCTCATGCAGCCTTCACTAGGCCTTTCCAGAGACTCTTGAGCCTTCCAACCACCCACCGAAAATCGAGCCCGTCGTCGTAGCCGTAGCACTAGCAGCAGCAGTAGCAATTGTAGTAGTAAGAATCAAAGTAGTGGTGGTAGTAGTAGTAGTAGTAGTAGTAGCAGGAGGCCCTCCTCCTCCTAGGTCCTGCTGCACTTGCTTCTACTCCTCCTGCTGCTGTTGCTGCTGTTGCTGTTGCAATTGCTGATATTGTGCTTGTTGTTGGTGGCGTTGGTGTTGTTGGTATTGTTGTCGCTGTTGCTGTTGCTGTTGGTGTTGGTGTTGGTGTTGGTTTTGTTGTTGTTGTTGTTGTTGTTGTTGTGGTTGTGGTTGTGGTTGTGGTTGTGGTTGTGGTTGTTGTTGTTGGTGGTGGTGTTGTTGTTGTTGCTGTTGGTAACGGCTGTTAACGGATCCCACGTTTTTCGCCTTGCCCGGCCTTGAAAACCCTACTCGTGCCGACAAACTCTGACTTGGAGGGGGGGGGGGGTGTTATGGGTTAGTTTTGCCAAGGCGCAAAACTGCGTCTGACACAGCAGAGCATCCATGGGCCAACCATGGTAACGTCCACTCAGACCGCATCCGATCACGTAGAGCATCCATGGGCCAATTCTGATAAGGTCCACTCAGACCCCGTCCGATCACATGAAGCATCCATGGTCCGAAAGTGTTGCCACGCAGACGCCATCCGATGACGTAGAGCATCCATGGGCCAACCATGATAACGTCGACTCAGACACCATCCGATCACGTAGCGCATCCATGGGCCAATCATGATAGCGTCCACGCAGACCCCATCCGATCACGTTGAGCATCCTAGGACCCAGGATTTTCTAGAGGCAACAGGAGCCACGAAATAGTGCCATGAAGTAGCATGCCTAGGAAGGCAAGCTTGGACTGGACAATGGACCCGGCGAGCGTAAGGAAAACTTCTCAGTGATATGAGAAACAAATACCAACCTGACTAAACGTGGCAAAATCAAGCCGAAAAATCCAACAGCAGACGATGACAAGGAAGGTTAACGTTGCGGTTGCCTGGCTGGTGGCTAGTCACAGGGCGAAACTTCTCGTCAGCCAAGGAACTAGCAGCAGATGCGTTGATTCAGGAAGCCGTCAAATGGGGAATGAGCTTGTATTGAATTCACGAGTTTGATACCCGTGGTCGAAGTGCCTGCTGCCACAGCCGCAGGAGTACACGTTCCCCTTCCTCAGCCGTCCGAAAGTGTAAGCCTTCATCACCTTTCAGATGGCCGTTTCTCTAGTAGGAACGCGGGCCAGCACAAGACAACCACGTTAAGAAGCGAGGTCCTTCATCTTGACACATCCCTGCCGAGCCTGCAGCTTGCCTCATGCAACTTACGCAGACTCTCGCAGGAGCTTCGTCTGCCGGGGAAGAGGGATGTGACATCAACGTCGGCACGGATGCTATATCCATATGATTCAACGCTCAGCCGTGCTTCCCAGGCTAGCACTCTTGATGAAACTGAGGCTGCCTTTGTCGACTCCACTTCTCTGCTTTAGGCAACCAAGTAGTCGGAGAAGAATGCCAATGGCTTCCTTTGGATGCTGCACGTATTGTGCCGGCCCCGGGATTAGCCCGTATGAAAGGCCAGTTACAAGATTGGCAGCCGTTTTGCGTTTCAAGCGTAGGACCACGATTCAATGATTCTGACTCTTGCAGATGCGGTTGGTGGGCCTGCAGTTACGCAGTAGCCCTGTGCTCCGGCCTCGTCATCCACCTGTTTAAGTCTGCGTCGAATGACTTGTCACTGCGATTTCAACAGTCAGTAGATGCGCTTATTTTCGGGGTACCATATCTACCTAACCCTGGTGACTCCTGGCCACGTACCCTTCAGCATTGCTTTGTCGTGACAATGAAAATGGCGTCGGGCTCGGGGATTCATAATCCACCCCGATCACGAGTCTCCTTTTAATGTTCATTGATGGCTGCACCAGCGGCGGGTCAAGGGTTTGGGGCGGGGGTTGTTCAACTGTTCAAGTTGAGATGAAGCTGCAGCTCTGTACTGGACCATGACCACCTGATTTCTTCTGAAGTTTACAGAGATCCCAGCTGGACAACATCTTTGAGCAAGGCTGCACAAGGTAAAGATCTTGCAGTTTTCGCACTGTATGAGTGCATCCAGAAGCAGTGGCCCCGTGCTGAAAGTCGCAGAAACACTTGCGGTTTGGAGGGTAACATGTATTCATCGGCTCAGCGAAGCAACTTGGCACTAGAGTCGCTCGAATGCGAAGCGGCAGATGCAACCCTACAGGTTTCCTTAGACCTCGCACCATCCAGACAAAGTTTTCAAGGGGGACATATCTCAGGACTGCATAAAATTGAGTATGTAGAGTGCGGTTGCAGGGAGTGGAAGTTGACATGTAGACTATCTTGCAGGAGGAGATGTAATTAGAACAGTTGACGATTTCCTGACTTTCCGCACAACAAGGAGCCCAGCTATGTCTAGATGTTGTGGACAGCGCTTCTCTCCGGGCAAGCACTGCGCGATTTTGTTCAGCCTGTCGTGGGTTTCCTGTGAGTTCGGGCCATCAGTGGTCGATACTCGAAACATACAAGCTCCATTCCACAGTCTTTGTTTTGGTCCAACCTGCTTGGGCACCACGACAAGCGGAGAGGTAGCAGCCGCTTCTCATGCCTCATGTGCAGACCCGCTTCCGAGCTTGAGTGCAGAAAGTTCGCAATTCGCATTGTGGGTTCACGGTTCAAGTCTTGGTAAGTTGCATTGCTGGACACTTTTCTTTCCCGGTTTCTTTGAGAGTATCAGAACGCCTACCCAAGTTTTTAAGTAGCTTCCGGAGGCCTCGTCACCAGGCTCGCCGAAATCTTCTGTTACTGCTAGCATGACCCGGTTCTCGTAGTGCTATATAATGATGTTTGAGCTCACATTGCAGTTGATTTGCAGGCTGCTGCCTGTGACGCTAAAGCAGGGTCCAAGTCAGTCGCATGCCGCAAAAACCGGACTGCTTCACCCACGTTGCAGGTCAGAGGCTTTATTTCCTCCACGTCAAAGCATGGCGTAAATGGAAGTTCTCAGTGGAGGGACCCACAACTATAAACATACATCAGACCTCTGCACGCTCTACAAGACGTTGGGCAAGCCCGCCTCCGTAGTGTCCCTGTCCGTTCTTCCAAACGTTGCCAGCACTAATGGTGTCCTACTGTACTCTGAAGCAACATCCGGGTGGAACCCGAGAGGAAGCATTTTGAGTGCCGCGGAGCATAATCCTGCGCAGAGCCTGCTGGCAAATCCTCGTGATATCGTCATCGTCATCATCATCATGACCATCATCACCATGTTCGTCAGCATCATCATCCACGAAGATGCCGCATCGGACACAGAGCACTTGCACGCTGACACGAGGATCTTGCTTTCTCCAGCTGTTGCACAACCAGAAATATCCAGCTCATCTTCATACTCATGCACTAATGCAGCATCACTCCACAGAAGCACCTTCTCGCATCGACTTCGGCAAGAGAAGCAGCGAATACACTTGGTAGCCAAAACACAGAGTCATCCCTAATGAATCGGAATGACAATCGAACAAGTTTAGGTGGAAGCCTCCAGCCTCCAAAAGCTTGCAACCTTTTGCACCGACGCTCGCTTGCAGGCTGGGAGTACCTTTGAACAGCCCGCCGGCCAAATGGTGCAGAGAGGTGATGGTGGAGGGTCCGTTCAGAGTATCGAGGGTTCGGGGACATCTTTTTCAAGGACCCGAACGGTCAGACAGAGCAGCAGACTTGTTGAGACAAAACAACTCTGAGGGCAAAGTCCGTAATGTTCAATGTCTGAGCGATTCTTGTCGGTGTGCTCAGTTGCGCGGTCTTCGGGCATCCAGCCAAGGCCTTTCGACGAAGTCCGTGACCATCAACAGGCAGGAACTCGTCGGGGGCAAGGTCCTCTTTTTCCGAATGGATTGGAAGTTGTCGCGCCAAGGGGGGAGGAAGGAGTTTAGGACCCTATAAGGCTTCTGCAGAGCAGCCAGTTGTGCTCCTAGGTCTGAGTGCTCTTTGCTGGAGGCAAGTCTGCATGGCTGCTTTCACGTGATAGGATGGTTTGTGCATACGACAGAAAAATATACAATACATGTAAAGATGCGTCATATACATATATATATATATATGTACACATTTGTCCCAATTGTTTCTTTTTGAGTTTACTTGTTCGCTTAGATGAGCTGCACAAAATGGCATACCCAAGCACCCTCAACTCACGCCTGAATGCATCTGTCGAGTACAGTAAACTTCCCGTCCTTTCTCCATTCTCTCTTTGACACTGGCATCCCCACACCACTAAGCCCCACTCCCCAAGGTCCCAAGCCAAGACCCATCTATTGGCAGGTTCGGGAGAGTCCTTGGCAACTGGTCCATGGCCTACGGGGTTGAACTTGGGACATCCTTGGAGCCTCAGGGATCTATGAGCCGCTACATGGCAGTTCTACAATCAACTTCGGGGGCCCCTTCTAAATTTTCATATCATCCAACAGAGCCACAGAAGCTACTTTTGAAGCATCTCGGACTGAGGAAGGAGGCGGAGGAAAGAATGCACGACCGTGCTGCCGTAAAGACGACCGTGAAAGCTTTGGAGAAGTTTTTGGTTCGGCAACCTTGGAGCATGTGAGTCCTTCTCAAAGCAACTCGCACACAAGTCCCACTTGCCAAACGAGTCTACAGAAGTCTACATAGCATGCGCATTGCATTTTTCGAAAAACATCGGTGCGGCGATGCGTTGTGGGTATGGCGCGGGGCGTGTTGGGGTGGCGTGCGGAGGCATTTTGGCACGAAGCGGGGTGCCCTGCAGATCACCAGAGTGTGGGTGGTCCAGGAAGCTCCTCAAAACCCGGCATCACGAGCGTAAGCCGGAAAGTGCGCCACCCCCTCCTTGAGGTCACTTTGCAAAGGAAGCCCTCCAGGCAAAGCATGATGAGAATCAACTGGTCCTGTCTGCAGAGGGTGCTACCCGATTGCGGGATGTGTGCTGAGCAGGCGAGTGCGAACCAAACGAGGCAGACGAAGAGTATAAAGAACCACATAGGACCAGACATTTCATGTGCTGCCGCTTCTCGACGGATCCCGGTCACGAGGCGCGGGATTTAAGACGTACCTTTGTTTTAAGCCAAAACAGAGGTTTCTTGTGTTAAGCAGCGAAGTTTTAACCGACATCACGTGTTTACCATAAGATCAGCTGGTAAAGCTGAAATACGTAGGCCCCGCACCCGGTATAGGTGTGTTTGGCAAATCTTTAGAGCCGTGTCATTGGTCAGTTGTTTGGGCTTCAGGGGTTAGAGTTTGAGAAATGTATCCAGCACCCAGGGGCATCTCAAATTTTCGGCCGTATTTAGGAGCCAAAGAATAGGTAATTCGGTAGGATTGCAATAAAGGAGCAATAGGAAGGCTTTGTCAGAGCAGAGCATGTGTGGAGTCTGTACGCCCCCCGAGTGAGGTGGGAATTGCAAGGAAATCTGCACTTTGTAGACACTCACAGGGGAACAGGGGGCGTCTTGAATCCCGCGCCCGCCAAGTGGGAAGCATGGTGTCAGGTTGCAAGCCTTCGGCCTCAGCTTGTCCCCGGAGATATCATGTCATTCGTGGCATTGGGTAGTAGTCCTGGTCGTTTGGTTTCGTAGGTTGTCCTTTCGGGTATCTAGCGGTGACTGCAAAACGTGCAGTCTTCGAACAGAGCCTTCAAACATGGGAGCCGAGCCCTTCACAAAAACTGCCCTGTAGCTTGGAGCCCAAACCCTCGAAGCCCTGAGATGGCACCACTTCCCTCCACCTCAAATGCTCCCAGGCCCAGAGCGCTTTGCGAGAGCTCCTGGAGCGATCAGAGGTGAGTGCTTTTTGCATCGCTCGGTTTCAGAGTTGGGACTGCCGATCGAACGAACGAGGGGTTCCCGAGGTTCGTTATGTCGTGGGACCTCATGATCTTTCCTTTTTGAGGTTCGTGACAAGTTTCATATACAGTTCGATCATCTCACGACAGTAGGCAAAATGACTTTCAGAGTCAGCCCCTTTGGTAGACTCAGCTCGACAGCCCGCGTCCTCCAGCGTTGGCGTGCTGACCCTGGCATAATCCCATAATCCGTGCAGGCTCAGACCCTGGACGTTGCGAACGTATCTGCGGCCAAGTCACGAGGCGGGGCATTCAGGAGGTGACGCTGCATGTTCTCGAGATTGACGTCTAGCGACGGGAGTCGAAAACGACGGATGCAGATCTTTGCTGGCTCGCAGTGCAGCGAGGAGTCGTAGTCTTCGACTTTCACAAGATCCGACTCCGGAGACACTACCTCACCTCCATACCGACACCCTGTGCCCAGAGCATCCAGAGCCCAGTCTTGCTGCGCACAGATTTGGCCGCAGCGGGTGCGATGCTCACGTTGGTGGCGGGCATCGGGGCCGAGGTGCTGGCTTAAGGAAACTTGCGTGGGTGAAGAATTCGGCATTGAAACCTTGAGATCTGACGCCTGTGGTTTGTGCAGAAGGAAGGGGCACCTGCAATCAGCATTGTTGAGGCTCTGGAACTAATTCCGGTGAAACTGTCACGAGCTCCTGCTAATTGGCACGGAAAACAGCTCACCCAGTGTCAGGTTTGAGGGCTCGGTAAGGCAATTCGAGTTCTGATCTCAACAATAGTGTTATGAATCTAGGCCTGCCAAACCTTGATTGACAGCTCTTTTGCACTTGTTTTTTCAGGCACCGCTCTTCAAATTGGCGAAAATGGCCACAGTCACGGAGGACGGTTTTGAGCATTCAGGCGTGTGGGGTTGATCCCCTTGTACGCCGTATCATCATCACTTCTGCTATTGCCACGACGACCAGAACCTACGACATCGTGCCGCTATGTTCGTGATCTTCATGTTCCTATCCTCAGGCATCAGCATCGTGATTAGCATCCGTTTGGTGTATCTTGGAGCCCGTTTGGATGTAGTTTCGGTGAAGAAAGAAGACGGCCTCATCCTCGCCTTATGGCCAGATTGAAACTCGCACGTTGTCTCAGCAGGACATGCTGACTACAGCTTCTCTCACGAGCATGCAGGAGGCGGTGGGGTTGGGGTCGGTGAAGGTTGGGTGGTTCAGAGACAAGGGTTCAAGGCTTTGGAGTCTTGCGCTCGCGATACAACCTTGACACGTGTCAGACTTGGGTTGCTGCTGGAGAATCTGACGAGCCGAAAGCCGGAAGACCAGTGACCATCGCAGCCTTTCACAGCTGAGATCAGAGTCCGCAAGGCATTTACACAGCAATGAGGTCTGTGGAGTCAAGGATATTACAGGTGCATGGACAGAAAGTGACCGCGGGACCCTTTCCCGGAAGTCTGGAAGCTGCAATGCAAGGCCCTCCCCGCAATGGTTGCCACGTCACTGCTGGTGGCCGGGCTCCCGGAGTTGCGAATACCTAGCACCACCACAGGCCAGGACCAGGAGGCACCGGGATCCGACACGTCAAGCCCTCACTGTGTCCTACAGCCCTAGCCCTAGCCCTAGCTGGTAGTTCCCAGGCGTCTGCCATGGGTGCAGCAAATCAACAGTTGCCCAGCGAGGCCACTGGTTGTCTTTGAGGGTTTCTAAAAGGTGGCTGCTTGAGAGTCGCTGATATGCCTATTCCTTTACTCGGCTCAGGGCAACGAATCCTGAACTATCATGCTTTCCTCTTCCCTCAGTCCCAGTCCGCCGAAGCCCATCTTTGAGGTATCAAGCCCTCAGCCGGCTTGCTTACAACATCTCTGCGTGCGACGAAACACAAGAAAGATAGGCATCTGACCACCACATGTCACCGGAGTTCTACCCTTACTGTTGTCAGAAAGCTTGGTCTCGACATTGGGAGTCGTTTCGGCAAAGTTGCGGATCAACACGATAAAACTTATCCTCGCCTGTCACGTCGAAGGCAGCGGAGGGTCGCGCAGACTGGCTGCAAGAGCTGAATGCCACTGCGCAGGCTAGGGCCGGGGGCGGCCAGGGTCATAGTGTGGAGAAACACGCAGATCGCCCGCACATACTTTCCCAGGCAAGTTAAGTCACACACACCTATCACCTATCACCTACCCATCACCTCGTACCTTCAGCTGCTCCAAGTGCTAAGCCTCTAAGCTCGGGATTATGGGTTTCGACTGCTCAAGGGCGCAACAACGGCTTTGCTCTGCGACGCGAACGGCATCATGTTATGTTTGGTTTTTCAACATTACAACACATTTGTCACCTTGACTCCTGATTGCCTGACCGCTTGTGCCGTGCATCGTGTGCCCATACTCGCCTGTGCAGAAAATGTGGGAAAGCGGAACTGGGAGCCTCAACACGCAAGCGACCACGCTGCTGCGGGAGGCAGGGCCCGGGCCCACCGAAGGGTTGGGTTTCGGAGTTCAGACGGGAAGTCGTCGGTCCTTCGGGGTAGTGGCATGTATCTACAGGATGGGGAAGCTCCTCGAAGCAAATGTGTCATTGTGCACCTTCGTGACCCGAGTCTGAAAGCCTTGCAGCACCACTCGCACACTTCCGACTGACGGAAGTGCGGGCAAAAAATGTTTTCTTGACAAATCATGACCAAAGCAGAGCCCTTTCTGCATGAGCCTGACGGGTTGGAACAGGCATTTGCCACTGGAGGTGGTGACACAGAAGTTCATGCAATGGGGAGCGCTTCGTCAGATCGTCGACGGTACAGCAGTTCTTTCATGCCCTTGCAAGCTTTGCAGGTGGGAAAGCTGTGGGCCACCTTTGATGGGCAGCTTAGTGTCGAAGAGGTGGAGGCCGGCTCGGAAGCCAAACTTCCCAACCTTGGAATTGCTTCTGTCTCTGGAGACGATCAAGGATGTCACATGCTCAGGCCGCAGCAGCGGCCGCGCCTGTGGCCGACTCCAGCAGAACTCTCAGCAGATGCCTGGAAGTAGATTCGATGCCAAGCCTGCGAGGAAGTCTAAGCCCGATGGACCAGGTCTTTACGGGCAAGGGCAGGTGAGAATGTGTGTCGTTGACTCTGCTGGAACTGGAAGCTGTACGACAGAAGAGCTCCTTGCATTGGCGCCAGATGCAGTCGGAATGCATTTTGGGGGTTAAGGGTGTTGACGCGAAATCGGTGCACAGCCTTCGCAAGCATCTGCACTTGTCCCTCGGCTACCGGAGGGCGGCTAAGGGGAAATCCCGCAAGGAACGAATCTTCCTCCCGTGCCCTCAACCCTTGCGTGCATTCATGTTGACACATCTCGGGGCAAATGGCATTAAAGCTCACGGTACTATGCCCAGGTCATGGCATCGCGCTGCGATGCGGAAGTGCCAGGACGGGCAAGCTCCGGCACATCATCGCAGCATTTTCCGAGGGTGTAGGGACACCGGATTAGCACGACGCTAGTCAATGGACCTAACCGTTTTCGGCCTGTCTGACTCAGGTTTGTTCCAGGGTGACGGACTCCGAATCCCTGAATCCGCAACTAAACTGAAAAGTGCAACAGAACCTCCTGGCAATTTTAGCACTCCGCCCTTGCGAGGCAGCAGGGCAAGGATTGGATTCTTCCCCTGGAGGCTGACGCTTGTTCTTCGGGTTTCGAAAGGCTTGGCTTTGTTTCAGCGACCTCCTGCAGCGCTTGGAGTCGTAGAGGAGATTGAAAGGTCAGAAACCTGTAGCCTGGATACTCGACCGCATGAACTGTGATCTTGGAGACACCATGAGCATGTACATACATAGACATATCTACATCTTCATGTACATGCACATGTACGTACACGGATACATATGCACGCCCGCATATGCAAGCACAAATATGAATACAGGGAAAACCGATAATTCTACAAATAAGTGTGGATTTATATAGTAGTTACTAGTTTACTCCGAAGAGTGAGAATGTCGGGGCCGGTGTGGCTGTCAAATGTGCCCAAGAGATTGGACAAGCTCCCCGAAAATCCAGTGCCTTACAGATTACAGTGTTCCAGGCACAGCTCTTCCGCCGCAACGAGGGCCGGTATGCCAGCCGCCCATCGCTTTGGGAAGGTTTAGGGAGCCGAAGGTGGGGATGGATCCTGTCCAGTTGTCCAAATCAAAAGCCGCAGCTGCCCGTTCAGTTTTACCTGCAGCGTTGACAGACTTGGCTTGCACCTAAGAGTGTTTCATCCCTATGCACAGGATGAATCCATAGAGATATGAGATACCTTATCAGGCAGAAACCTTTTTTTGTGGAATCCACTTCGTCCAAGGCTCTGCTGCTCGGCTTGTGTGGCTGGCTGAGAGGGACTGCGTGCGGTATTACCATGCTTGGAGGGTGACGTCAACTGCTGGCCTGAATGACTTGAACAGGGCTTTGGGCAGTTTAGTGACTATCAGGGGACGTAGTTTTTTGGTTAGAGATGTTTGAACCTGAGGGCTATTCGAGCAGGTACGGTATCTAGTGCTTGAACATGGCAGAAGCTTGTTGCTGGCTGGCTACATGCTACCAATGATGCTGAACCCGTTCAGTAGGACATGTTTGCCGATCCTCGACGCCGTTCTTTCTGCCATCTGCCAAGTTCTCAAACACGTGTTCCGATACAAGGTCGTCAGCTGCTCTACCGCACGCTGGACGGCGCTTCCGAGAGCGACTTCGACGATGGGGCCACGGAAAGATATGAGGCCCTGTCAGGGCTTTGAGCATGGAGCCTATTCTGAGACAGGCAAATCGTATGCTGGTCCAAGCTTCGTGGCAGGAGCGCGCTCGTCTCATCTTCCGAAGTCTCCAGCTGCCCAGCTTTTCTTGGGCGTTCATTAGGGATTTTCGGGTTTGTGGCAGATGTTCGGATTCCAAGCTTGATGCGCGCATCAGAGAAGTGGAGCAACAAGAATGTCGAGAATCCCGGAAGTGCCCAACTTCGGCCAGCTTCAAGCTGACATAAGCTGATGCAGAAGGCCTGAAGGCCAGTGAGTCTAAAGTCACCAATGCCCCCCAGAAGCACCAAAGCTATAGCTCGTCCAATTTGGGGGACATTCTTCGAGTATCGGCCATGCCGGCTACGTTGATAAGGCGCACTGTTTGCAGATTCTCCCACGAGGTTGCCGCTGCTGCACGACCGCACCCTTCAATTGTTGGAAGTGCGTCCGCCACTCAAGACCGTCACGCTTCCATGAAAACACACACACACACATCGAAGCGCAAAAGATCCGATGCTCAGAGACTTACCGGCGCCCAACCAGGTGCCAGACGCAGGTCAAAAGCTGCAATTTGATTGATTTGGTTTGGACTTGCTTTCTCCGTCGCAGAAGGGTTTCGGAGTTGCGATCTGTGTCCTTATACCATGAGGTATCGGCGGTCCCCGGGTGGACGATTCAGGCCCAAAGGGGACACAAGTGCCAGCTTTGCTCGATGAGCACTGTCGCTCCGACACCTCGCAAGTATGCAGCATGACGGCTACAGTTACGGAGCCCAATCAAAGAAAGTATCTCGAGGAATGAACCTTTATACTTGGAAGACACCCAGATGCCAGGATGGCAGCGGCTGCCCCCAACAGATGCACACGGTGTGGTCGAGGCATCTTTGCGGGAGGAGTCTCGCAGTTTCCCCTCAATCTCTGTTGTGGGCTAAGACGTCACAAGGAGCTCGACTCCCAGTCAGAAGCTTTCAAAGCAAATGCCTGGATCTGCGAGCATGGGTCAGACACAGCAGGTTCCGATAAACCGAGATTCCAGTCAGTTGGTTTTTGTTGGGCTTGGAAGGCTCGTATGTTCCCTCAACGGCATGGTACCATTTGATGGCACTGCTGTCCGGTGCCTTTCGCACCGCCAGACATTTGTGGGCGACTGCACGGTGTATCTACCATCAGGTCGAGGGCAGGTGCGGCGTAGTAGAGGAACATCTAAGAGCAGTTCGGGCCATCCTGCCCCAGGCTAATGTCAGGTTCTCGGATGACGACATTCAGTCGGGCCCTTGGCCAAGCGTGGTTCAGAAACCAGGGATCATGTATCTAATTTTGCGGTTCTCCGGGTGCTGCACTGACCCTTGCTCGGTCTAACTCAAACGCCCTGCTGCATTCACTACCTACTCCATCTGAAGCAATGCGTGAATCGCTGAAGCTGCGTCGAGTTTGCTTCTGGAAGTTGTTTGTCGAGCGACAACAGTGACATCTTGAAGCCACGATTAATGTGCAACTTACGCTGGTATTGCAGATGTCTGTGAAGTCACTTCATTTGGCCTCCCCTTTCCAACTCCGCAGCTCTGCACGACTACCCCCAAACTCTTCCTCTTGACCCTTCGGAATTTCCAGGCTTCGTTTTCTGGTCGTGTTCGGGTCTCCCTCCCCATATCAAGCCTCCCATGCCCTGTCGACCAGTCCTTCCCTTACAGATGTTGTGGGAGATCTACCAAGCCTACTAGAAGCCAGGCCATAGAGCTACGCTGAATTCAACCTCGCAGTGCATCTAGAAACCACGCCAAAAACAAAGTGTGTGTCGAACCTTTATACGATCATGTCACGGTTTTCTCGCCAGCATAATCACTTTGGTAGTGCTTCTGCCTTTCATGCCATTATTGGTTCCAGCCAATAGTGATATTGCTATTGCTCGTAGTATCCGCATCACGTCCATTATTGCTCAGGTTAATCGATCGACTGCAAGGCAACGTCGCTGTAGAGGCACCACCCGGAGTCAATCGAATGATTTCATGTTTTGGATTTGGGGTTGGGGGTTTTGGGGGCTTAGGGTTTAGGGCACTAGGGGCCATTGCAATCAGACTGGAGCTTGGGTCGTGGTTGTAGCCGTTTCGTTGCCTCGCTCAATAGTGGCACATAATTGCACCAGCGTCGTACGATGACGGTGCATCACGCTGTATTATACCGCCACCATCAAGGCGGCTACAGAGGAATTAATCATAGCACCAAGTTTTTGATTGGGGCTCCTACGTGGGGCTTCAGGTTGATGTATGGGTTTCCCCTTCTTGAGACTTTGGGGTCTCCGAGGTGGCTCGCACTTCAGCTTAAGCCTTTCAGGGCTCACGGCTGAAGATGACGGGCTCTCTTCTGCGCACAGGGTGCGGAGATGCCTTCCTCAGGATTCGGAGTATTTCATTTCAGAGCCTGCCGATCGGACTTTCCGGTAGATCCCGACTGGTGACTCGTAAATGGGGTCCCTGGCAGCAGGTGCGCCTTGCTGAGACCGGTGACACCGTGGTGCACTGAGCTGTGCTAGCACTCTTCAACTGGCCCATACCTTGTCGACTTTCCTGATTGGTATGGTGGGCAATCATCCACTCATTTCTTTTCAGGGTGAGAGGCTACCTCACAACAGCAAAGGACCCCGGAAAGGCTCTCAACTCCATCAGGTTGATGGCAGCGCAGCGCCCCAACGCAGGCCCGTGAAATGTCTTGGGTCGGGCCAAGATGTCCCCTATAGGTTCCAGGTTTCTGTGTTTTGGAGAGCTGCCTATAGGTTGAGTCCAGGTTGGGATGATCTAGCATTACTTGGAATCTGAGGCTTAAGCATGTGCTGGATGGAGGTTTTCAATGTTTGTGGTCACCGTCTCACGAAGGCAAGCTTCCCCGAGACTGGGGAGCAAAACTTGTTGAGATCAATTGAAGTGGCACGAGCACACACACACACACACACCACCTCACACCTTTCTCATGTTCGAGGCCGTCTGCAGAACCAGTACAAGCTGTGTGGCGCTTAGTGCTTCAAGGCCCTACACGTAGAGGCTTGGTCTTTTCACCGCCCCCCTGCTTTTAACGTCAAGTGTGGTGGCAGGGTAGCGGCTTCTAGTTGCTAGCTCAGGTCTGCCGGGATGTTGGAGAGAAGGCGTATGGAAGCGTCAATGGGAGTGAACGTCCATCATGCATGTCGACCCTGCCAGAAGAGGGTTTCCCTAGTAGCCCCAAGAGTCGGAAGCACTTTGCCCTAGCATGCGAAAACACTGGTACTCATCATAAGTATGCCGGCCGTAGAACAAGCATGCTAGAACGTCAATCTCTTGGGCAAAACTCGTGGTTTCTTTGTAAACACTTTGCCTCGAATTCAAAAGCCCTAAACAAAGTAAGCCTCAAACTCGTGAGCTGATATCGTAGTGATGAATCCTAATCCCGTAAATGTTAATCAACCCTGGAGCCCTTAGTACGCTGAACCCGAAATCTGCACACCTGTGGCGGCTTCTTTGCGGGCTGAGGTTGCAGAGCTTCTGAGCGGCGTTCTCGGTTTTGGGCTGCGCGATTCAGGCTTAAGGACTATCGGGGCTAGAGATGAGATGTTCGGGGATTTAGGGTTTAGGGCTTAGGTTCTCGAAGGCCCCTGAGGGTGCAAAAACCTCCGGCTCAAGATCCAGAAACAAAGTTGTTTCGGCTTTCTACGATGACATGCACACATACATGGACTTCATGCAGACAGCCATGCATGCAAGCAGGCGGGCATGCATGCACTCTAGCATGGCCATGCAATCACTGCAAACAGCACCGATCCTGACGTTCGCAGGTTCTCAAAACGAGCAAACCCAATGCTCGATCGACATGCGGTATCATATGGTATCATCGTCATCACCCAGGTCCGGACGGTTTCGGCGTCATTTCTGACATCGACGACACCGTGAAGGCCGAAGTCGCTTGCGCTGTCTTGTACGGCCGATGCAGCTCGCGTCCTGCCCAGCTTTGACGGACGGGCCTTTGGAATTTCACAAGCGCGACAGTAACTTTGCAGCAGTCAAAGCATCGAGCATGAGCATGAGCCCAACAGACATGTAGCCGAGAGCCCGATCGATGCTGGTTGCCGGATGCAACCACGCATCACTCGTGCAGGGCATGAGCATTTTGAAAAGAAGTGCATTGTATCGTTTAGTTTTCATATGCACTCACGGCATAGCAACAAAGTCGCCATGTCACAGCATAGAAGCTTTGTAGAGAAGAATCTGGACAGCATAATGAAACAACGTACGCCGCAGCAGCAACAACAACAACAGCAAGGAGTATTGCGACAACCTTCAAAAACAAAGCATGTTTTCATCACTACGTCAGAAGTTCACACTGCGAGACTAGATTACCTTCGCGGGCTTGGACATAGCCTGCGCAGGTCACTGAGGTCTTCTACGGCATCAAGGTGCAGAGCTGCAGGATTTGGGGATGAGGGTAACCGGGTGTGTGCTGTTGAGTCGCTGAGCCGCCGCGAGTTGAA
Organism: Symbiodinium sp. CCMP2592; assembly: GCA_905221615.1. Classification (NCBI taxonomy): domain Eukaryota; class Dinophyceae; order Suessiales; family Symbiodiniaceae; genus Symbiodinium; species Symbiodinium sp. CCMP2592. The sequence continues at coordinate 323,195 of CAJNDT010006239.1, forward strand.
GTAGGGCTACAACCCGTTGAAGCCGTTTCTCCCCGCGCTCCCAACCCGCCAGCTGTCCAAAACAAATGGCTTCCCCAGACGAAGAAGGAAGACTGCCTGCAAAGATATCCTTTGGGTTTAAGGTTCAGGGATCGTGAAAAGAGCTTGTTGTCGAACAGACCCAGTCTTGGCCCGAGCGGCTTGATGGACCTGTTGCCTTCAGAAGGATCGGGCGAAGACTGTCGGATTAACTCACTCGGGCGATGATGCGGGAATCGTTGCCGACATCAGAAAACAGGAAAAGGGTTGCAGTATTTCCGAAATCCTCAGGACCCCAAAGCTTGGTTCCCCAACCCAAATTTCACCCGAAAGCAGTGCTCCCAGTGGACCAAATCATGTCCATTTGAAATCGTTTGTTAAGTCTCCAGCCTTGCACCAGACCCTCTCTTCTGCAAGGCTGTGCTGCAAAACACGTTCCTGAAGACTTTTGATGCCGTGCCCACGACTTGGATCTTCTTCTTCCGAAGAGCTTGGCGCAGTAGGGTCGACATCGGGTAGTGTAGTAAACACGATACTGGAATCTAAAACCCAAGACTGTTGCACCTCGGCGTTCGAGGATCCGGAGTCCCAATTGCTTCAATTGCACGAGCTCCGGTTCCTCACGCCGAGGGCCTTCTATTTACAGACTCCGGTGCTCAGGAATCCAACTTGTCTATCAGGTTGTAGCTCTTTGGTTGTCGAGCATTGCTCAGTCTCACGAACCCAGTCCAGCGAAACAGTGGGTGCTTTCAAAGGGCCTCTGTTCACTGTAGCTATATGGTGTATTTGCATGCATGTACATATATATATACATATGTATGTATGTACGTGTTTATGCATCATGAAGATGGGCCTACTGGTAGTCGTTCGGCCATTTGCTTGTCGCCTGCGCTGCTGTCCTCCTTGCGACATTACTCTCCGCAGGTGTCCTTCCCGTCTATGTCCCTTTCTAGCATTTCCCGCAATGTATGTATGCGTGTCACACGTGTATATGCGAGGACAGATAGATCAGGTCACCCACTGGGTACTACAGACACCGGCAGATACTTGCATGAAACGACGTTGAAGCTGTCCACGTTCATTTGATTGCGTAAGCTTGGTCAAACAGTTCAAAAGTCTCCAATGGCTCGTGTCTGCATGTACGTCCACCAGACTGAGGCCAGGAATGGCGGCCCTGTACCAAGGCATCCCGTGCATGGTATGGCACGTTGCGGACTGGTTCCCTAAGCCCCAAGCCCTCAATCTCTGCCACCTCAGTAGCAAGACAAAGAACGAACGTCGTTTCTCACCCCTCCCCCCGCTGCCGAACTGTTGTTGGCTTCGACTTTATGGCTCCCTTTTGTGACAATGAAAGCAGTCTAGTCATTACGTCTTCTAAGCAGGCAAGATGCTTACTGTGCTCGTGTTAGTTCAAGTCCCACTGCATTCGCTGTGGCATACAGTATAAGCCCTGAACTTCAGTTCGGCAGAGGAAGGCAGGCGCGCAAAGCTCCCGCGCCTAGATCAATGGAAACCCGACACCAAGGCCCGAAAGCACCACCTCTGCACAGCTTAGGACTGAAGAAACAATGGGCGTAGTTCCTGCTCTTGCACACATTACTTGACTGTCATTGCCGACCACCATCGTCAGCGCTGGCATTGCTGGCGTTACTACTTGCATATTTACCTACCTCGTTGTTTTAACAGGCCCAAAAGGGCCTACTTTAGTTGAGCGCGAAGACCCGAGACCTTAAACCCCGAAATGCTACTGTACCCGAAACCCATGAAGCCTAAACAGCTCCAAACTCAGAATCCCACCCAAAACCCTTCCAACGCCTGCAGGCTGGGCCAAGCAGCGGGCCAGCTTTCATTACGTTTCCAAAAGCCTGCATCTCACTGCCTGGGGCTTTACGGTTTAGGCTATGGGTTCAGAGTTCGGGGTTTGGTGCGTTTTGGGTTTAGGGCTGAGGTTTTTGGGTTCGAGATTTAGGGCTTCAGGCCTTGTCAGAAGTGACGCCTGCACATACAGAGAAAGATAGAAGGAGAGCAGTGCATAATCTGTTTTAGCATGGCATGCAAAATGGCTTGAGGATTACTTTCTCAGAGGCTTATCCCTGGAAGCAGAACTGTTATGGTGTCATGTAGGCTCTTTAGCTCACCACTTCATGTCGACAAAACAGACATGTCTTCGTCGCTCAGGATTGTTTTGCTGCTCCGTTTCGCTTTGAAAGCCCTCGCGTAATTCGGGAATCAACATTGTGTGACATGCGCAAACATAGACGCCGCTATTGTCCAGGCTTACATCTGGCAAAGATGGCATACGTACCCGGTGCTTCGTCCACGCATGGTGTCTTAACTACTCGTTTGAGTCGAAGGCCTAAGGCTGGTTCCGTTCCTGCGTATTGAAGGCACATGAACAAACTCTCAAGCACGAGGAACCACCGTCCAGGAACTCACTGATCACGCACGTGATGTCGAGGGGCACCACACACCCCATCAGGGTATACCATGGCTCCACATTCTCGCTTTTCCGAAGGGTTTGCTTGACTGTGGAGACATACAATGGGTGCATGAAAGTTAGCCACGCAGTCGGGGATGGTTTTTGGTAGGGCAAATGTGCACGACTTGACGGAGTCAGAATGCACAACAATGTTGCGATCTTGCAGAAGCTGTTGCCGAAAGCTATCTTCACTCTACTCGCCGAATTGCTCCCGGATGTGGGCTGTTTGGGTGACTCTCTGAACAACAGGGGTTGCGAGCCCCCGTCTGCACGCTAGCTGCTTCTGCATGATGGGCGTTTTGTCTCGCAATCACGGTGTCCGATGACAGATTCTCACTCCGCGTCCCGATCTTTGTCGGCCGTGGTGCCGCTCAAAGCAGCTCACGAGAAAGATCGTTCCTTCCGTTTGGCCCAGGAGACTTGGCAAGTGTCCTGAACTATCTCTCCAAGCATGAGAATTGACCGTGGCCCCGTAAGTTTGGCCTTGCATAAGACGAAATGGTTCAAGAGCCTCGCATGGCAAGTGTACAAGAGTCGGGGCACCGAGCAGTAATTGAGGGTAACGAAGAGTAGCATGGCCACATTCGGAGAAGCAATGCTCTGCAGTGAGAGAAAACTGAATGTGAGGAAATTCTGTTGTGCTTGGCAATACGAACTGGAAATTTATGATGATGTGTGACGGATCGCTCGGGTTCTGATTCTGCTCATTTTAACGCCCGAAAGTGTTTTTCTCAAGTCGTAGTTCCTGTACGTCTTCACACGTCGACGCAACTGGTACTGACGACGACGAAGACGTGAAACGACAGTTTGCTGCTATGCCCAACTGAACATGATACAGATTGTTGGCTCGTGGTAAGCACCTTGCCGGTGAAAACTTGTAAGGACATGATCGCGGCTATGTATGACTACAACATTTTGCTGGCCAAGCGCCTTGATCAAACTGCCGCTGCTTGTCTCCAAGACGGGACCGAAGACGTCGCTGCCACCCTGTCGTTCGGTTACGTAATCCAAAATTCTGGGCACTTGAACTCAAACACTCAGAGTTGCAAGTTCCAGATTTAGAGTCAGAAATGTTGACATTCGGAATTCGGGAGTTTCTTGCAACTCGGAAATTGCAGTGTTGGAGCTGAAGCTTGTAAGTTTGGTCACATGTACTCCACTCCTTAGTCTTGATGTGTCCACCCCATCACTTGCACTGGTCGAGAAACATGCAAACTTTGCAAGCTAAACCCGCCTCTTCTGGGGCCCGGGTTCAAGCTCGCATGCCTAGCTTCGGCTAGAGGTTTGAAGCTCAGCTGCGACTTTGTCGAAGAATTCACAACTTTAAGATAAGGCCCAACCCTAAAAACCTTGAGCATGCAGGCCCTCCGGAATTGCACGGGCCTTTGTCCGATTTCTTGCAGAAGAAGGCCAGTAGGTCTTTACAGCTTCTGGCTTTGAGTTAAATGTAGTAAATGCAGGGTGCTGCGGTTGTGATACCCTATATACGCTCCTTTGTCAGAGGCGTAGGGGCGTCATGATGTAAAGGGCCTCAGGGTTCAGGAATGTTCAGGATTTGTGAACACCTTCGATCGTGAAGCCACACAAGCCCAGCTCCCGACAAGCTTGATTAGGCGGAAAAAGCTTCAATTCATTGAACAGGAAGGGCGGCCCTTAGTTTGCTTTTGTCCGACCTCCGCAAAGCCCGATTTAAAACCCCTCAGACCCTGAAGTGGCTTGCGAACCTCGCAGGGCTTCCCGGTCTCTTCGATCCACCTTTGCCCGCTTCTGGGGCGCGACCGCGCGAATTTCAAACTGCGCCAGGTGCGTGAGGGTCCAGGGTTTGGAGGTTGATCCCTGAACCTTCAGGCTTGGGGTTGACTCGAGCTTTCCGCTTGGAAGAAGCCCACCAGGATCTTGACAGCTATGCCTCGGATCCGTGAGTTCAACTCCCCGAAATCTTTCCCCTTCAGGTGACGAGCTTGCTCTCCCAGTTTCCCAACAGGAAGCTGCTTGGACTGGAGAAGTATCCGCGCGCTTTCGCAGAATTTCCACAGACAGCGTGTCACTCCACAAGGCTTTCTGCACCCAACCTGCATTCCAGTTTAACAAACCGCACCAGAGAAACCAACGTAGTTCAAGCTAACCCGTAGCTGTCCGTGCCTTTCAAAGCCCATGCGTAAGCCTGCAAGACTGCTGCCAGCTACAATGCTACAAGCCCACCCGAGAGCCTCGGCCGCGAGTGCCGGAAGCGATGATCTCAAGATATGCCACATGTTTCACTTCCGGCACGCTGGTCTTTGAGCGAAAGGCCAAGTGCATCCAGGTGCCAAAGCCAGAGCTCGAACGACCAAGTCGCCGAAGCAACGAGAGAGACACCCTTTAGCCAAGGTTCATCTTGGTGGGCGACTCCGGTGAACGGGATGCTGAGGCAGGAGTTGTAAGACAGTCGTGGGTATCGGTGAGTCTCAAATGGAAAGTCAGGCCTGGGGATTCGAGGGCTCCAAGGCTCAAGTCTGAATCATTTGGCAGAGCAGGGTGGGTCTGACATTTGCCTGTTTCTCTTCCCAACATAAGAGTACGAATGGTTGGCTTCAGGCTTACGGCTCTGAGGCAGCCAGAGTAGAGCTGGATGGCTAGATTCCGACCCCTTGCAGTCTCCAATGCCTCCATCTTTCTTCTGTAGACTTTGCAAGGACCGGGTATACTGCCGCCTTTATCCTTTTGTTACAGCCGAACCAACCCAAGCATCCAGAGCTCCAAAGACCGAGCCGGGCCACCCTGGAAGTCTTGAGCTTTAGTTCTGGGCATTTCCAGAGTTTCGGGATTTTCGGGCCCTCGAACGGCGGCAACGCAGGTCTACGCGGAGATTATGCGAAAGCATCCCTCACAAGTTCTCAAGGCGGCCGGGCCGCGCTGATCGTTGCACTGCAGCAATGCTCCTGTAATCCCCAGCCTCAGCCTGAATGATGCTCATCCGAACCAGCAACTAGGGACAAGGACTTGCGATATGCAAAAGGGATTGTCAACTTTCCGCTTGGATTGGAGGCGCGCGTTGGGTTTAGTGGAATTGACTGAATGCTCATTTCCGCACGGGTTGCATGATGATCGAGTTTCAACTCTCCTGCAATGTGTCGTGCACGCTCTTCGCAGTTTCGACACCGCTTGGTGAATGCTTCCGCCCTACACCCTCAGCTTACATACTTAATAAACTAAATCGAGCATCCGTCGAAGGTCCTGATCCGGGCCGTCATGGCAGAGGATGTGGAAAATATTGAAAAGGCCTGCAGATTGCCGATCTTCCGGCTATTCCAGATCGAGCTCTTTGGTTGGGGGCTGTGTCAGAGGGTTCAGTGTTTGCAGCGATGGGTTTCGGGTTTAGCCACAAAGCGTCCACCGAAGATTCCAGCGCGTGGGCCTGAATGTCTGGCTTTTCCATTGGCAGACCCAGCTTCCAGGAATTCCAATACTCTCGGAACCCACAAAAAGTATAATTAGTCTTTGCTCAAGCCTTTGCGTCACAGTACAAGGGTTGAGACGCTGATCCGCAGGCCCGGGCCGCTTTTAAAGGCATTGACGAGGCCAAGTGGCAGGCCTGGGCAAAGTTACTAGATCCGGCTAGGAAGCAGTCAATCGTGGGTTTGTTTTGTTCGATTACGCCGCAGGCGTTTCTGAATCTGGTCTGCTTGATATCCTGCCACTCTTTGGCAGTCACCACCAGAATCTCCTTCTCCTATGGATTGAGCGGCAAGGCGTTCAGGACAGTCGGGTGTTCAGCTGCAGGCTACAATTCATGAACATCTCAATCCGAAGCCACATGCAAGGTGGCGATCCTACAAGCCCGAAAGCCCTTGCACTCTGCTGATTCCTCTATATTCCTGTTACATGCTGAAGTTGAGCCAGACCTGTTTGCGCCTCCGAATCCCAAAGGTGTTCACAGATCCTGCTGACATCTTGGAGCCAGAGTCCCGCTCCAAGAAGCTGATGCCATATCAACATTAATATGTATCTGTTCAGTCTCCCAAGGGTTCTGTCTCAGCGTGAAAATGTCTAGCACTGTGCGTACTCAAGAAACCGTATCAGCCATGACAGCAGGTCACGGTTTGTCATGACGTACGAACACTGACCATGAGATTGTACACTGACCATGTGTTTGAGGATGTGGACGCTATGTAACATGTGCAAAAGGATGGCACATGTGCTTGTTTTTCATAGTTGCTGCATTGCTTGTGTGTGTGTGTGTATTTGTGTATATGTATGTGTGTATATATATATATATATATATATATATATATGGTACCCCCCCCCCCATTGACCTACCCTTTTTGGTCTTTTTGAAAGGCAAGGGTGGGTCGGGGCGGGGTGTACCCGAATGGAGCGGCGTTCCCAAAGACCTAGTTTCTTAAAAGACTCAATCTTTCGGAGGTCGAGGGAGACTGTATCCAAAACCAAAAAAATTCAGGCCTCGCAGCACCTTGGAACTCTGGGCGCTGCAAAACACTGAGAGGCCTCAATCTTTTGGAATCCCGAACCTCAGAAAAATTGAGGCCTCTCAGTGTTTTGCAGCTTCCAGATTCCAAAACATTGAGAGGCCTCAATCTTTTTTGATTTTGAAGCCAAAACGCTGGGAGGCCCCAAAAGACTCAAAAGACTCAATCTTTTGGAGGTCTTGGGAAACTATAACCAAAATCAGAAAAATTGAGGCCTCTCAGTGTTTTGCAGCTTCCAGATTCCAAAACACTGAGAGGCCTCAATCTTTTGGAATCCCGAACCTCGGAAAAATTGAGGCCTCTCAGTGTTTTGCAGCTTCCAGATTCCAAAACATTGAGAGGCCTCAATCTTTTGGAATCCCGAACCTCAGAAAAATTCAGGCCTCTCAGTGTTTTGCAGCTTCCAGATTCCAAAACACTGAGAGGCCTCAATCTTTTTATGATTTTGAAGCCAAAAGGCTGGGAGGCCCCAAAAGACTCAAAAGACTCATTCTTTTGGAGGTCTTGGGAAACTATAACCAAAATCAGAAAAATTGAGGCCTCTCAGTGTTTTGCAGCTTCCAGATTCCAAAACACTGAGAGGCCTCAATCTTTTGGAATCCCGAACCTCAGAAAAATTGAGGCCTCTCAGTGTTTTGCAGCTTCCAGATTCCAAAACATTGAGAGGCCTCAATCTTTTGGAATCCCGAACCTCAGAAAAATTGAGGCCTCTCAGTGTTTTGCAGCTTCCAGATTCCAAAACATGAGAGGCCTCAATCTTTTGGAATCCCGAACCTCAGAAAAATTGAGGCCTCTCAGTGTTTTGCAGCTTCCAGATTCCAAAACACTGAGAGGCCTCAATCTTTTGGAATCCCGAACCTCAGAAAAATTGAGGCCTCTCAGTGTTTTGCAGCTTCCAGATTCCAAAACACTGAGAGGCCTCAATCTTATTGATTTTAAGGCTAGTTTCCTAAGACCTCCAAAAGATTGAGTCTTTTGAGTCTTTTGGGGCCTCCCAGCGTTTTGGCTTCAAAATCATAAAAAGATTGAGGCCTCTCAGTGTTTTGCAGCTTCCAGATTCCAAAACACTGAGAGGCCTCAATCTTTTGGAATCCCGAACCTCAGAAAAATTGAGGCCTCTCAGTGTTTTGCAGCTTCCAGATTCCAAAACATTGAGAGGCCTCAATCTTTTGGAATCCCGAACCTCAGAAAAATTGAGGCCTCTCAGTGTTTTGCAGCTTCCAAATTCCAAAACATTGAGAGGCCTCAATCTTTTGGAATCCCGAACCTCAGAAAAATTGAGGCCTCTCAATGTTTTGCAGCTTCCAGATTCCAAAACACTGAGAGGCCTCAATCTTATTGATTTTAAGGCTAGTTTCCTAAGACCTCCAAAAGATTGAGTCTTTTGAATCTTTTGGGGCCTCCCAGCGTTTTGGCTTCAAAATCATAAAAAGATTGAGGCCTCTCAGTGCTTTGGAGCTCCCACAGTCCCAAAGTGCTGAGAGGCCTCAATCTTTTTGAGTCTTGAATCTCAAAAAGATTGGGGCCGCTCCAGGTTTTGCAGCTCTCACAGTTCCAAAGTGCTGAGAGGCCTCAATCTTTTGGAGTCTTGAACTTGGGGCCGAGAATATCTGGCCACATTAGTTTTCTGCTTCTGCTGCCATTTTTTTTTTGTTTGTTTGGGGCCCTGGGCCCTGTTACTCTGTTACTCTCATACTCTTATACTCTATGACTCTATTACTCTATTACCCTATGACTCTATTACTCTCTTACTCCAAAAGCTCTATTACTCTATTACTCTAATACTCTATTACTCTACTCTACTACTCCACTAACTCTATGTATTACTCTATTACTCTATCTACTTTATTTCCTCTATGACTCTATGACTCTATTACTCTGCTACTACCCCTACTCCTACTACTACTACTACTACTACTACTACTACTACTACTACTACTACTACTACTACTACTACTACTACTCGTACTACTAATACTGCTATTGCTACTGTTACTGGTACTGCTTTACTATTACTATGCAGCACTATTACTATTACCAGTACTATTACTCTTACTATTACCAATGCATAAAGTCATGGAGCAAAGCCTGCGGGTCACGCGCTTCGCGCGCACTGTTTCTTGTACTATTACTCTTTCTTTATTACTCTATTGCTATTGCTCTATTGCTCTATTGCTTTATTGCTTTGTTACTTTATTACTCTATTAGTCTTTTCGTCTTTTAGTCTGTTTAGTTTGTTTAGTCTATTAGTCTATTAATCTATTAGTCTACTAGTCTACTCGTCTATTCGTCTATTAGTCTATTAGTCTATTAGTCTATTAGTCTATTAGTCTACTAGTTCTGTCTATTAGTCTATTCGTCTATTCGTCTATTAGTCTATGATTGTATTACTCTATTACTCTTTACTATTACCAGTACTAGTACTATCTATAACAAACACGCGAAAAAAAGCCACAGGTGCAAAAAAATAATGGCGACAAAAATAGGCCCTCCCTTGTCCATGCATCATTGCCACTCATTGCTCCTGAGACCCCCAACAAAGGTAGGTCAATGGGGGGGGGGTAGCATATATATATATATACATGTTTGCATAGGTATGTGTATACATATATATATATATATATAGATAGATAGATAGATAGAGAGAGAGAGAGAGAGAGAGAGAGTCGGTTTGGTTTCAGTGCTTTTTCTCGGGTTTCTTGGTTTATAGTTAGCTCCAAATTGCGGGAGCTTGTGTTTGTGTGGCTTGTAAAGCATATACCACAAAGGATGCAGCTGTGCAAAGTCGTTCTCCAACAGGCGCCACACTGGTTGAACACTTAATCTGGGTTCTTGTGCAGCAGATCTTACGAGCAGAAAACTCTGTAAATACCGGTGGTTTTAAGACTCTGTAAAGAACGTCTTAGGGTATGCTACATAAGCTCGACAGTTTCCCTATGCAGCTCTGAACCTCTGGCTTTTGAGACTTTGGACTGTCTACACAAAGCAAGCCTAGCCAACACCGTTGTTTGTAACAATATCTGAAAACACCAGCGTAGTGGTTCAGCCCAATTAGCTGTCGAATTGCATCAGCTTAACGAAATCTGCATGCACATAAGGGCCCTTGTTTTGCGCAGTGAAGCCCAGTAAAGATGCGAGCAGTTCAGCCTATGCATCTATTTATAATACTACCAAGGACAAACTGTAAGCGATGAAGATCTGACTCTTGTCCTACATTGGAATCCTACTTGTGTTGATGCTTATGCGATTCTGGCTTCTTCCAATACCATTGTTGATAAGGTACCCTTCGAAATAGCCAGTAATTGGATCACCAGCGTTAGGATTTATGAAAATGCTGCACTGGATACCGGGTCGGTTCCAAGCCATAACGGATCGTCCTCCTATAGTTCCTGAAATCGGTATGGTCCAGGCCATTGCACGCCTCCATGTCTACACATAGCTTTACAAGAGAATTTGGTTTAGTTGAAATACTATTCACAAGAATCTTGTGGTTTCGCTCGAGAAGCCAGGACGTATCAGCCGCACGTTGCTGCAGTGCGTTTGTCTCTGTATACACAAGAGGAGAAACACGCGGGCCCGATTTTTTGTTGCGCTTAAGCCATATGCTTAAAAACAACTCGCAAGTTTATAAACAAGGCCCGGTGTTGACAAACAACCCGTGTAAGTGTCAACACGAGGACAAGCAGAACTCACGGCAAATACCAGTGTTTTCATGAATTCATCCAACCAAGTCTTGGGGTATATCACATTAACCACTTCACAGGTTCCACGTTCCTCCGTTAAGGAAACATTTGTGACCAGCATTTAAGGCTTAAGGGTTGGTGTCCATTGGGAATGGCTGCACGCGTTTCGGGCGGATCGTGGATTGGTCGGCGGTTGTACGTTGTGGTGGTGAAAGTGCTGGTGGTGGGGGGGGAGGGGTGGGGATGGGGGGCGCCAGTTCCCCTTCATACCAGAACCTTTTCGCCCCCCCCCACCCCCTATAAACAACGCGTGTGTTGATAAACAGCCCTCGTGTTTATAAAAACCATAAAGAGAACTTAAAAACACATTCAACAGACCAACACACCTTGACAAGAATCCTTGACAAGGCGACGCAGACATCAAACAGTTCAACAAAAGATCCGTGAACAGAAGGTTAAGCGGAGCAAACAAGCATCACGAGCCCGATCCAAAGGCCTACGTAACTCCAAGAAATCCTTAGTGCACAAGCGCACTCCCCAGGATCGACCCTTCTGTGTATATGTATATATATATATACATATATATATACATATATATATATATATATACATATATATATATATATATATATATATATACATATATATATACATATATATATATATATATACCGCAATAGATAAATATATATATATATATATATATATATATATTTGTACACACACAGCACATGTGTGGGACCCTAGGCGTGCAAACCTGGGGCAGCAGTGTTAAATGAATCTATTTTGCATGCTCTTTATCTCCGGCTGATGAACATGGGTATCTGGAAGCCGCCTTCAGCTTGAGATCAATTACGCTGCCATGAAAACAGCTTTTGTATTCCTTATGCTGTGAATACCCTTTCCTAATCTTTCCTAGCTGTATTCGCGGGTTCTCAAAGCTCAGCAGTCAGTCTCCGATGCCAGAGGTTTGGAGGTTCCATCAAATTGCCAGCTTGGCTCCAGTGGCACAGGCCTCGGCTCTGGAAGATGGCAGGAGGGATTAACGTGAGCCATGGACGAGGGATTCGGCGCTGAACCTCACTCATGCCATAAGGATGAGGAGAGTACCAGGAATTGTTGTGTTGCAAAGCAAACACCCACGAGACAAAAGATGTCGGCATCTTTTCGAAGTCAGAACCAGCTCAGTTCGTGGCCTGCAGAAGTTCCAGTGGGCCTTGTGGAAATTGTGTGCATGGAAGTTAAGTGGTCAAGTGCTGCACATCAAGCGCGGGGGTTTGTGAAGCTGAGGCCCGAACTGCCAGACATGGCGGAGGTCCAGGCTCGGGGTGCAGCCTTGCTTAGGGGCCCGCGCCCCGTTAAGCATGGTGGGCTGCCAATACACCCATTGCTTGTCAGGGTTCGTTGGAGCAAAGAGGGATCGTTGGAGTGCGTCACAGCTTCAGCCCCAGGGACTCTCGGTTAAAATAGATGTGGTGACAGGCTGCTGGTTGAGGTTGTGGGAACTCTGTGAGGACGCAAGCTTTACTCGACAAGATCGCCTGCATTCTGCATGCTGCTTGGGAGAGCTAAGACGGCGTCGTGAGAAGTCTTATCCCAGTCTCAGTGGGCTGAGCACAAGGCCATTCACCTCGTGGTTGGAGCCCCACGATGTTCCTGCAAGTGAGTGCAGAACATCCATTTGGTGCAATGCGTGGTGTTCTGAAAACAAGCTTCAGACCCTACACCCTAAATCCTAAACATGCATGAGAAAGGATTCAATTCAATGCCCGAAGCTGGCGAAGGCAAGGCAGATCCAGTGGTCCACGATGCCTGCGGGCGCCCGCATGGAAGGCGCCAGCTGCCTCAGCATGGGGTTGGGGCTAAAGTCGGAGCTGGGAATGGGAAGCTTTGGGGAGGATGCTCATACGGCCATTAGCGCCATAAGCAGGACGTACTGGCACCCGCTGCCAGCTGCGCCTTTGCAAGCCTTTGCAAGCTGCAAGCACCTCGAAGCATCCTGCATGCAGCAATCCCAAGAATAGCATTCAGAATCTTAGTAGCGATGATAACTGATGACACGTCTGATACGAACACATTACTATGCCTGTGTTTGTGGTTGCTATGACATGCTATGATTGTGATTATGACTGTTGATTGGTATCGTCGTTATGCGTATTACTGTTCTCGTTCGGTGCTTGGAGACTAGTGTTACCATTGTTGTTGCTGTTGCCTTTGTTCGTTTTGTTTCTGTTCGTGTTATTGTTATTGGCATTGTCATTATGACTCTTGCTGCTGCTGTTGCTGTTGTTGGTGCTTGTAGTCACTTAGTGGTGTTGTCGTCGTCGTTGTTGTGGTGGTTTTTGGTGGTGCTGGTGCTGGTGCTGGTGCTGGTGCTGGTGCTGGTGCTGGTGCTGGTGCTGGTGCTGGTGCTGGTGGTGGTGGCGGCGGCGGTTACTGTTGCTGTTGCTGCTGCCGCTCGCGGCGGAGGCGTTGGTGGTGCTGGTGCTGGTGCTGTGGTTGCCTTTGTTCCTCTTGCTGCTTCTGCCGCTGTTGTTATCGCTGCTCCTGCTGTGCTGTTGCGCCGCTGTTGCTCAGACTGTGACCCATCTAAATCTCTTAGCACTGCGGGGCGGGCCGTCAAACTACAAGACGGCGAGGGCTTTCGGGTAAGGACGCCTCTGCAAGTACCATGAATTACCGGACAGCTCGGGCAGCGCGGCGTGCTCTGCTACCAGTAAGTAGGGGAGTCAGAGACTCACCGTGTGTCCTTGGTGTCGTTGGCGAGAAGGTTTTGGTTCCAAGTGTGAGGCTCTGCTACTAGAGTTACTACGGCCCAGGGTAAACCCGATCTGATCATTCAGTACGCACATCGCTTGAAAGTGCACGTTGTTCTTTTTGTGTTGCGTTGTCGTTGGCATGACGGTTGATATTCCTGGTAAAGCTGACGTCATGATAGCTGCTACTTGCAATAAGTATTTGTTGGCAGTACTCCTTGCAGTGTGGGTAACACCAGCGAGATCCTTGCAAAGAAGCAGAAGAAGGAAAGCCGGTACAGGCAGAGCTTTTTCCAAACCTGGAAGGCATTTAGTTTTGTGAGCACTCAAGCCTTGGTATGTTTCGCCAGTGTGACAATGACCTTTACGTGCGGGGCTGATCGCAGCCATGCAAACATCGAAAATCACCGAAAAGCAGATCTTTGCAGACGCGACAGGGTGCTTCTGTAAACGGGTTGCACAGCTAAGGTGGCAATCGACTGATGTCGAGCGTTCCTCGTGGATCTTCTGCTGAGCAGAGAAACGAGATGTGCAAGCGCAAGTGCAGCACCGAAAGTTGTACGGATGGTCGTTCCGTTGTTCGATCGGTTGCTCGAACAGCAGTAGGGACAGAGCCTGTAAATGTGCTTTTGGGCTGCCAGCTGGGAATGCCATTGCCGTGCTGCAGTGCATTCATAATTCAATGGCTTGGTAAGCTGACAGGCTTGACGACGCCCAAGCCATGTCTAATCGTTTAACTTCAGACAGTTCGCGCCCCTGCGCACGCTGATCTGTGGCCAACGCCTTGGTGGCCAACGGGGACTCCTTTGGAAGTTGCCTCTCGACCGCCACAGCAGAATGCATATGAACCACTCAGCTCCTCCAGTCAGAGTTTCCTCCGGCGGCCGCGTTCGATTTCATGTTTTTGACGTGGGTGCAGGAGAAAAAGTCAATTCCTGAAATGTTGGTTTTGAGACTTGACCTGACCCAGGCACCTTTGGCAAGCCTGTACAGGCCCTGGGGCTTCTCGGTTTGCGGTCTCCTGCCAAAGCCTTTTTGCTGTAAGCCGTTGAGCTGTCAGCCCCGAATGCAGAAGGCCGAGAAGCTCCTGCACATGACCTGCCATGTACAGCAAGAGACGCGAGGCTCATTTGCAAGCCTCAGCGATCAATCCTGGATCCTGTCATCTGCAAGTTACTCTGCTGGGTATGTCGCAGGGTACCGAAAGGGCAAATCTGCCCTACGCTCATGAAAACAACTGTTGTGCGGGTTGCCAGAAGTCTCCGCCATCCGGCCGTAACACAGATCGACCATTAGCATTAGCCCAGAGGAGCGCGACTCCCAACCACTCTACCATGCTGGGCAGATACTCATGTGACTCGTCGGCACTTGCTTTTGGCATCGGGAAGGGGTTCCCAAAGTTCTCCGGTTTTGGCAGACCTCGTGCACTGGAGCTTGGTCGAAGTCTCGCTCGTGGCTGTGACAGAGTGGCATGCAGGCGACTGGGCAGCTTTGTCATGTGCAAGTCGAGTTTATGGCCTTTTCGCACCCAACAACCTGTTCAGGTACAGAGGCCAGCAGCCTGACTGCAATCTGGTTTGCGGGGGGTAGACTCGGGTAGACATGTCGTCAAGGCCAAGCCTTGTGCCAACTTAGCCGACTCAACTCAGACTCCACTCTGAGCATCGAAGGGGAAAGTGCCGGCTACTCTAGACAACATACATCTACATGCTCCTTGCACAGACACTTGCTGCCGGGCCCACTGTTGCAATTTAACTGGCCCTGGTGCCGCACATTGCCTGTGGCAACCCCCAGGCACAATGCAAAACGTTTTCGCACTCATCAACGGCTCTTCTTCAAACTCGTCAACGGCTCTTGATTGCCCAAGTTGGATCAGGAGCCTTCTCAGGTTCTTGAGTGTGAAGGTCTCAGCACCAGACGGAACCGACCTCAACCTTTTCTCGTGTTGCTTGAAGCTGAAGTGGAGCGAATCTTCTTTAAGGTACGAAGAAGCGCAGGTCTACCTTCACAAGGCAGCTTCCGCTGTCGCGTTCCGGGGGATGTTGGCTGCCAGGGGCTTGGGTGCTTCAGAGCTTTAGGGGGAAGGGGGTCACTTATGTCGCTTTTGGGTCACGTGTGTCTTTCTGTTGGTGTCGCTTGTGTCTTTTTAATTGTTTGGAATCAACAGTCTCGAACGAGCGCGAGTAGAGCGAGTGGAACAGACGGAAAAGCGGACCCCCACGCCGACACTCTCGAAACCTTAATGAAAGAAGGCCCAAAGCAATAAAAGGAGTAAACAGACCGCGAAACGAAACCCCAAAAGAATGAAAAGGTACTCTTGAAAGAAACCCGAAATCTTAAAACCCGGGCCGAAACCCTAAAAGGAGCGAACCCAGACCGAAACCTTAATCAAAGAAGGCCAGAAAGGAGAAAGAAGTACAAGGTCAGCTTGAAAGGAAGCCGAACCCTAAACCTAAAGCGACCCGAAACCCCAAAAGAAGTAATGGTAAGCTTGAAAGGAAGCCGAAACCCTAAAAGGAGTAAACCCAGGCCGAAGCCCTGAAACGACCTCAGTGACACCGACAACCCATGAAAAAAGTCCACAAGTGACCGCAAAAATCAAGACAGGAGTGATTGGTAACCCCTTTAGGTCCTTTAGGGCTTAGGCCTTGGTGTGCCGTGCACTTTCCCCACAGCTCGGAGCTGCCCCAAAGGAGCAGCCTTCCTCCCTTCCTTCAGACTCAGGCTATCCCCTGGACTCAATGCCGAAAACTGCCAACCTCTCGCCGACACATGCCCCGTCTCAAAGCTTTCATGTTGCCTCTTCCCCTCGCCGATGTTCGCAGGCCGTTACTGGCTACTTCAGCCCTCTGACGCTGCATGAGGCAGGAACTCTTCCTGCTCTGCTTGTGCCTTCGGCGCTAGAAGTTGACGCGTGGAGCATGCTAGGGCCTGATAGGGTGTGATCCTCGCTTCAATTCCCTACGATCCCTGCTACAGTAGTCTGAGCCCGAAAGTCGAGTCCCAGTTGGAAGAAGACCGGGAGCCAAGAAACTTCAAAGCCATACGGGTCTATCTATTAATTGCCTGGAAACTGTTAGAGGCTTCTGAAGGCAAACTCATGTTCATAGTCGCTCTTCTGCAGGTCGGTGGAGGTTTTGGCGGGCTCTTGGGATGGCTCCGGTTTTGGATTTGGTCTTGTGGCTGGGTCGGCCAGTCACAGTTGGGCTTCAGGATCGTAGGCTTTGGTAGCCACGCGAGAAATGGGCAGGAAGAAGTTTGGCACGACTACGGCCTCGTTCTGTGGCACGTGGGCAGGCACATGGAGGCAAGCCCCGAGCGCCCAAACCTGATTGTTGACGAAGCAACAATCAGGTTTGGCAAGTTTGTGTCAAGACTCCTTCATGTCGTATCTTGCGGGAGCACGGGGCATGCGTATTTGACAAGCAAGCAGCCTGAAGCCATACATGGCTGGAGATGGCCATTAAGGAAAGCACGCAAATGAAGGGAGTTTAGAGGAAAGTGGGTGCGAGATGCTGGGCACCAAGCGAGAGAACTCTGAATCCTCTGTGCCTTGTGCTTCCTTCTCATGAACTGCTGCTAAGCCCGACAACACACGGGTGGGCCTTCGGAGGGCTTTCGGACGCCCTCCATACCCGAGAGAGGGTTTGTGTGACTTTGACCGTGCATGACATAAGACCGTTGCCGGTCAGCCTGTTGGTACTTTCTTCTGAGAAGCATCACAAACAGTAGCACAAGGTGCCTAATCGACACTGTCCGCTAGCTGTGAGAACTCCAGGGAGCCGGAATGAACAATCCACTGCGAAGGTCGCCTGCAGGAATGCCTGCTTGCCGAATAGCTTCGGCCAAGATGCGTAAACTTTACGTAAACAGCACAGACCGTTTCCACCAATGCACGGCTCTAGCACCGGAACCCCCACACCACCTAAGGAATGAACCTGCAACTAAAGCACAGAGAAGTGCTGGACTCTGCACTTGCGAGCCGGGCGCCTTAAACTCACGGCCCAAAGTGCCGTGCGCCCGGCAAGCAGTGCGAAATGCTGGAGGCAACAGCCCGACGGCGGGGGTTCCGAGTCACCACGGAAACCAGCTCCCTCGAAGCTCGAAGGAGGGGCGTCGCAGACTTCACATGACCTCACAGCATTTAATGTGTTTCTATGTGCGCCGGTTCTAGGAAACACGCAGAAGCATATCCGCAGTTTGCAACATCCATATGTGCACACGAAAACCCGAATGGCAATCATAGCTTGCTTCTCAGCCGCTGCAGATCAGACAAGGGCTCACCCAGAACGGCCGCAATTCAGCAACATGGAGGCAGCAAGAGTAAGAGCTGCATCGAAAACTACCGTTCATGACCATTCAGCGGCGTGCTTTCACAAACTGGGCACCATGCACAATAGATCTCCCAGAGGCCAAGGCCTGAAAGATTTGAGAGCAACAGAGTACCGTTGCCCAGAGCATGTGGCAGGGCCACGAGGCAGGATCCAAACAACTTGATGATTGTTCAGGGAGTTAGGCGTGCCATGCTGCGTGGACAGACAAGAAAAAGGCGACAGCGAGATACAGACGGGACGTGTCTGAGAGCATTGAGAAGAAGAAAAGAGACGCGGAATCCGAGACCTGTCGAAAGCCGCAAGTTAACTTGGAGGCTGCGCACAACTTCCAGAATGCCGGTGGCCCAGAGGCTCCTCGCACCTACTGCGGCCGAAGGCTCTTGCAGCACTTGGGACTCAGAGTTGCGGTGTGAGCAGCCGGCTTTGGCAATAGACGGCTTGCGGTTAGAGCCCAGAGCGAGAGGGCTCTGAGCTTACAGGATTATTTTGTATTGCAATCCTTGCTAGCAGTGTGCGGTCTGACATCTTATCTTAAGCCGGCCTGTTCAATCTTCCGAGTTGCCTACTTGCCAAGGCCGTCATCACAAATCCGAGCTTTCCCAAAGGGTCTTGCCCTCAGCCATGCGGAAGGAGAGATGGTGATCCTTGCGAACGAGGCTTCAGGAATTTCAACGTTGTCACTCACCATACCATACACGCATCTGCCATCTTACAAGCCCTCTAGCACCCCACCAGAAATCTCGGACTTCTGTATGGCTTAGAGGCTCAGAGCTGGAGATATGACGGCCTTGGAGCAGCTAAGTCGTTAAGTCCAAGAATCAGGTACAACAATTTGGCTTGCGCCTTGGTCCTCCTGGGTCTTTCCAACCAGATGAACGTCCAGTTGGTGCAGCAGGGTCTTCAGGCGCTGAAGGATTCAGGGTCCAGTCACAGGACGTACGGGAAGGATAGATTTAGGCACCGATCTCGTGTGTTGGGTCTCGGAGCTGAGCGGTTGCTGGGTTTAGGGTTTCGGGGTCTAGCGTTTGGGGCTTTAGGGCTTAGGTGAATCATGAACTCTCGCTGAATCCCAGAACGCATGTTTCATCAAATTCCTGAAACCTTCACTTGCCCTGAGCTCTACATCCAAGCCCTAAATCCTGAACAGAATCTGAACCTGTCATTGATCATTCCGCCATGACTACAAGCGCTCGTTGGTCACTTCTGTTGCACGAAGCCATGCCTATTGCCTCAGCCAGCCCCTTGTTGCGGACTAGTGTCCAGCAGAGGGATCTCTCTGTTGAAGTTGTGGTACACATACGACACGCATTGATTGATTATTCAAACCTGAAGCCAAAAGCCTAAACCCGAAAAGACTTCGCTCCTGTTGTCAGCAGCGCTCGTAGTACTGCAAGGTCCGCTACAGTCTTGGGCTCTCGGGATAACTTACAGTAGAAGCCAGAAAGTTGGAACATGGCTTTAGGAGGATTAGTGCTAGGATCCCTTATACTTTACCTTAAGGGCATGAGGAGAATGGTGTGCCAACCTTCTGGCTTCTACTGTAGGCTAAACAAAACCACATTATCTCCCTCCAATTAGGTACCGTCCCTTCCCTCAGAGACCCTTGTACCCCTTGATGAAGTACTGATCTGGGAACCACGCAGAGGTCAGCATAAGAGCTATCTGGGCACATGGACCCTTAGGGTCCTTTTCTCTCGCGGGCCACAGATAGGTGTAGGGGTCACAGTAGCAGCTCATTCAGGTGTTTTCCGACATGCTTGAGCATCTTACAGAGGTTTCGTGGATAGGGTTCTATAAGTGTTCGTTTAAGGGATCTGTGCAGAGTCTGTAGGGGTGCCTTCACCTTCAAAACACAGCAGGTTGCCCAATGGTTTCTACCACTACCACCACCACCACCACCACCACCACCACCACCACCGCCACCGCCACCGCCATCGCCACGACGACGACTACTACTACCTACTACTTCTTTTCTACTACCAACATTAATGTTATCAGTACCAATGCTCATACTAACACCGCTGCTATCACCCACCAGAAGACAAACAAAATGCCAAAGCATGCGGAGACCGTAAGAGCTTTCGCAACCCGAAAGTGCATGTTGACGCTCATTAGATGCTCAGACAAGATGCGTCTCAACCCAGGTATAGCCGCTTGCTGTAGCTGTACTGGTGGCACTGCAAACCGCTGGTTTTGGGTCGTGCTTGAGTTGTTCTATCCGCACACCTCCACATCGCCAGGCTGCAGAGCAAGCCATCTCGCTGGCGCCGCACACACCGCTGCGCCTTGGAGACACGGTTCAGAGTTTTCACCGTGGGTGTTCTTCAGCATGAAAGTGTGAGCCCGAGGCTTCAGGTGGCACCGGTACTTACATCAAGATAGACCAAGTGCTGAAGCCTCTGCACATCATTACCAGGTATTGGCGCAATGCTGCAGTGAGGACCCCAGTACGGTTCGAGCCGATAAGTGGGGATTGCCTCTAAACTTGGCGGCCAAGATCTTGACAATAACGGATGGGCTGTGGCGCCCATCCGTGAAAGTTGGAGGAAAAATTGCCTCGGGCTGGCCGGCAGCACCTGCCGCATCCTGATACATCTCATAAATGTTACCCGCGAGATTGGGACGGATCCGTACCACCGCTGATTCGAGGAAGCGTCTGGGTAGTCCTGGAATGTCCTAGATGCTAACAACTGTTCGCCCTTTGCAGCGATGACATGGTAAGACGAAGGCAATGCCGAGTTCAGTGCAAGTTGCAATGCTTCACATGTGCCCCTGCCCTGATCACTTGGAGCCTTGGCCTGGTCTGACTCGATGACCCCCCTAGAGTCTGCACCTTCCAAGGCCAAGGTTTCGTGGGTGACATATGAAACTGACAAGTGACACTTCCGAAGTTTGGCTTCTCAGGTCCTGCTGAGCATGACTGGAGATCAGCAGGCCGCGTTGGCCGCATGGGATCGCTCTGACCTCGGAAATGTGTAGCATCGCACAGCCTGTTCCGAATTCAAACATCTAATGCTGAATCGGTGTCAATGTATGTGTATAGGGTCCGCACATCCGGCACAGATCTTTTCATTGTTGGTACTCGTTGGTGGGGCCGTCGGACTCTTACATTCAGGTTCGAGCTTCTGATTTCCAGGTCACATCCTAGTGGCCCAATAGAACCCAGCATTTGCGACAGCCTACTTATCAGTTGTCTGAGCTCACAAATGCTGCACCCCTTGTTTGAGTCTAGAAGATACTCAAACTCCTGTCTCACAAGGCCTGGTTGTACTAGATGTAACCCGAATGCCCTAGTCTTTTTGTTCAGGCTTTTAAATCATACTGAGGAAGTGTTTGGATCTATGAAAGCTTGGGAAGATGTAGACTCTGAGTAGACGTGGTTTGCGCTAAGGACAGACAAGCCAAAGCCAACGCTTCGGGAAGCACCTGCGATTGATAAAAAATCTCGATGGGTTCAACGCCTCTCAACCACGCCTGTTGGACCGCAACTAGACCTAAATAAATGGCTCCAGTCCCCAGCCCTCGGAAGCGCTTGAGTGTCAGCTTGATCCAAAAGCATAGCTGCAAGAACACTTCTATAAATACTCTTTTGCAGAACCGATGTGACCTAACACTGTCCGTCATATAGGTTTCCGGCAAGCCGATCCGCGTACTGCGGCCGCAGAAGAGGCACGGCCAGAGTGCTGACTGCAAGTGTGTGCGTAGTCCTGGGGCAACTCGATCGCAGATGATGCAAAGCTTGGAAGCCACTTGTTCCTGATCCTCAGATGTCGTGGCATCTCCTGTTTAGAATATACAAGAGGATAGCATTGAGAATTTATTGACGAGGCATTGGGCGGCATTCCTCGAGATTGCACCTGGGAGTTCTATTTCAGATGAGAAAAGTCCCTCAACCCGAATGTAGCATTTCACATATACAGGCTCATATCTAGATGATCAATTTTCAATCGTATCTTCCATAAACGGTTCTCATATTTCAATTAAGAATATCTAATTCTAATTTTCATTTATTTAATTCTGATATATTGATTTGAATTTATAATCGAGGATTTTTCTCATATTATTTTTTAATTCCCTCCATCACTGTCGGATTCTATTTTTGCCTTGCACCGCTTCCGTGCAAGTACCGAGATCTACTTCTTCTCGCCCACATATACAT
This sequence comes from Symbiodinium sp. CCMP2592, assembly GCA_905221615.1. Classification (NCBI taxonomy): domain Eukaryota; class Dinophyceae; order Suessiales; family Symbiodiniaceae; genus Symbiodinium; species Symbiodinium sp. CCMP2592. The sequence goes on from CAJNDT010006239.1 coordinate 345,093, forward strand.
ATCACACTATACTTACACACTCAATACACACACATATCACATAGATACTACACTCTCACATATAATATATATACATATAATATTCCCATAATAATTCACATAAGATAGGAAGATTCTCTCGCGACAAAAATCTTCTCTTCCGAGGGCTCTTATGGGATTAGGCGGGAGTAGATACGTAGAAAAGGGGTCTACGCTCCCGGGAAGATTCTCTCGCGATTAAAGTCTTTTCTTCTGAGGGACTCTTGGAGGTCTTTTATGAGATTAGACGCGCAGAAAAAGGGACTGTACTCTCGGGAAGATTCTCCCGCGATTGAAATCCTCTCCTTTGACGG
>CAJNDT010006240.1:0-345009 GCA_905221615.1 Symbiodinium sp. CCMP2592
CATTCGTCAAGTCCTTGCACAAGGTGTCTGCTGTGGCCTTCTGACGCTTCAACAGCTCGGACATCGAAGCATTTGCCTTGTGGATAGCGTTGGTGAGGCTGAGCTTTGCCACTGCCAAGGAGGGAAGCTGGGTTGCTTGCTTCTCCTTCAACTCTTTCCTCTTTTGATCAGCTTTCTCCTTGAGTGCCAAGGCTTGCTGCTGAAATTCAGCAGCTCTGTTCTCAGCAACTTCCTTCTCTTGCTCCAAATCTCGTCGCACCGCGACGGCCGGAACGTAGGCCTGCTTGCCCTGCTGCTCTGACAGAAGCCGCTCTGTTTGGAGCTTGTCAGAAGCACGTTTCATGCGAGGTCCGATTTCCTCTTCGAAACCATCAAGCTGCTCGCCATCGCCAAGGTCAGTCCGCTGCCGCACGGATGCTGCAACGGTATGGCGGTCAACGACATTTTCCAGACCTCCGTTGTTGACCCGGAGTCAGAGTTCCCCGTTGATCTCCTTGGTCACAACGTCCGGATCTGTGCAGCGCTGCTCGTAGGCTGCCATAGCATCCTCCAAGGTACTGTACTGCTTCAGGATCATTTCCCGTGCGCACCAGTCGCGGGGGGTCATGTATCGTGAGCCGCTGCAATTTCCCAGTCTGGCGAGTCTCTTCCAAGGCCCCCACTGCCGTTGCGAAGGTCCTGCGGCTTTTCTTTGACTCGGTTGCCCGCTTCCGTTTCTCTTGGCGGTACCACTGGGCACGCTCCGAGGAACCCATCTTGGCCACGCTTCCCCTCAGGGCCTCAGCGCTTTTTCGAGCTTTCTTGGCCTCCTCGCTTTCTTTGGCTTCTTCGGCAGAGCCCTTCTTCGGTGCTTTAGCCATCCGAGAGAGGCACCGGTCTGTGGACGAACAGCAGGAGCAGATCCGCCTCAAGCAGTTCCTTCCAGTTGGGTAGCTCGTCAAGATGCTTGTCTCTTCCGCACACCTGATGCACATGATGCTCTGAGGCATCTCCTGGTCCGGGGCATCTGTCATGCTTGCTGCGGGGCAGGGGAGCACGAGTGTGGGAGCTGAGGGGCTTGTGGAGCCACACAAATCGCTGCAAGACACAAAAACAAGAACCCTGAGTTCAATGGCTGTCATCAGGGAACTACCCGGCAAGCTTACTCAGCGAACACAGAAGGGTTATCGGAAGACTGTTTTGCACGATTCTCAAGCTTGCTGTGTGCACACACACACACACACACACACATCTGCTCATCCACCTACCATCCTAGCAGGTCCTATCTACGAACAGGCAGACCGCCACCATGGCAACCGACCCCGCTTAGAAGCGCTAGTCGGAATCCGAGAGGTGGATCGCTTCTTTTGGCAGGTTCAAGTGAGGTGGGAAACGCAGCTTGCGCTGAGCATTCTCTGGCATGTCTCGCCCTGAGCTAGTAGAACGCCTCCGTCTGTCGCCAACCTTGCTTCCGGAGCTTTGTGCTGGCTCAGATTCGTTCTTGGAGCTCTTGCTTGCTGGCGAGAGCCAGTTTTTGGATGAAGCTTTGGCTTTAGCCAAACACTCGAAGAGGTGTGTTGCTTTCTCACTCAGGACGAGTGGACTCTGTGGCGCAGCATCATCAACGTCCATGCCCGGATCATCATCCGAAAAAAGCTCGTCAACCAGTCGCTCAAGCTCTAGCTCCAAGTCATCGGACTGGTGACGTGGTAAGTCCTGGGTGCTGCCTTCTGGCTGGTGACGTGGTAAGTCCTGGGTGCTGCCTTCTGGCTGGTGACGTGGTAAGTCCTGGGTGCCATCTAAACCAGCTGTGCTGGTGTCACGAGGCAGAGTCTTTGGGGCTTCCTCTTCAGCTGAAGCCTCCGGCTTTGTGCTGGTGTCACGAGGCAGAGTCTTTGGGGCTTCCTCTTCAGCTGAAGCCTCCGGCTTTGTGCTGGTGTCACGAGGCAGAGTCTTTGGGGCTTCCTCTTCAGCTGAAGCCTCTGGCTTTGTGCTGGTGTCACGAGGCAGAGTCTTTGGGGCTTCCTCTTCAGCTGAAGCCTCTGGCTTTGCGCTGGTGTCACGAGGCAGAGTCTTTGGAGCTTCCTCTTCAGTTGGAGCCCTTGGCTTTCGAACCCTGTTGGCCTTGGGGTTGCGAGTCTTTGGGGTTACCTCTTCAGTTGAAACCTTTGGCTTTGTAGCTGTTTTGGCCTTCGGGGTTCGGGTCTTTGGGCTTGCCTCTTCAGTTGAAGCCTTCGGCTTTGCACTGCTTTTGGCCCTCGGTTTTCGAGTCTTTTGTGTTGCCTCTTCAACTGCAGCCTTTGGTTTGGAACCTTTTGTGGCGCTTGGCCTCGGGGTCTTTTCAAGGATACAAGCTGCTGATGTACCCGGTGGCTTCGTGTGCGGCAGAAGCTCCACTGCGCAGGCTTTGCAACGGTTGCCTGCAGTGAGCACGCCAGAGTTGACCGCTGCCTCCACGAGCGGCGAGGCAACAGCGGCCAGCTGCACTGGCGAGAGAGCGTTCCCGATCGCATGCAGGGCATGGGTGTCTCTCGAGAACAAGGCCGCGTGGCTTGCACGCTGCCCCAGAGCGCTGCACCGCTCAGCGATGCTGAGCCACCTGTGCAGTCGCATGACCTGCCATGGCCTCGACAAGTCCTCGCAACTCAGAAGAAACAAAGGTGGCCCCGTAGTCCTCAGTGATGGGATCTTGCCCCAACCCCACTTCCCGCCGAAAGTTCTCAAGGGGTTTCGGTCGAGCTCCACAACAACCGTGTTCGAGGGCAGCGGCTTGCCTTGGGCACGATGCTCTTCGATGCACTGAGATATGGTCTGCTTGTACAATGTGAGGTTAGCAGCGTGCCCTGCACACAAACTCTGCACATCGGTCGCAGCCAAGCTCAGATCCAAAATCTCTTCCAGTGTGACTGCCGGGAGCAGATCCGTGCAGCACAGGGGGGCAGGGAGGAACGCCTGCATGGGGTCTGGCAGGCAGTCTCTCCTTAGCCCTCTGATGAAAAAACGACCTCTCTTGACTGGCAGAAACTCCGCAGCATCCTTTTTCACGGTGTCTACCAAAAAATATGGCAGTGACACTTCAAGTCTCAAGAGCATCTCATTCAGAAACTCAGCATGGTTGGCATCAGCCAAATGTGAGCTGTTTTCCAGAATGAAAAACAGAAGACAGCCACGCGAGCCTTCCTCACATATCATGCTTACAACTGATTCAAAAACATCTGTGCGGCCTTTTTCGTCCTGGGCGCCCTGCCTTAAACCTGTGGAGGCAAAAGGCTGACAAGGGGGCCCGCTTATCAAGCCTTCCGCACTTGACAGTTTTGACAGCACGACATTCCTCTCGATGTCCCCTTCTTGCAAACCCAGTTTGACTTCCGAAGTCCCCTGCAAACCCTGGTTTCGCAGAGCTCGCCAAAACGGCACCAAGTCCATGTTGAAATCGTAGGCTGCGCATGGCCTGTAAACAAGCCCTGCTTTCTGCATCCACTCTCGATAAGCAGAGATGCCTACACAGGGCTCAGCAACCACAGGTGCACGCCCTAGCTTTGAGCTCCAAGGACTCATCGCATACAGGAGCTTCGCTGCCCCAGTCTCCATCATGCTGCAACCCACTAAAAACAAAAGCTTGGCTTGAGAAAGAAAAGAAATCAGGATGATGGCTCCGGCTGTCTACGCTATTCTTGGAACTGGCTTTGCTCACTCTCAGTGACAAACTCAGGACTGATGTAAACATTTCCACCCACGGAAAAAGACAAGCAATCATGCAATGCAGTCTCTCAGTCAGGCAATTGGGTGGCACAGTCTACCCTTGCAATGCACTTGTTTCCATTTCCATGCAAGGCCTTGAGACAGGCAATCATGCAATCTCTGAGTCATGCAATTCGGCGACAGCATTCCACCGCAAACTCTTATTGTCTGCGACAGCATTCCACCGCAAACTCTTATTGTCGGCGACAGCATTCCAGCATTCCACCGCAAGCTCTTATTGCCGAAAAAAAACCGCACTCAGATTCTGGACCCTTCCTTCCACCATTGCCACCACCAAGTGGTCCCATCATCTGTCTCCATTCGTTGACCCTTCCTTCCACCATTGCCACCACCAAATGGTCCCATCATCTGTCTCCATTCGTTTCCAGCACCACTTCCAAATGATAGTCGCAACCCTTTCCCCTCGCGGGGATCTGGATCGCTCGGATCGCTCCTGTGTGCGGCGGGTGATCACACTAGTGATCACACTGCTGCCCGCCTGCGGCTGGGTCGCATCAGTGATCACACTGCTGCCCGCTGGGTCGCATCGGTCTCATGCACTGGAGAGTCACCTCGTTTGCGTTTGCCAGGCATACCCCTGGCGCTTTTTTTCTTTGCTGCTAACACAAACAAAGCCTCGAGAGAAAACGGCTGCTGTGCAAAGAGTTTAGAGGACGCAGAGGACATCATGAGACGTGGGCGGGACCGGGGCTGGGCGGAACTCGGGCGGGACAAGGGCGGGACATGGCGGGACGTGGGCGGGACATGGCGGGACATGGGCGGGACATGGCGGGACATGGGCGGGACATGGCGGGACATTGGCGGGACATGGGCGGGACACGGGCGGGACATGGGCGGGACATGGCGGGACACGGGCGGGACATGGGCGGGACATGGGCGGGACATGGCGGGACACGGGCGGGACATGGCGGGACACGGCGGGACATGGCGGGACACGGGCGGGACATGGCGGGACACGGGCGGGACATGGCGGGACATGGGCGGGACATGGCGGGACATTGGCGGGACATGGGCGGGACACCCAAAACGGCCCCAGACACCCTCGGGCCCCGCCCCGGACACCTTTCCCGGGCCCCGCCCCGGACATCCCGGACACAACCCCGGACATCCCGGACACGACCCCGGACATCCCGGACACGACCCCGGACATCCCGGACACGACCCGGACACGACCCCGGACACCCCGACCAAACAGGTGCTAAATCCCCTGCAAACGCCCTCCAGAGCCCTCCCAGTGCCCCCAAACCCCCCCCGAAGACCCCCAGCGCCGCCCCCTTGAGAATTCACTGTGTTTTCTGTGTTCTGTCCTCTTGTGGCCTTAAAACCCTTTATGAGTTCAACATGCCCGGCAAAAACAAAACTGAAACGCTTCAGTAGTTGTTTTGCAACAAACGCTCGACCGTGATGATTCCTGGTTGTAGTTTTTTCTGGCTGTGCACTTGACCACACGCCCCGCCAGCCTGCTGAGAACGAATCTTTTTTGGCACGACTGTGCTCGGCAGTGCTTGGTGAGTGGAACACTGGAGCTACTTCCGACTTGGCCTTTTCAGCTTCAGTTGTGCTTGGTGCCTAAGGGTTCAGGTTTCCGGCTAAAAGCTTAAAAGCTGTAGTAGCTGTATTTTGCTTGGTGCCTAAGGGTTCAGGTTTCCGGTTTCCGGCTAAAAGCTTAAAAGCTGTAGTAGCTGTAGCTTTGCTTGGGGCCTGAAGGCTTTCGTGAGCTAAGGGCGGGTGAAGGCCAGTCGGGCTCCTACCCTACGGCCTGGCTCTACGGCCTAGCTACCGCGAGCCTCCTCTGCGAGAGCCGAATCTTAGGGCTCTGGGTCCAGGATCGCACGGATCTTAGGACACCAGGCCCAGGATTCTTCCTCTCGCCCAAAAATCTTCGATGTTAGGACTACTGCTGCTGCATGTCCAGCATCTTCGTGGTGGCATCGAAAAAGGCCAGCATCATCTGGGGGATCTGAGGGCTCTGGCTCTGACCCGCCACCATGGCCCAATCCCTTGGCGATGATTTGCTGCGGCCTAGCTGCCCTGTCGGCTCCTTCCGCGAATCGCGCCCACGGCGGCCGGAGCTTGCCGCAGGCTCGCTCGCCCTGCGGCTGCGGGAGCGGCCCGAGAAGCGTCGGTCCATGTGCTCGCTGCCGCGGGAGCTCTTGCGGCTCCCTCGAGAGCTTGCCTGGCCGCCGCCTTTGCGGCTCCCCCGAGAGCTTGCCTGGCCGCCGCCTCGAGAGCTTGCCTGGCCACGGCTCTGGCGGCTCTCACCACGGCTTCTCCGCCGCCCACGGCTGCCATCATCATCTCGGCTCTCTTCACGCCGCGGGCCACGTCTGTGCGGCGGCTCCTCCACACGCCCCCTGCTCCGCAGCTGCACCGGCGGCCTGTGTTGGCTCATGCTAGCCGCCCGGTCCTCCTTTGATGGCTGCTTCTTCCGCTTATTGTGCATGGCCTGCAAGCATTCCTTAGCCTCGTCGGAGTTCGGGTGCGTGCCCAGGCAGTGCTGCAGCATGTCCCACCTGCGCATGAACTGCCGTGAGCAGTGTCTGCACTGGCACGCACCCGAGCTCGCCTGCTCTTCCGCAGGCTTTTGGCCGGCCACATTTTGGCCGGCGGCGTGGAGCCGCCACTGGCGGCAGTATTCGCTGTTCTCCAGGTGGCTTTGCAGGCCTTCTTTCTTCACACACATCCAGCAGTGCTCGCAGCGAACGACATCTGCCTCGTCCGCTGAGTGCCGGCTGCGGTTCTTCCTCGCAGGCCGCGCTGCAGGCTCGCCCTCCGCCGCCTCCGCCTCCTTGTCTTCCTTGGGCTCCTTGGCCTTGCCGCTCTCTTTCTCGTCGGCCTGGGCCTCGTGTGCCTGCTTGGCCTCCTTGGCAGCGGGGGCTGCACGGGGCTTTTCTTTCTTGCTGGAGGACTCACTGTTGCCTCCGCTGGAAGAGCTGCTCTCCTTCTTCTTCTTGCGCTTCTGAGCAGCCTCCTCCTTTTTGCCACCCTTTTCTTCTTTCTTCTTCTCCTGGTCGTGGTCCACCACCACGATATCATCCTTCCGCGACTGGGAGTCCGGCTCCTTGTCCTCGTCCTTCTTAGCCGCCTCCTCCTCCTCAGACTCCTCGTCGTCATCCTCGCTGCTTAGGTCCACCTGGCCAGGATTTTTTTTCGGCGCCGGCATTGCTGCAGCCCCCGAGGGGTTAGCAGCAACACCGCCACCTGTGGCTGCACCGTGGGCTGCACCCGCGCCAGCAAAAGGGGCCGCCGCCGCCGGCGGATGCGGCGGCAACAGCGCAGGCGGCCGGTGTGGGAGCTGCGCCTCGCCCCACTGGTTGTAGACCACCGGCACCCACCTGCGAGCAATTTTTTTTAAGGTGTTGGGGGTTTTGCTTTGCTTTTGAGAGGCTAATCTGTTCCAACAGACACCTGCAACTGCAACCTGGCTTGCTGCTACACCTATAGCGGGGACGCTAAACTGACTACTGTGCATCCTGTAGCTCCAGGGTAGCTTCGTGCAGCCCACAGACCAGGTAGCGTGCCGATCCATAGTGCAGCCTGGGAAATGGGTTAGCGTCGAAAACGCAGCCCGAAACCCAGGTGAGCACACGGTGGCCGCATCTGGCTCTGTGAGTTAGCAAGCTTCTTACTCTAGGGGCTTAAGGACTGCCTGGGTTTCAAAGCTTTGTAACTTTACAGGTTTCTCACCGCAAAGCTTTCGAGACTCGACTACACTTCTCCCTGCCGGCCTTCCGTAGTGGGAGAAATGCCAATGCATTGGCCCCTGCACAGCCCAAAGGAGCCGAAAGGGGCTGCGGGCAGTCACACATGCACGGGCAGTCACACATGCACACAGTGACCGAGGTACTCTTGCAGCAAACGGAAGCAGCACAGTCAGCCAACACGTGTCCTGCATCCAAACAATGCAACAAACTAAAAAAAAAACCTCAAACGTTCACTCTGACTGCCGTGTGTTGCATCAAGCGATCCGGAGCATCATGGCATCCACCTGCTCTTCACTTGGCTTGTCCGCAATGTGAGCTTCAGCTCTGCGGTGGTGAGCTGCTCGCATTTGCCAAGCAAGCAAAAAGGCAGCAGCCCGCCTGCGGCTGCCATGATGCCGTACAAACGTGTACAAGCGGCAGCCGCTGTGTGTCTCGCAAGCAACGAATGCTCGGAGCTGACCGCTGGAGTGTGTGAAATTGTCAAAATGCACTACCTGTGTCCTACCGCCTCCCAAGTCGATTTCTAGAGGAGCGACACGTCTACCACCGCTGGCCATGCTTGGCTGCGGCTCTTCTGCTTGCATGAGCTTTTCAGGCAGCTCTTGCACAAGCTCTTCTAACTCGGCATCATCAGCCTCTGGGTCAAGCTCCAGACCTGTAGCCGCATCTCTTGTCAAGCTGCGGCCAGCAGGTCTTTTTTTCTTCTGCGCGAACCGAGCATTGATTTCCTCTGCAGAAGCATCCCGCAAGCTGCTGAGATCGTCCTGATCCACCAAGAACTCATAATACTGCTGGGGGCCTTTCAAGTAAATGCCCGACAAGTTGCCGGGCTTTTCCCATATAAGCCGACTCAGCATCAAAGCTCTGAGGAAGGGGAGGCTGCAAACTAGAACGTCATCTGGAAGACGTTTCTCTCCCTGCTTGCGATGCCACGCTTCCCGGCCCAGCCCTGGCTCCCAGCCCAAGACAAACAACAAACGAATTAACTCCAACTTTGATCGGCCTGGCATCTGGCCTCGAGTCAAAGTCGTTTGGTCAAGCTCCCAAAGCAACAATGGCCGTGCCAGCACCAAGCTTGCACTGTAGGTCAACTTGCCCGTCAAGGCGACGGATACATCTGAGAACATATCAGTCTCGCAGATGACAAGACCTCGGTCACGCAAGCCTTCCAGTGCAACAGCATCGAAGTGTTCAAGGTCTGTGGCATACACAGCAGATTCAATGCCGATGGCCCTTGCTCGCAGCAACTCTTTGATAGCTTGCATTTCTCGGTCGCTACACGGAGCACCGTAGACCTGCAGCACCGCAGAGTCGTCCGCATTCTGCACGACATGGGCAGGGGGGTGCAGGATGTCGAGGGCATCTTCCACATGCGGATCCGGAGGCGGTCGACTCAACAAGCAGGCAGGATCGCTGTCTAAGACAATCTCTGGAAGTTTCTGCACTTGCGGCTCCTGCAGCAAACCTGGCTGCGTGGACTCGTCTCCCAGAGCCAAGGCCAGTTCCGCAGGCATAGCACGCCAGAGCAAACAGTTTGCACAAAAGGCTTTCAAGTTCTCTGCTGTGCACACCCGTGCCAAGTCGAGAACCTCGATCCGCACATTCGTGCACGCCACCCGCACATCTCCACCAAGGCCGTGCACGCCCTGGGAAACATCCACGTCGTGGAAACGCTGCACAACCACACAGCTGCGGCGGCCTAGCTTCGGGTCTGTGATGTGTGCAGCAGGTCGCGAAACACGAGCATCCGTTCTTGCTTCTGGCCTGGCATCCAGCACCGAGCAGAAAACCGAAGCACGATCACTTACCCGAGGGTGGACGTCGGCTCGCAGAATAGACAGCAGCACGTCGGTTCTGAAGGATGCGGCTGGGTCTTCACATCTCCGACCCCTGTCGACAAGTAGCTCAAAGACATGCGTGGACACACTGAAAAACACGCCCGTCGCCAAATGGCCTTTCAGCCAGTTCACTACCTGGTGGGAAGCACTCGGAAGCTTGAAGCTTCCGGCCAGTAACAAAGTCTGATCTCTCAAAGTTTGGCGGTAAACGGCATCAGCACGAACAGAGTCCTCGCAATCTTTGAAGTGGTCTTCCTCGCTATACCCGTACAAGCGGGAAAGCCTCTTTGGCGTGTCCATAAGTCGAACCTCTTCGTGAGTGAGCATGTGCTCCAGCAGGCTACTCCAAAGGCGCCTGCTGCGCCAATTGTTGACCAAGAAAGCGAGCTGTTTCTCATCTTCCAGCATCTCCAACACTTGATCTCTGCGCTTGCGGCTGCAGACAACTGCAGGCCCAGCCTTTGTGAGACCACGGTTTGCTGCAACCTTGACACCGACATGCTCTCTCTCCGTGTGTCGCTCGGACAAAGAAACAAAGGCATATTCCTGTACTCTCCAAAACAACGCTGGCCATCGATCAAGGGGCACGTCATCCTCCGAGTTCAGAAACTCTCGGAGCATGCGGCCTGTGTCGGTTGGTCCAAACAAAGCATGTGTAACAGAGTCTAGAGCGCCGACTTGGCCACTGGAGATCATGTTGTCAACGTTCTGAAGATGTGGCCGAAGAACCTTTTTCACTCGGCCCCAAGTCTCGCCCATATACCCCGCAAACGCTGCGGCAAACACCCATGGTACTTGCTGAGCATACGCAAGCTTTTGCTGGATAACGGCAACAAATACTTTGTTGCACGTGTCCGCCATGTGCGCCATCCGACTTGCAGTTTCACTAGAACGAGACAAGAGATGCGCAAGAACACTAATCTCGTTGTTTGTCATGGCATCTTGCAAAGCTCCCTGGAGATTACCAACCGCAAGCCAAGGCAAGCGCCTGCCTTTCCAACAACAGTTTATCTTTTCCCGGTTTTCTGGGTCTGTCAGCTGCTCCTGATGGCAGTGACAACCCTCGAAAAAGTGGGCCAGCCTGGTGGCCTCGGCAGAGAACTGATGCGTCCACACTGCCATGTCGAAATGGCACTCGTCTGCCAACGCTTCCGTCACAGCTCGAATTGTGACTGACGAGCTGTCCCCACCAAAAACAGCTGGGTTCCAATATTTCTTGAAGGTGGGATATAGAGGAACCCAAACCTTCAGCACTCTTGCGAGCGAATCCCACCTCCAGTCTAAGAGGTCATCCATCCGATGCAACAACCGTCTCTCCTCGGGGCTCGCATGCTTCATCATTCTCACAAGAATTACTTCTGAGTAACTCTTTTCTTTGCACACACGGGTGATGCTGTTCAACTGTTTCTCGAATTTTTGCCAGGTTTCAAGCTGCTTCAAGCTGAATTCCAGTGCGTTAAACACTATGTGTAGTGTTCCCGGTATGTGTAGAGCGGAATGAAAGAGCGGCAATTCACGAAAATCCTCCTGTATTGCCTCGCTCGCCAAAGCTTGAGCGCCCACAATACTCTGGACCTCAGAGCAACTGCGGACTGGAAACGATGCTATGCCTCGCTCCGTTCCTTGATCGCTTAAGAAGCCCCGAACTTCCGAACGATACGTCTCAAAGAGAGACGCACCACTCTCAACGGCAATCATATGTACCATCTTGCTTGCCTTCGAAGCTGTGCTTCCTTGTCCTCTCGCAATTGTTGTACACAACATCGAACGCCTCTGGTGTTCAAACCCTTTGAAAGGAGCTACATTTCCACCCGCATCCCTTGGAAGCTCGTCGGAACGATAGAGCAGCAACTCTTCTGTCGCACAAAAATAATCATAATTCGCTTGCGGGGAACTGTCAGGACTGATGTACCTGACAATTCGCAGCGACTTGTCTGCCCCACCACCTGGTGGGGCAAGGAACCGGCGAGACAAGGAATGCAAGGCATCAAGCTTTAGCAAGATATTCCGCACATGCCCATGCGACACTTTCATGTTGTCTGCCAGACCTAAACTATCTGGCACTAACATTCGAAGGACGGTGCGAACCACATCTTGAATGCCTACCGTTGAGCTGAGCTTGTAAGCGAGCTTTCCCAACAGGATTTCTTGCATGGCCGGCCTGCGCACTTTCTTCATCTCGCAGGAGGAAGAGGAACCACTGTCGGCACCATCACTGGGGCTTCCTTCTGCCGCAGCAGGAACGGTTCCGGGCAACTGGTGCCCCAAAGAAGTCACAAGCCCACCAGGAACCACGAACTCCTTGCCTATCTCCATCAAATGCTTCATGACAGTTGGTGGCAAGCGAACCATCCAGAAAGGACGCCCTAGGTAACGCCTCGCAGTGCCTACTTCAGGCTCCGCCGCCTGTCCGTCTGCAAAGCAAGTGTAAAGGCCCTGGCGATCTGCAACGGCTTCGAAGATGACGCTTGGCGCAGCAGCTTGAAAAACCCATTGCGCTTGCCCTGCAGGCAAAACCGCCAACCTGCCAGCCAAGGCGGGCATCGCAGGAACAGGAGTCACCGCACCCTGGTTAGCAGCTGCAGGTGCCCGGCACCAGGCACCTGCCACTGCAGCCTGGGCAGGCCCCAACTGGACAGCTGCCCTGAAACGAAAAAGAGACTTCAAACAGCACTTGAACATCTGGTTTCGGGTTGTCTGGTTCTGGAGGGACATCTGCTTAGCGGCGAAATCTCGATCGCGACGTTTCTGACGCCGAGCTCGCCAAGTATCTTGCTGCTGCAAGTGCTCTTGGGCACCCAACGGCTTGATGCATTTTCCCCCAAGCTCAGCAACACAAAACAAATAATTCCCTGCAGCAGCGGTGCCCAGAGATTCTGATTCGTCGCCACAGGTTTTCGCATACAGAAACAAAACCTCTGCACGGGAAGCATTTCGAAGTCTGTCCCTATATCGAACAGTCCGCAGGGCACCTGCAGACCTGGGAGCCCTGGGAGCTTCCTCGGCCTCTGACTCGGACTCTCTGTCCTCAAGCTCACCGTCCCCAGGATCTGGAAGCCTAAAGATGGCAGGCTCTGCCATAGCACTATGACACTACACAACGAAAAGATCTGGCTTATCTTGGCTTATCCAATGTAACACCTCAAGCAAGCTAGGCTATGCCTACTGCCTACGTCCTCTTGCAAGATTGGATGATAAGTTGTCAAGCTGTCACTGTCACGTGAGTCATGTGCCTGAACTGTGCTGCGATTCGGATTCCCAATCATAAAACAGCCGACAAAGTCAGGAAGATATGCTTGCTTGCGGTTTGCAGTTTGGGTTGGCTACATCACAAGTTGTAGGTTTGTAGCTTTCACGACGATTTTGTTCCAAAACGTGCCGCGTTTTCTTGGGAAGGGACGATACTTGTTTGGAGAGGCTGTTGTTCTTGCGCTGACTGATCGATGGAAAAATAATCAAACCCTACTACAACAAATCATTTTCAAGTCCAGGGCTTGGAACCCATGCTCCAAATGCCCTGAACCCTCTTGCGCGTCACGCCCCCCGGGCCTAGATGAATCACTTATAGTCAGACCTTAGTTGTTCCTTAGTTGGGGCTGTCTAATAGCCCCTTCATCAGCGTCAACACACTGATGTTGCTGCCATGCAATGTCCTCAGATTCATGTGCAACATGACTGACACTGACATGAGCTCGAACAAGGCTGCGAACATTCCTCGCAATTGACCGCCATGAGACATCAATGCGCTGCGACAAACTGCTCTTCGAATCATGGTCCAAGCAATCATCCGGTCTCACCATCAAACGATCCGCTTCAGGCATGTTAGAGAACATGATCCTGCGTCCACCACCATCGCCACCAGCACCAACATGATCATCAACCTTAACCTTCGTCACCTTGCCACTTGAAACAAGAGCATGCAACTCTGGCCAAGACCAACATGAACATGAAGAAGGCATGTCAAGCGAAAAATAGACGTCGGAAAATTCCGCACACTTCTTCAGCAGGCGTTTGAGAGATTTCAAGACACTTCTGAAAACCTTGTACTTCCCACCGGAACGTTTCTCACCCCCCACGCAAGCCCCTTCACTACTTCCAGGACCAGCACCTGATCGCAAAAGCGATGCCACGAATAGCACAGGTGTGCGCAGGTCGTTCCGGCACGCATCCTTCATCGTACCGATAAGGTTGTCCTCATCGGCTTTGGAGCCGATCAGCTCCTTGCAAGTTATGCGAGAGCAACCCTTAGTGGACTTAGGCACGGCGTAGCCATTACCCAAGCCACAGAGGTCAACAATCATGCGGTCTGGCTTTCGTCCACCAGCCTTCGACGGCATGGCTACCAATCTCCCATCGCCCGTTGCCTGAAATTTCAAGGCTTTAAGCAATCTCCTGGATATTTGGCTAGTCAACTCGCATTTATCAGATCGATCCTTAGCGTCCGAATCAGTCATGTGCAAATGTTTGGACGAGCACACATCAGACGACTTAGGATGCAACGCGACGTTTGCGGCAATGTACTCCCATTCATCCTTGCAGTAGCCGAGCTCAACGGCGGTTCCGGGAGATACAGGATCCCGAAAGGTATAACGTTGCCCGTGAGTGCATCCTTGGATCTTGATGCTCTTCCACATGGCATCTTCCTGAAGCCCCTTATACTGCTTGGTTTCCTGGACTGGTACTCGAGGAGGTACTTCGATGATGATTTGGAACCCCCATGATGCCGCTCTGCGCGCAATTCTTTGGACGACCTCCCCCCATGGGTAGTCTGTCCGCAATTTGGCCCTTTCAGGGTTGTCAGCGATTTTCCGACTCAGCCACGAATTCTTGCCCAACACCCCTGCACCAATGAAGATCACGGAGTTAGGGTTGTCTTTCCTTGCTTCCACCACATCAAAGAGGTAGGCGCACATGGCGTCGTCAACTTCTCGCCCCATACTCAGAACATTTACTTGCAGCCCAGGGTCGTAGTGAGAATCGGGAGCATGCTGGGCGATGCAATCCTTGCCTGGAGCATACTCATTCCACCAGTTCTCCTCATCGACTCCTATCAATGTCCACACCGTCACTGCCTTTGGAGCATCTTTGATAGTGATACGGTACTTCCACCGGCTGTAAGGATTCTTGTAAGTATGGACCAACCTTCCATCGTGGTCGAGGAATTGGATCACCAGGCCCTCCTTGGGTTTGTTTTCGGCGAAATTGACCACGTGAGGCACAATTGCTCCATCATATCCTTGATATTCCCTTTTCTGTTCCGCCGCATCATGCCATACATCCTCGTACACCGACGACCATTGGTCATAACCAAATTGAGAGGCTTGACTTTTGGACTGGCCGTTGAAACAAAAGCCCTGGTGCAATGTAAAGCCCTGGTACCCCCCATGGATGGCACGCGCCAGTGTGACAACCACCGCTCGCCATTTGGCGGGCAGGGCGCGCACATAAGACTGGCCTAGAGGCGGTTCAGGAGGAGGCAAAAACGGCGGCGCAAGGACGTCCGCAATGGCGGCGGGGCGCAAATGCCCCCGTACCGGATGGTACTGAAACACAGCACGCTCCACATAGCGGTCGAACTTGCCCGGTGTGTCAAGGATAGCAGCACGGTCCTCCATCTGGTGCCACTGCCCTTCACGAAGAATCCAAGTCGACCGAAGGTAACGACCAGGCGGCAACGCGGAAGGCGGCCCCCGCAACATGCGCGGGAACTTGACAACCAGGATGGGGTCCACACTGTCATGTTCTTGCAAGCCTTCCTTACTCGACAATCCAGCGCGATACAACACCTGAGGGAGGATCGGCGTCTGCGTGTAAGGAAAACAAGGCACCTCGCTCTTGAACGAGTAGTGCTGCTGACCCTTCTCATCTGTGCTTTGGGTATGAGTAGGGCGCATCAGATCCATAATCTCTTGGGAGCCGATGAGATCCGGCGGAAAGATGTTGATGAGCTGACACGCATGTGTCCAGGACACGGAATCCTTGAACGACTTGGTGTGTATGTCCGCTGACATCTTGGCAGTGACCTCATAGGCAAGAGAAACGTAACCTTCCTGAAAGATAGAATGCATCCATCCAATGCAGATACCGTGGGTACGTTCCAAGTGACGCATAGTCGGATTCTTGCCCGTGCGAATCACCCCGATCATGGTCTGGTTGTCGTCGTAGAAGACGAAGTTGGGGTCTTGCCCCCCAAGCTGCTGCCACAATGTGATAGCAGGCAATCCAAGACGTGACATGGCAAAGTCGGCCGCGACAATCTCGGCCTCAGGTGTGGAATGACTCAAGCATCCCTGCCTTTTGCTAAGTCCCGCCAAGGGAAACCGTGTATGAGAACCTTGAATGTGCAAGTGAGCACCGGAGGTAGATTTCAAACTTTCTCCACAACCTGCATAGTCCGCATCTGCAAACAGCCCGATGGACGAGTCCTCCAAGGAGTTCCCGACCCATCCAATCATCATGTGATGTTTGGACTGGTGCACATAGGCCATGAGATGATGAAGAAGAGCATCCTCCTTCTTGGTCCATTTCGTGATCTTGCGTGCGAGATTGTTGATACTGCGCAGAAGATCAAAGCGGCAAATGCGCGCGGCATAAAGCAATTTCATGAGAATGCTTGCTGCCTGCGGAGCAAGTGCACCGCGATTAGCCTCGTTGATTTCCTCTTCCTCGGGCGCCTTGGGAATAGGTGGAGGCGGAACGAGCCGACCATCCTTATCAACAGGCATGGTGTGTCCACACCACGTGCATCGATGGCTTTTACCTGACTGTGCCGGAGCGCGAGCTGGGTGATTCTTAGTCTCCTCAGCCGGACTCGGCGATGGTACCGTCTTGAATTTTGTCGGATCGAACCCAGTCACGTCGCAGTACTTCTTGACTGTCATGTCCAGGTACGTCTCCATGTCGTAGGTAACGGTCTGCACCTTCGTTTTGTCATGCAACGTTGCCTCGCCCTTGGAGATGCGACAACCCAGATACAAGCCCAGTGGCGTTTCCTCTTCCAATCGAAGTTCTTGGCGCAGCATGTCCCAACCCTTGGGTAGATTCTCTTTGGGTCCTGCCATCTTGAGATCATCCACGTAGATGACAAGCAAGAGCTTCATTTGCGGGTGGAAATACAATGATGGCCATTCATCGCCAAGTGGCTTGAATCCTACTTTCTGTACCGCGGTATGGCAATGTTGTTCCCACATGGTTCCTGCGTCAGGATGTCCATATAGAGCTTTGATCAGGCGACATACAGGCCTACGGAATTTATGCCGTTTCGCAGATGGATGCCAGGCTTCATCAGGCAGTTCAACCCAACATGGAGTACCCGACAGTCTTGCCTGAATGTATGCTTGGATAGCATCCGCCATCTGGACATCGTTGCCAGGAAGGCATCCGTAATAATCTGCCCACCGTGAGGCGTCAAACGTAGCCGGGGAATTTCCCAAATCCTGAAACAATGCGGCTTCCATGTTCTGGTCTTTGACCTGATCACCGAGTAGTACACCTCGCCCTTTGAACTTCCTGGCAGGATCGTCCTCTTTGAGCTGATAGTTCTTCTCGTATATCAGTCCATGTACTCGCGCCATGTGTACTTTCTCACCTTTCTTCTTTGCCTCAGCGACGACGTCGTCATATTCACGCGTAGTTGAGAAGTCAAACACCTCTTGGTCCCACAATCCCTTCCATTCTTTCATGAAAGCTTCCATGGCCTTGGGATTGTTGATCATCTCCTTGCGTGTGACGGGTCGAGTGACCATGGCATTGAAGCACGATCCTCCTGCATGATTCTTTTCCCGATGTACGTTTCTGTGAGAAGTCGTACACGGCATAGAAGGAATCCAGTTATCATCCATGACCATATGCGCCGGAACGGCCGGCACAACATCTGCCAAGAATTGTTCCTGTGTATATTGATCCACATAGGACTGTGCCCATGACCAACCATCGTCGTCATCAATGGACACGTTGAGTTGCAGATCAATTTCTTCACATGGGACAATCTTGGGAAAGATCATGTTGTCCAAAATCTTGGTAACTATCTTCTTTCCTATCACAGCCTTCTTCCGGTCTTTCTTGGCAACTCGAGCTTTGTCTCGCTTTTCTTTCTTGTATGCTGCCTTCTTCTCCGTTTCGCTCATCTTCTTCCATGCTTCCGGAGAATAAGAATGGATAGGTCGCCGTGTAGGAAGAGTTCGTCGACCATCACTTCGGATCTTGTACGGAACTCCCCTTTTGTCGATCTTGCAGGCTTCACCGTCATCGGTGAGATATACAATGCCGTCCCCTTTCTTCCCCGTACTCCAATGTTCAATCTCCTCGGGAGCCAACTTCTTTTCTTTCAAGATCTTGATAATCTCTCCAGGTTCTTCGATGTCTCCTTCGGGGATGAGTCTACCGGTTGGACCGACTTCGCGGGGCGATCGTCGATCTTTCCCAGTGACCTTTGGTTCAGAAGGAGGCGGTGCTGCACGTAGACCCAGCTCTTCGTCTAGTTCTTCGAGTCTTTTGTCTCCTATGGCATCAATAGCTTCATGTTCTGCTGACTTGAAGACTTCGCCGGACGGCTCCGTCTCTATGTCAGATGGATCTATGTCCTGTAAGTCAGGATCTTCTCCGGGATCCGGTGGAGGAAGAAGTCCATTTGGATCATCATCATCCCCGTCGCCACCATTTCCTCCGGGCGGACCGTCATCACCGTCATCGACGTCTTTTATCTCCTTGCCAGCGAGGTCAACGTTGTCCCTGAGTCCCTCAATGGTTGAATTCATCCTTTCGTACTCGGCTTTCAGGGGAAACGTTATCTCCTCTGGGAAGTAGATAACTTCTGTCTCGTACGGTCTCATCAACTTCCTGGGAACAGATGCGTCCATCGACAAGTTCGCATTGGCAAATTCCTTCATATCCCAAACGCGATACTTCTTGGACCATCCTTGACCAGCAGTGATGATGTATCCGGCAAAAATGCCTGGGATCCCCTTTGGATCGAATTTGTTGCCATATGTCTTCGGCCTTGTGTCCGTCGGCTTGAAGAAGACTTTGGCCCCAAAGGGTATGGCTTTTCCCTCGAAGTCCTTTCCAGTCATTCGCTTCCATGCTGAATCACCATCGCCCTCCACGTCTTCAACGTTGAGGTTCTGCATCACGCAATTAAGCGCAAAGGACCAGTATTGAGCGGGCAATCCGGCGTGTAGCATGGATGCTGCGACTGTGTTGATCACTTCTTGATTTGATCGTTCAGCGAGTGAATTGTTACTGGGTTTCCCTGGAAGGGAATGATCTATCACGATCTTCAACTGCGCCATAGCTGAATCGAACTCTGGTGCTTCATCACTGTACGCCATATGAATCTTGCGTCTTCCCATTAGACGTCTGATGGCCATGACGACCTCGTCGGTGCTCCTTGAAGCCGTGGGAATCGCTGCGATCATTTTGGTGGCGATGTCTCTGATGACTAGAACTTCACGTGCTCCGTCATCGAGTCCGATGCCTGCTTCGGCGGCCTTGCGCATGTCAAGGAAGTCGAACGTCACAAGATCTCCCCAGTGTTTGATCACACGTTGAAACGCACCTCGTTGTGTTCGCAAGTGCTTCATCTTCGCGCGTATGCACGATTCGCAATATGGGTTGCGGTAGCGATGAGTACACAGATGTGCCAACGTCTTAGCTTCGGCTTTCAGTGTTCCGACTCTGGCCTTGCGGCTCGGCGCACCGTCGCCTTCCACATCAATGATCACCTCATCATCACCATCCAATGGAATTTCACCCACTCCTTTTCCTTCGTCGTCGTCCGGAGGCCGTCCGGCCTCGGACTCTGGTACTTCTTCTATAGGAGGTTCTTGGGGTTCAGGATCAGGAGGTCGTTCATGATCGTCACCTTCTTCTTCTGCTTCAATCTCGCTCGGTGCAGCTTCAGCGGCAGCTGCGACGCTGACGTCAACATTGCCCGCTGTTAGCGCACCCTTGAAGATTTCGGTGATCGCTTTGGCCTCCGGATCATCATGAACCAATGACTTAGAACTCCCGGCACGAACGTACGGGATGTCACCGTTCACGAACAGAGATATTCTCTTGCCCTGCGGGTTGATCATGAATGGTTCCCTTCCGGGTGGCCACACAAACCCGTAGTTGAAGTTCATACATCTCTTGCCTATGGAAAGCACCGACGGTGTGTCATCCAACACATAAGCGTTGATCGGTTCCTCGAACGACTCAGTCTGGAAATTCGACACGAGATCGGTATCGGTGATTCCATTGGCTGTCTGAAATGATATGGGCTCTGGAGTCACGAGTGTTTCGAGACTGTGCTTCTCGATCTTCTTCTGAGATATGAGGTCGTGACCACACCCAGTGTCCATGAGAAACTTGATCTTCTTCTTGAGGATGACTGGTTGAACCATGCATTTGAATACGCCTTGATTGATGATCCGTTTGCTGTGTGCAGCATCGAGTTCGCGCTCAACGATGGAATCCTCACCGTCGTAGAAAGAAACTTCTTCCACTCGAGGCGTTCCTGGGATTCGTACGAATGAAACTCGATCTCCGCATTGATCATCATCGTCGTCAACCATGTCTCTCATGATCTGTGCCCTCAATCTCGCTTTGTGCTTGGCGAATTCCAAGCTCACGGCGCGGTCCTCATCATTGATAAACGCTTCCATGTCGACGTACTTCACCTTCCGCTCTTTGTCTTTCTTCGATCTTCTAGGACACGAAGAAATGAACTTCACGTCATCGGCGAACGTCACATTACGCTTTATCTCTTTTCGGGTCGACGTAGTCGTTCCCGAGGATTCGTCATCTGTTGAACAATCCGAATCAGCGTCGCTGTCAACGGATGGACAATCTGACTCCTCCTCATCTTGTCTTGAAGATCGCTTCCATATAGCCGGAGCTGATGGATTCCACCTTCGACACAATCTGATGGCGGGTGCCGCAGGGAGTGCCTTGGCCTTGGCATTCGGCTTCGCTGGAGCTGCCTTCGCTTCGGATTTAGCTTTAGCTTTTGCCTTTGGTTCCGGAGCTGGGGTAGCTGCTGCCTCATGCTTGAAAGGACAATTCTCTCTTGAGCACGAGCCTGTGTTCTTGAACGAGTAGCATATCCTGTTTCCTCCTCCTCCAGATGGACTTGGAGTTCTCGTCCTCGGCGTGAAGGGTCGCTCTGGAGTCTTCTTCGAGTGACTGAATGGACACTTATCACCATTTCGACACCCTGCATCTGTGAAATGGAACTTGCAGCGGATTTGCTTCTTGCTTTTGTCACCTCTGTTGTCCGCTGACTCACTCCTCGTCTTCTTCTTGGGCTTTGGCTTGGTCTTCGCATGACTCTTCGCTTTGCTTTGAGGTAGTACAGGTGTTGCTTTATCCGGCTTGGTCGGCGAAGCCTTGACCTTTGCGGATGGAGCTGCGTTAGGCGTTGGTTTCTCGGGTACCTTGGCCGGTGCAGCAAGCAAATCCTTGCCCTCAAGCATCTGGCGCAAGCCAATTTGGGTCTGAGTGAGATTTGACTGTTCTCGTCTCCGCATGATAGTACGGTCAATGATCTTCATCAGGTTGTCGTACGATCGGTCTTCATGATTGTAGGGCAAGTGTTCGTAATGCATGCCCAACTCCATCTTCATTGCGGGCGAGTCCTTGATCTTGCTGTACAAGCAATCACGGAGAGCTGTTTTGGATGGAATGTCCTCTGGTCTCATCCGTCCCAGAACTTCCAACCACGTCTGCTTGAACGTATGAAGCTTGTTGTCGCCTTGGTACTGGAGCTTCACCAAATACTCAAGAGTGATGATCATGTCGAGACGATCGTGCGTTCGAAAACTTTCATACATCATCGCAATGATTTGTCGTCCTTTGATGATCTTCCCGTCGGGCCTGCTGATGTAATCGTTAGCCTTCCGGTTCACCTCAAGGTACAGGTCAGCTGATTTGTCACCACCGGCACGTAGCATTGCGACCATGGCGATCCCCAATTTGACGTCTATGCTCTTGAACTTCTTGTGTCCTGAATCATTCAATGCTTCGACATCAGGGAATGGGTTGAACGCTGGTGCCAGCCATAACATCCAGTCCTCATGATGTGGGTCGGCTGATGCCCCTAAGACATTGGCCGTGCACACAGATCGCCAGTTGTTGAGATGAGTGAGAGTAGGCCATGGAGGAACGGTCACTTTGTCGGCTTCCCTCCTGGAAATTCTCACCTCTGTGACTTCAGGATCCGCGTCTCCATCAGGATCACGCGCATGCGAGCCAGGATCCGATTCAGGTTTGCCTCCACCGCTTTTCTTCTTATCATCATCATCGTCAGGCGGGTCAGGAGGGTCATACCCCGTGCCGGTTCCTTCATCGTGCTCTCCATCTTCGTTCTCGTCGCCAGCCTCGTCACCGTCATCGTCTCCATTATCCTCCTGAATCGTTTCAGCGAATAATCTCCACTCATCACGATCAGCTCTGAGACGTTGTTCGGCTTTCTGGGCCTTGAGTACTTCGCTTCGCAGATCGGCAATCTTCTCCTCGTACCGTTCCGCGACCTCTTTCTCGATCTGACGTCTCCTTGCTTCATGAATGGAATCGTCATAGGCAATAGGGGGACCGATGAGGTCGTTGCCCTTCGTAGATGCGGTGATACCGTCGACACCAACAGGTCTTGAGGAGCTGGCAGATGCTGTGGACTTCGATCCCAACATCCCGCGATCCTCCAAGAGTTCGCGTAGCTGTCGATCACGCACGGCTGCCGCATCACTTTTCCCATGAAATCCGCTTGGTATGCCGAACAAAGTGGCTGCACTAGGCGTGGAACGCGCAAGTGCTGGGCTGCTAATACCTGGCACGTAGTGCTCGGGCATTGCATCCGCCACGATTGGCATTGAACTGCGACCAGTGAAGAAGTTTCCACCGGTGAACGGAATTCCATCCATCACAAGGTTCTTGTCCTTGTCCGATTCCGAGAATGCGAACTTCTCTTTGGCGACTGGACTAACTTGACTTGGGGACCGTATTTCAGGGGATCGTACCTCACCTCCTACGGAAAATGCAGGCACTACTTCCTTTCCTACGTGCTCCCAGCCAGACTCAGTAGTCCTCGAAGACATGGGCATGCTCGAAGGACGCGTCGCTCCACCATAGTTGGAGTTCCGCGCTGCCTCCAATTCGCTGCGTGTCCTCGCTTGAAGATCTTCTTGTGCTTTGAGCGTTTTCCTGAGTTCACTCAGCTCGTCGTGCAAGGTAGGCAGTGCTCGCCTTGCATGATCTTCATTCTGATGAAGTCGGTCCTCTGCTTCTTGCATCCTCTTCACAGCCATTTTGCGGTACTCTTCCTCTTCACCAAGACGTTCGCGAAGCCGAAATCGTTCTTGATCAATGGCTGCGCTGTTTCCAGCTAGCCCTTGGATCTCGTTCACGGCCCGCAACTCCTGGTTCTTGACCAAGTGGAATCGTTCCTGCATTGCTTGTAAGGCTTGTTCCGAACTTGCTGTGTTTGACCGGAGGACCAAGTTCTCTCTGGCATGTTCATGAAGTTCATGAGTCAGACGCTCATACTCACGTGCCATAAGCTCACCATCGCCTTGCGCTCTTGCCTCCAACTGCACAAAGTTAGTGGCTGCCTCCGTGCGGAACACGTGTAGCTGTTGAGCTAACTCCTCGGCAACGGCATGTGCTTGACGTTGTTGAGCAGAGTTCTGTTCATCCATGCGAAACAAAGCTGTTTCATAGTCTCGCTTCATCTCCTGATTGACATTGTTGATGTGCCTCATGGCTAAGCATGCATGGTCACGTTGTCGTTCCAATTCTTCAATGCGAATTCCAGATCCTTCATCTTCTTGTTGCATCTCCTTGATCTTGTCCATCAGGGTCTGAACAACTCCTTCGTATTCTTGCATCTGACTGCGATAGTACATCTGCTGCGCAAGGTTAGATGCTTCGAGCTGTTGCGAAATCGTCAGTTCCTGATAGGCATTCGGACCATCAGCTATGGCAGGCGTGGCCACGGACGACGCATCACCACGTGCAGGAATCGTATCCAGAGTCATATCCAGATCGTCAGCATCGCGTGGTTGATTGGTAACCATCCGATTCCACGTCATGGACTTGTCACGCCCACGAGTGGCTGAGGTCCTCGATCGTGCTGAAGAGCTTCTCGAAGATGATGGTCTTGACTTCTTTTCCAAGGTCTTGACTCCTTTGTCCTTGGCCCTGGACGTAGTCCGAGGTGCCTGAAAACCAGACGCTTCGGCCCGTCGTTCTGAAGCCTTGCCCGTCCTCGAACCTGTGGATGTCGGACGCGAAGGCGTAGATGCTCTTGGTAGACTCTTTGCTTTCCCCTTGGGAACTGCCTTTGCAATGGCAAGCGCAGAAGATTGACCTTTGTCATCTTCCGTGGAGCTATCAACGGATTGCACCACTGTGTCATCAGCTGTTGACTCACCAACGGCTGGCGCTGCCACATCGGCACCGAAAGTCATTGTCGTATCTTGGCTTGATCCTGAGTTCATTGTGGTCGTAGTAGATCAAGTAGTCGTTGCTGTAGAAAGGCAGAGCCGCGTACGGCTGATAACCTGCGTGGGGGATTGATCTCGACTTGGTTGCTGCTCTCCCCACCAGAGCTGTAATGAATGTAGGTGTGGCTGGCTAGCACTCTCCACAGACTGGACCCTGTCTCTCCCTCTTACTTCCACACTTGCGATCCTATGCAGGCAGAACCGGCGGCCGTTCCTTTTGCACTCACTGCCGGCGGCGGTTCGTCTGTGCAACGGGATAGCTCTGATTGCTCAGGATAGAAGACACATATAGCACTTAGCTATGGGCATTGACTTGAGCCAAACGTTGCGTTGGCGGTCACATAGAAAGGTAAAGATGAGGGATGCGTAGCATGCCCCCTTAGAGTCGAGGGACGCGTAGCGTGCCCCCTTCTCTTGCACTTTACACGGTCTTGCTCACAGCTCTTATAGTGACACCTTAGAACTTGACAAGGCACCGCAGTCCGTTCGCACAAAAAGATATACATAGACAGCACCTATAAGGTATCTGGAACAAGTAGCAATTTCGTTTTTGACCTTCCAGAGACAGTGCAATTAGAAGACAACATGCTATGTCAAATACATGAGGTAAGTATTCCACACTCGTGGTATTCCATTAACAGCACCAACAACAATTTGTATTTTAGACACCAGGTTATACCACCAGGGGTTATAGCAGGTATAACATATCGTAAAATTACAATTCCAGAAGGCAACTATACAGCAGTTCATTTAGCCCAAACCATAGAAATTGCATTAAATCTTTTTAGTAGATACAGTTGATAGACCCAACACATATTCCTTAAGCTACAACAGTTCCACAAATAAAATCACATTCAGTTCAAACTACGCTACGGTCATCTTCGTTGTTTTAACGGATGGAGAAGTAGCACCAGTAGAGGGTAGTTTTAGTGACCCTGTTGACGTCAATAATTTAAATTCAATTAACCGTGTGATGGGCAACACCACGCCAGCGACAGACGCCTATACCAGTGTAGCACCTTGTACGACTAATTTCATTGATTTAGTGCCCGCTAAGAGTCTGTATTTACATTGTAATGAACTCAGCAACTACAACCAACTAACTTCATCAGGTTATTCGTCAATAGTTTAAAAAAGTCAATGTTACTGTGCCTTATTTAGGCGTCGTTAACGATAATGAGTTGATTCAATTTGATTACATTGATGTTTCTAACAAGTTCCTTCGTAGATTGAATATTAGGCTTACGGACCAATTCAATAGGGTAGTGGCTTTAAACAATGTTGACTGCTCTTTCACTTTAACACTTTACAAGGGTTAATATGACAAATATGAATAAAATATAGATAAAATATATAGAATGTCAGAAGAAGTAACAAACCAAACAGAAGAAGTCAAGCAAGAAGCGCCAGAACCTCCAACTGAACAAGAAAAGCCACCAGAAGTTGTTGATAAAAACGAAGAAGTCAAGCAACCTGTAAAGGAAGAACAGCCCAGCCAAGAAATAACAAGCAAGACAGCGAGATTAACTGAAAAGAAGATGACCTGTCCAAAATAAATTTACGTTCTTACAGATACAAGCACGAAAAGAACTGCCAAGGCAATTTGGAAGACCGCCCTATACAGCCACAAGCCAATCCAAAATCAAAAGCGAAAGCAAAAGCAAAAGTGAAGTCCATCCTGTCACGCCAGTAACGCCCTTTGAAAACACAACGGTAACCGAAAATGCACACAACGTAGCGCAACCAAAGCAACCAGTGAGAATGACACAGTTCCCACCACCGCAACTGTCAGCAATAGAACTACTACAACAACAGTACGCAGAAATGAGAAGAATAAGGCAACAAAAAAAGCAAGAAAAAATAAACAAATTAAAATTAAGTATGTTTTAATTTCTAATATTAAATATAAAATATGCTCAAGGGAAAAGCAGAGTTTAAGCGTAAACCCCAAGTAGAAAAATATTATGATGTGAATGATGCGGTAGGTGTGGCTTCAAGGAAGAAATACATGAATGACTTAAAAAACTTCATGGACTTTGAAGAAGGCAAAGCCAAACAAATTAAATACAGAAACGACCTAGTGCAACACCAAGCAACCTCAATGTATCGTGGACAACTGGAAGACATAAACAGACGACTAAGAAGGCCAAATCTACCAGTCAGAACCAAAAATGAGTTGGAAAGGAAGCAAGCAGAATTAAAGAAAATAATAAAAGAAACAATTTAATCTAATTATTAATATACTTATGCTCAAAACATTAAAGTCAGAATTAAGAAAAAGACCAACATACAACGAAATGATTGGGATGGTTGAAGAAGAAGAACTGAAAACAAAACCTTCTATTGAGTCAGTAATTGACCGCAAGGCTACAATATTTCGTAACAACCAGTTTGGTAGTCAGTTTGATAATTTGGACTTCTTCGGCTTGAAAGCCCAAGAAAACGAAAGGTTGAAGAACGAACTGAGACAGAACCAACTGAGACGAACAGCCGTGGCTACTGGTGCATCAATGGGAGTTTTAACAAGTAGCATAGGGTCAAGTGGCTTCAGTACACCTTTAACGGATACACCATCAGATGAAGCACATCTGGGACATGCAGACATAGAAAAAATTAGAGCAGAACTAGCAGAGCAAGAGAAAAGACAACAACAAGCACAACAAGTTGACACACAAGGTGTAGTAACTCAGTTAGACCAATCACATAGCCAACAGTTACCAACTGGTATTGATTTGAGTCAACCCGCTAGTAGCAGTCAACCAGCAACCAGACCAGCACAAGAACCCGAAAGTTCAGAAGAGGAACTGATACCCGCAGAAGATGGTACACAAAACTCAAGCGGAAGCACACGCCCTTTTCAAAAAGCCATTCAATATTGGAACAATGATATTGATGAGATGAGACAGAATACAAATGTTACCTATGAAGATTTATTGTTTCAGCTTCACGTTAGAGGACAGTTGTCCGAAGCCATTAAACAAAAAGTGGAAGAACTACCAGATGATGATAGTAGAAAAATATACCTACTGCGAGTCATTGAAAAACTTATAGGTAGTAGTGACAACGAGTGGCAGATAGCTGTAAATCAGGAGTTATTCAAAAAGAGACAGAAAGATTGGGTTGAAATGAACAAACCAAAACAAGGACTGGTGAAAAGATTCTTGGATAGCTCGGGGTCGGCTGTTGTTGAAGCAGGAAAGGAAGCACTTGTTGCAGGTGCACAAAATGCGGTCATGAGTTTGCTATAAGCTATGGTTATAT
The DNA here is from genome assembly GCA_905221615.1 of Symbiodinium sp. CCMP2592. Taxonomy (NCBI): domain Eukaryota; class Dinophyceae; order Suessiales; family Symbiodiniaceae; genus Symbiodinium; species Symbiodinium sp. CCMP2592. The sequence continues at coordinate 27,025 of CAJNDT010006240.1, forward strand.
ATATATATATATATATATATGTTAAGGATAAAACCTACATACGAGGAAATGTTGAAGGAAACCAAAACAAAAAGGTTAAAAGTTGATTTTTCAAGGGAACGAAGAAGTGTGTCAGGCGTGCTCGTGATAAGCGAGTCATTATGAAGGAGAACCCAGATAAAGGAGTACAAACCGATATGTTCTCTAATTCTTCATCTTCTTCATCTAGTAAGAGTTCCGACAAATCTGAAATAGAACAAACACAACAATTGCAAGAAGAATTAAGTAGTATATCAAGCAAACCAGGTAGCGAAGCACAACAAGAACAAGAACAAAAAAAAAAAAAAAAATCATTGTTAAGAAGAATGTTCGATAGTATGTTTGATATTGATGGAGGTAGTGTTCCATCTTCTAGAATAAGTAGTGCATCTGAAAGTAGTCAACCAGTAGAAAACAAGAAAAGCGAGACACCACCAATATTGAGTTCATCTTCTTCATCTTCATCGCGTGATTCACGCTCTGTATTACTACCAGTTGAAACACAACCCACGCCACCAATTAGTATACACTCCTCGCCACCAATAAGTGTACAAAGTTCTCGTTCTAATACAATAGAATGTGTACCTAGTTCTGGTTCAAGTTCTAGCAATAGGACAGTTCAATATCTAAGTTCAGGGAGTTTTTCACGTAGAACATCTCACGTATCAATAAGTTCATAAATACCAGCGTAAAATAAAAACTAACTAATTAATTTTTATTTTGCGCTGCAGTTGCAATAGACACACCAAGCTTCACAATTGTCTATGTGGTGTGAAAACTCGTTGTCTTTTCGCTGTGCTGTTATGGTATTAGTAAGGTAACCAGTTTTAACTTCAAACTCAAACCGACAACCACAATTGCAACACTTACCGTTGATTCTTTTAGTGGAGTGGAGCGGAGTGGAGGGACGACCGAGACCCGAAGGCCTGGCCTGTTAGTTAGCAGTGGCATCACCTCCGGGCCGAAGGCTTAAGGATCAAACCACAACGAAAACCGTGAAAAAACATAGGGTCTTAGGGCAGGCGAACCGGGTGGCCAACCGCGCACCCCAGGCGCAAACCGGATCCATCCCGACTCGAGTCTCCATCAGCTCATTGCAGCTCGCGTAACCGTGCACTCCAGGCACGAATCGGGATCCATCCCGACAGAGCTTCCATCAGCTCATTGTCACTTGCGTAACCACGCACTCCAGGCACGAACCGGGATCCATCCCAACAGAGCTTCCATCAGCTCATAGCCGCTTGCGTAACTGCGCACTCCAGGCGAGAACCGCGATCAAGCCGAACTGCTGTACCATCGACACTTGCGTAACCGCTCACTCCCCGCGTGAAACAGGATCCACTGGTAGCTGTTCCATCAGATCATGTCAAGTGTAGAAGCGCGATCACCAGGTTCGAACCGGGAACCCTCCCGCAAGAAACACGTCAGCCTCCAGCCACGAAGAGACCCAAAATGCCGGCACTGTCGCCCTACTGTGACCCCCACGCCTGCTTGCTGGGTGCTCTTCGGCCTGGAAACAATCCTAGGCCTTAGTGCCGCCCCTGGGGTCCCAGCAAGCACGCCGGCGAAAGGGTTAACAACCACAGCAGGCCCAGGGGCGTTGATTCTTTTAATAAACCATTCTGGTGTAACATATTCTTTTGAATTTATTTTTCTACCAGCCTTTTCGTCTTGCAGTTTGTAGTTTCTGATTTTGTTGTTTATGTATCGGTTTAGATTTTCTTCTGTGATTTATGTTCTATTCGTTTCACTCTCATAAAATAACACATCATTAAAGTCGGTGCTTCTTGTCAAAGCGCACCATATCCACTCACGAGTCACCAAGTGCTTCTTATTCCACTCGTGTATTATGATCTTACCATTGATTGAAGCACCTTGTGCAGAATGGCACGTGGTGCAGTAATCGTATCTAAAATGCTTATCTAAGGTAAAGATATCTGTGGTATACTGTTCCTTTGACTTAACATTCTCTAGTATCACTGTGTTACTGCTTATGCTCACTATTCTAAAGCGATAGTTAACATTGAATCTTTTACTTCCGAACTTCTTGTATACTCTACATATCAGTGTCTCACCCACTTCATACTTATCTTTATTGCCTAGGTTCTTGCGTATCTGATTGGACACATACAGACACCTCATGTTTGTATACGCTATGTTGTTATGTGATTGCGTTACATCGTCTGTTGTTTTAAAATATTTCCTTACGAAGTCATCAAGTGGAAGCTTATGCACCCACATGTCGTCATACATGGCATCTAAGATTATTCTGTTCAAATTGGCTTTAGGGTCGTCTTTACCACCATGGCTCGTCGAATCAATCCACTACCCCATACTATTCCCCATAAAATGAGCAAACCTAACCTTGCCCATTTCGGGATGTTACATCACCTGATAAATAGGATGAGATAGAGTATTTTAAGGATAATGGGCTACTAGTTGCGAATTATATGGCTATGTAGGTTTACGGTGATGTAATTACCCAAAACGGGCGACCCCATTACCTTGTCCATTTTGGAGAATTGCACCTTATTTTCTATATGGTAAAGTGTTTTAGGATATTATGGCTACTATCTGGGCCACGGTAGTGCAATTACCCAAAATGGGCAAGGCCTTCCCTGACTGACAATACCTTTCAAAAAAGGAAACATATGAAGACAATCAGGACGAAACCCAGGTCTGAGAATCCCTCATAAAAAAAGTAGCTTATTGGGTAAGGGATTTCTAGGAGAATTTCATATAGGTGACCCTGGGTAACACATCATAGAAAATCCCCTGTATACCTTGCTGGATACCCTATAGCCTATGCATTATGTTACAGAATACTTTCTATAATACAACTTCTACGTTTAGGTTTATCCCTTGTACAATCCCTTATACAACGCCTTATGGAGTTCCGTATAGAATGCCCGAAACAAATGCTATGCAATATGCCCTTCATAGGCCTTATAGAATACCATTTGCAATACCCTTCAAACTACCTGACAGAATACCCTGTGTCTGATACCCTCTGAGTACCCATAGAAGGCCGTAAAGAAAACCATATAGAATACTTGAAGAATACCCTTGGAATGCACCATAGACTGCCTTATAGAATAATTTGCCCACTTGGGATGAACCGCGATTGCACTCAAGCGGCCCCGATTGAACTCAATCGGGGGCCAGATTGAAGCTTGAAGATTGAAGATTTCCGGAGAAAGTTTTCCAGGAAATCTTCAATCCGGAGCCCGATTGAACTCGATCGGCCGCGTTTGAACTCAATCGGGCCAGGGTGGAGTTCACTCAACCACATGGTCTATCGGCTAGCCCCTCCCCTCAAGGATCTACCATTTTCGTGTGGTGGGGCTCTGAACTACACGAAAATGGTAGATCCACATATATGTATGTGTATATATATATATATGTATGAATAAATATAACTATATATAAATATATGCATACGTATATAAGTACATATGTATATATGTATATATATATATATATACATACATACTATATGTATACTATATATATATATATACATATATGTATATGAACAGACGCAAATTGTACGTTTACTGCAAGTCTCCCCGCAAATATTGATCCTGAAAGCATGCTCACCCAATTCCTATAGAGATCCCTGCACACACCCGCCACAACCCGGATCAAGCTTGATAGGACAACTCCACCATTCCCGAGCCTCTTTCCATCGGCAGAAGCCTGTAATGCCTGCAAGTACGCTTCGGAAATCTGGTCTAGCTTGTCATGCACCGGAGTGCGCATGCGGATGGCGCAACTTTCGCAGCTTGCACTCGCAAATGCTGTCGCTTCAAAGAGAAATACATGCAAAATCTTCCGAGCCTCCGTGCAATCTCAACTAACCGAAGCGAAAACCGAACATCCAATTTGACTCACATAGGCATTCCAAGAGCAGCATTGCCACAGCTTTCGTGAAACGTATTGGGAGTATTGGGGCACTTTTAAGCCCGTGCAGCTTTCTTGGATGGATAGTTTGATGTATGTATGGGAATCATTATACATGTACATGTATCTGTTTGCTCGCGCTCCTTTGCTTCGGATTAAAGTTCCAAGTGGGACGTGACCCGCAACATCAGCCCCTCAGGAAGATCAACGCAGATGCATGAACAGGGCATTACCAAGGATTCTTCAGCGCAAGCGCAAAGTCTCAATTTCCAAAACCATCCAGAGCCATGATTTTCAGTCCCTACAGAAATACAGCAGTTATAAGGATTCTTTGTGAAGAGGAAAGGTGCTTTTGAGCTCGCCGAGAGTCACTATCACTCAGAAGATCAGGATCGACTCAAGAGGGCAGTAGCAGATTCGATCATGTGAGACAAGCCCGTAAAGCAAGGGACCTCTGTCTGCATCTCCACTTCCTCCGCACAGTGGCAATGACTGTGCGATGCTGCCTCAGCTACAGCCTTCTGCGAAGAGGCCCTAGTTTCCTTGCTCATGTGCACACCCGCCTGGGCTCTCCGCTGCTCTTGTTTTGCGACCTGTTCAGTGAGGAACTCTGGTCAGAACATTTGGAGGCTGGGTTCAGCTGCAGGACAAGTGCTTCCGGTCCGCATGTCTGAGCTGGGGCCAGTTGTTGCAATCCTTCGCGTAAATCGTAGCTTTCGTGGGACAGGACACATGTATCTTCAAGATGCGACCAGGATCTCACTGATCAGCCGCGTGTGCGCTTCCCCAGCTTTGAACGATTGTGAAATGGACATTCGCACGCAACTCACAACCAACAGATCAAACTGGTAGATGCTGTATGCATACACCTGCAGTAGCTACAGTATCTTTGTTTCATCCGATACCACAGGAAAGGTATCCCGCAAAGTTAGCAAGCCGCGACTGCTTCGAGTGGCCAGCACATACTCCACACGAGCGCTCAGAACACGCCTGCCTTCGACTACCGGATCCTTCAGTGCCACGGGAAAACACAGGGTTCGTCCGTGCTTTGCAGAGATCGGCTTTGGTTGCACCCTTCAGGTCCCGGAATTGACTTGGATGCTTGTCGTAGCTCGTCGATTCTTCAGACTTGTGCAACAAACCAAGACATCCGCGTCTCGGACGAGAACCCTGACCGACCTCTGACTGAGACATCTCGGCGCGCAGAGCAGCGCACTCTTCCAACCTGGAGACGTCGGCAGCTGAAGCAGCTTGCATTCGTTTGGAGCACTTGAGTCGCAAGTCTACGTCGGTGTGCCCCGTCTCCTTGCAGCCGAGCCGCAGCCTGCTCACCTCGTCGCGCAGCGATGAAGACTCCGCCTGTGCCTGCACTAATTTTCTGCACTGCTGAACATCACAACTTGCTTCCCTCTTCAGGCTTGCAACGCTAGCACATCACCCCATGCTACCCTGAAACCCACCCAGTCAGCATGCCTCTGCACCTTGGTTGGCCAGGTGCTGCTTGCTGGACTCCAGCTCCGTATACAACACCTGGGACAAAGGCAGAGGGAGGTAGGAGGGAAGGAGGGAGGAGCGGGGGAGCGTCTGTGGACTCAAAACTTCGGCATCACGCATTGCCCTCCAGGCTGACAGTTTTACCCTGGCTTTGTTGCAGCACAGTACAGGATCGGATGGGAACATGGATTGCTCTCCGATCTGACGTGCCCCAGCCTTCCGCAGCTCAGTTTTGGCGCCCTGCTGGACTCTGGACTCCAAGCAGGGGAGTGTCAGCACTTACCGAGAGCCTTCTCTAAACAACATGTTGTCCTGGCTTAGAGATTTCATGCACTTCTTCTGGGTTGGTGCGATGAACCAACTGCAGTAGATCCTGAAACAGTCTCTCGATGGGGTCCTGCTGTAGACATTCTGCACTGCCGTCGATAGGAAACCAACATGCTTGTTGATCGCCGTAGGCAAACGCTTCGCATCTTGAAAACAATGCCGCTGTGCAGGCGGAACAGCAGTATGGCAGCATTGTCCGTGAGTCTTGGAAAGATGGTGACAGGTCTGTTCGATCTGCCTTGGTGATTGCGGCTCTAGTAAGACTGGCCACTGAATGGCATTTTAACAGCATGTGCTGCTACATCGCGGTGCTATAAGTCGGCGACAAACAGTTGAATGGGATGAAACACATGGTTTGTGGTAATGAAAACAGTTCTTACAACTGCAACAACGCTTTTCCTTCTTCCGCACAAAGGCCTGCATTTCGCTCCGGCGACAGCACCACCTAGAATAAACCAACACCCCCACCCCCGCTCCCGTAGAAGGCGTGGCGAACTCGCCAAAGCAATCGCAACACCGTTGCAAAGGTAGGGAGAGAAAGACGTCATCCTCTGGATGTTTGTTGTAGTTCGTCGATTCTTCAGACTTGTGCAACAAACCAAGACATCCGCGTCTCGGACGAGAACCCTGACCGACCTCTGACTGAGACATCTCGGCGCGCAGAGCAGCGCACTCTTCCAACCTGGAGACGTCGGCAGCTGAAGCAGCTTGCATTCGTTTGGAGCACTTGAGTCGCAAGTCTACGTCGGTGTGCCCCGTCTCCTGCAGCCGAGCCGCAGCCTGCTCACCTCGTCGCGCAGCGATGAAGACTCCGCCTGTGCCTGCACTAATTTTCTGCACTGCTGAACATCACAACTTGCTTCCCTCTTCAGGCTTGCAACGCTAGCACATCACCCCATGCTACCCTGAAACCCACCCAGTCAGCATGCCTCTGCACCTTGGTTGGCCAGGTGCTGCTTGCTGGACTCCAGCTCCGTATACAACACCTGGGACAAAGGCAGAGGGAGGTAGGAGGGAAGGAGGGAGGAGGGAGGGAGGGATTTGGGGAGGACTTATCAGCGAAAGCTCCTTCCAAATTCTGACGAGTCAGTCACACTCCAGAAAATGCCGATCGGATTTGTTATATATCTACAGCATTGGTGTGTATCAGATCACCTCGAACTTCGCGTCTTGCAGATGCTGGGGACTTGCTGGCCGCGGCTCCTGGATCCGTGAATCCACGAGATTTGTTCAAGCTAACAAGTCTGAGACTGCGATGTGTGCAGGTATGTCGGCTTGCGACCCAGCCGTGCAACTGCCCCTTCAGCTTGGGCTTGAGCACACTGGGGCCCTGCAGTACGGGTCTAACCTTTCCTCGACACTACCAATCAGTGAAAACGACGCAACAGGACTACGATGTCCAAGAGACCTGTGCCGCTGTTTGCAAAAAAACTGCTGTTGCAGCTCTTTACCTGTCAAGTGCAAGAGGAGCACCACAGTCATTGTGCCGATGTGTCGAGCACAGAATAGTCCATTTGTCTTTCGGCTCTTTCTGGCTCGTGCTGTAGCTGTGAGACTTGGTGGGGCCCCCTTTTGACTTCTGACATCAAATGTATGCTGCACTGCACTTGCGATGCGATCACACAGCATGCCACAGAGTATGGCACCATAGAGTCCAAGTTGGCCCCGAGCCTACATGGCCTGGCCTACGTGCTTTCTGCCCCAGAGCCCCAACACTTGGAGGTCTGGTCATCAAGGATGGCACAGCTATGCCTTGACTTGAACGCCAAAACAGTCAGATCTTCAAGCTTCGTGAAGTACCCTCGCGCATGAAACTTTGGGCCCAGATGCCAGGAACCTGCCAAGAGCCCAATCGCTCGCCGCCCAGTCCCTAAGGGCTCTGGGACCTGAGCACCAGCGGTCACCAGCGTGCAGGAGGCTGCTGGAGGCTGCGTCCTCTGAGCCGAGGAGCCAAAGCCTCGCCAAGCTCCCATGGCCAAAGACCGATGGAGGCGGGACCCCCTGTGCGAGCCTTCGAAACGAACAGCGTTTCCAACAGCAGATCCGATCTCGTGCAGGGGCTGAGGCTGGCCTGCCCCTGGCCGTTGGCACCCCAACACTTCACGCGGCCTTGGCTTCGATGCGTTTTTTTCGTGTCCTGTGGCCTCCTGCCAAACCGTAACCGAGGGGCCGTCGTCTAGCCGAGCGCAGCTGTGCTCCAGGCCAAGCCGCACCTCCACAGCCTTGCAAGGTCCCAGTCCGACCTCGGACGGGCAGCTCAAACCGAAGCTTTTTCCGAGCAGCGGCGCTTTGCAGCCGCGAAGCCGGGGTCAGGAATTCGCCCATCTCCTGCATAAAAGCACAATCTGTACAGGTTTCTCAGGAGTCTTGTTTCTTTCGTGCCTTCGGGTCGTCCCCACGGTTGGCGGAGTCGCCCAAGCCAAGCTGGCCACGATTATTGGCACCCCAACACTTCACCTTCCAAATGTTCGGACTGTATGCAACACTCTGAGGCCAGAGGGCTTGATCAGGCTCTCCTGGCCGGTCTGCAGAAGGGCGCAGCTGTGGTAAGCCCCGCTGCTAATCTGCACTACCTGGCCCACAGCATCCAAAAGCCAGTGCAAGCCCAACCGCGACCTCGCAGCTGACCGCACCTGGGCTCCCAACAGGACCGGTGCCTGCCAGCAGGAGCAAAAAGGGCGGACAAATGGACGAGAGTCCAAGCGCCTGCTGGGTCGGACGCGGCAGTGTGTCACCCTGGCCCAGCTGACCTCCACAAGCGCTCACTCATTGATGCACGGAGGCTTGCAAGGAGGACGACGGCCTTTGTCATTTTGGCCCCAGCAGCTTAGCTCCGTCCGATGGGAGTTGAAGCGAAGAAGAGCACACTGAAAGCCTTGCAGCCGAGCAGTAGCGACCAGTTCAACACGTAGCCGGGACCTTTCCTGTCCTCTTTTCACTACGAGCAGCCCACACCCTCTGTGCGCTGTTCCACGAATGTCGCCACCACTAGCCCAGGCACGCATAGCAGCAGAAGTCGCATGACCCCACTTAGACAGTGCTTGTCTGGCTCGGATCGTTAGAGGGAATGGAACTGCTTTCATCTTTGCACTACAACATCACAGGGTTGTCATTGCCGGAGTGCTAGAAGTTCCCTCACAAACAGATCCGTTGAGAATTCAAGGATTCCTGCTTCGGGACGAGGGTATATGGGCCTTGTCAGTCTTCTCAAAAGAGGAACAGCCTTACAACATCAAGTCTGTTACCGGAGCTTTTTCCGGGAATGCTGAAGGCTACTGCGATTGGCTGCCATGTAAGATGTCGATGGACATCTGCACATAGTGCTTGAGCAGAATCAATCAGGTCCGAAGCATTGCAGAAGCTCTCCGCTCCCTCTCCCTGCTTTAATCTTCTCATCGGGTCAGACACAAGGAAGTCTTGAACCGAACCTGCACGGCCTGCATGGTACAAATTCCATATGCTTGACTGCGGCTGGTCCTTGAGCTCGGCAGGCTTTGCCCGATGTTTGTGGTGCAGAGAGACCTGCAAGTATGCAAGGCTCAAAATCCGGCACTGCCCGCACCTGCTGCAACCAGCTCTAATATCACGCTTTAGCAGCGCCCGCACTCGCAACTTCACCTGTGCCGCTCGTCTCTGGTAGTCTTTGGCCGAACGTCGTCGGCCCAGCAAGGGGCGCTCCTGTCCAGCTAGTGAACAGCCCGATATCATGGCCTTCTTCACTGGACCCGAGCGACGGACTCATGCAACCTGCACCCCTCTCTACACTCCAACCTCCAGCTTCACAGCAGCTGTCTGCACCTGCCAGTCAAAAGAAGTCATGGGCTCCTGAGGATTCTCTGCTTAGGCCCTCTGAAGTGTCGAAGCAGAACACAGGACTTTCAAGCTGCTGTCTCCTCTGACGTCTTAACTGCAAAATGCTTCTGACTCCTGACTGCAGCTGCAACTGCCCACTGCTGACACATGCTGACACTGCTGCGCAGGAGATCTTGGAAGCTCACGAGGAAGGCAGGTCTTCCGACGCCCACCGCACCTCGGAGCGTCTTAGGCTCGACTGGAGCTCCAGGTCGGCCTGCTCGGCCTGCGGTCACGAGAATTCCGTTTTGAGTCCCGAGTCCCCAGAAATGGGGCCACCGCCTGGGCCGTGGGCTGCTCTTTCTTTGCCACCTGCCCAGCTGCCCAGCCCTGTGAGAACACTGGTGAGCCTAATTCTGGTGCATCGTAGGTCTCGCAGGGCTGGCACAGGAGTGGGCAGAGAGTAGAGAGGAATGTATCTCACGGTGGAACACTGATGTACACCTCCTCAGCTTTCAAGGATTGCAGAATCGATTGCGTCGCCCTGCTATTCGCATGTAGCCCAAAGCCGTTTCAGCCAGTGCCTTCAAACAACCGACAGTGATCAAACTTCTGGATGTTCCGCCGGCAGAACCAAACTTTGTTTCATTCGACAACACAGGCAAGGTAACCCACAAAGCTAGCAAGCCGCGACTGTTTCGCCCGTACTGCTCCCTAGCACATGCAAAACACGTGTTCGTCCGCGCTGTGCAGAGATCTGCCTTGATTACATCATGCAGGTCCCGGAGTTGACTTGGACTTTTGTCGTAGTTCGTCGATTCTTCAGACTTATGCGACAAGCAAAGCCAGGCATCACCGAGGTATCACCGTCTGGCATGAGAACTCCCGCCGACCTCTGACTGAGACATCTCGGCTCGCATGGCAGCACACTCTTCCAACCTGGACACATTTGCAGCTCTAGCATACGGCGATATCTGGAGCACTTGAGTCGCAAGTCTACGTCGAGATCATCACAGGCTCATGCCTGCGTGCAGGTCTCCTTGCGGTCGAGCCGCTGCCTGCCGACCTCCTCGCGTAGAGACGACGCCTCTGTCTGCGCCTGTGGTTCTTCGGGCGTTCTGCACTGCGGCAAGTAGCGACTTTCTTCCAACTTTGCTTTCGCAGCACATTGCAACTACTGCACACAAGTCTTTTGCTGCTCACAGTCGGCGTTAGAAGGACGAACTCCCTATGCTTCCCTGATCCGAACGAGCACGCCTCTGCAGCTAGCTGCTGCTTGCTAGACTCGAGCTCCTTCAAAGCCACCTGAGACGAGAAGAGACAGGAACAGTGAGGACCTGCCTTGCGAACGACTGCCAATGCATCCCGGAACACCCGTTCGCTCTAGCTCTGCTTCCCAGAACCTGCAACTGCCTTCGGCTTCTGCTGCTTCCAACATTCAATAACTCCCTGCCGGCCTCTGACGTGCCAAGAGCGGCTCGCAGTGAAGCACACTCTGACAACCTGAAGGAGGGTGGCAGCCGGAGCATGCCGCTACATCTCAAGGACTTGAGGTGAAATCTTACATTCCGATCATCAGAGACTCATTCGTGCAGGTGACTCATTCGTGCAGGTGGCCCCTCTCTTTGCAGCCGAACTGCTGCCTGTCAACACCCTCGCGTAGGGACGACGCCTCCGTCTGCGCCTGTGGTTCTGTGGGCATTCTGCACTGCGGCATGCAGCGACTTTCTTCCAAATTCAGGTTCGCAGCACCATGCAACTACTGCACACAAGTCTTTTGCTGCTCACGCTCGGCGTTAGAAGGACGAACTCCCTATGCTTCCCTGATCCGAATGAGCACGCCTCTGCAGCTAGCTGCTGCTTGCTAGACTCGAGCTCCTTCAAAGCCACCTGAGACGAGAAGAGAAAGGAACCGTGAGGACCTGCCTTGCGAACGACTGCCAATGCATCCCGGAACACCCGTTCGCTCTAGCTCTGCTTCCCAGAACATGCAACTGCCTTCGGCTTCTGCTGCTTCCAACATTCAATAACTCCCTGCCGGCCTCTGACGTGCCAAGAGCGGCTCGCAGTGAAGCACACTCTGACAACCTGAAGCAGGGTGGCAGCCGGAGCATGCCGCTACATCTCAAGGACTTGAGGTACACTCTTACATTCCGATCATCAGAGACTCATTCGTGCAGGTGGTCCCTCTCCTTGCAGCCGAGCCGCTGCCTGTCAACCTCCTCGCGTAGGGACGACGCCTCTGTCTGCGCCTGACGTTCTGCGAGCATTCGGCACTGCGGCACGTAGCGACTTTCTTCCAACTTTGCTTTCGCAGCACCTGGCAACTACGGCCTGCGCTACCTGCGCTCTCTCCTGAAAATTCTCGGATCCAACCGAATGAGCACGCCTCTGCAACAAGCTGCTGCTTGCTAGACTCGCACACCTGGAATCGACAGGAAAAAGAGCGAGGGACGGATACAGCAGTTCGAAGCAACCAAAACAGGATCCTATTTCAATAGTCAAAAGCACTGCCACAGCACGATAAGCACATGTTACGAGCATGTTCAACAGCGTGCCGGTAGGATTCCAACAGCAGGCTCACAACTTTTGCTAGCACGCGTCACTGCACTTCGCCAGGTTGTTCGCAAGAATTCAAGTCCAGTGGACAGTACTCTGTAGCGGAGCGATACCGGGCAACTGACATCTATCTGCTGTAGCTACTTGGGCAGAGGTCTAGTAGGATTCGCACGGACTCGCACCAACTATATCATAGACTATTGGAGGAGTGTGAAGACTAGAATCTTCAATAAAGGGCAATAAAGTGCAAAAACCCGTGTCCTGCTGCTACCCTGCTTTTCCGAGCAACACCCCTTGAACGGTGGTTGGAATTAGAATCAAAGTGACACTACAAGACGAGAGCGTACTTTTTTCCTGCTTCCTCTGCCTTTCCTTCACTGAAATTCCGGACATCTGTTCCGGCGGCACCAGCAGCCAGAACAGGCCAGCACCCCCCGGTCCCTCCTGCTCTCCTGCTTTCAAGGTCACGGGAAGCCCCAACGCAGGCAGCGACGGATTTGTGAAAATTATCCCTTTGCTAGGGCCCCTCATAACGACACAAACGAAGCGTCAGCGCTCGAACAACTCCCTGCCGGCCTCTGACTGACAAAGAGCGGCTTGCAGTGAAGCGCACTCTGACAACCTGGGCGGAGCCATACATCTGAAGGATTTGATTCGCACTTTTACGTTACGATCGTCAAAGATTCCTTCCTTGCAGTCGAGCCGCTGTCTGCCAACCTCCTCGCGTAGAGACGACGCCTCCGTCTGCGCCTGTGGTTCTTTCTTCGGGCATTCTGCACTGCGGCATGTAGCGACTTTCTTCCAAATTCAGGTTCGCAGCACCATGCAACTACTGCACACAAGTCTTTTGCCGCTCAGGGTCGGCGTTAGAAGGACGAACTCCCTATGCTTCCCTGATCCGAATGAGCACGCCTCTGCAGCTAGCTGCTGCTTGCTAGACTCGAGCTCCTTCAAAGCCACCTGAGACGAGAAGAGAAAGGAACCGTGAGGACCTGCCTTGCGAACGACTGCCAATGCATCCCGGAACACCCGTTCGCTCTAGCTCTGCTTCCCAGAACATGCAACTGCCTTCGGCTTCTGCTGCTTCCAACATTCAATAACTCCCTGCCGGCCTCTGACGTGCCAAGAGCGGCTCGCAGTGAAGCACACTCTGACAACCTGAAGGAGGGTGGCAGCCGGAGCATGCCGCTACATCTCAAGGACTTGAGGTGAACTCTTACATTCCGATCATCAGAGACTCATTCGTGCAGGTGGTCCCTCTCCTTGCAGCCGAACCGCTGCCTGTCAACCTCCGCGCGTAGGGATGACGCCTCTGTCTGCACCTGACGTTCTGCGAGCATTCTGCACTGCGGCACGTAGCGACTTTCTTCCAACTTTGCTTTCGCAGCACCTGGCAACTACGGCCTGCGCTACCTGCGCTATCTCCTGAAAATTCTTGGATCCAACCGAATGAGCACGCCTCCGCAACAAGCTGCTGCTTGCTAGACTCGCACACCTGGAATCGACAGGAAGAAGAGCGAGGGACGGATACAGCAGTTCGAAGCAACCAAAACAGGATCCTATTTCAATAGTCAATAGCACTGCCACAGCACGGTAAGCACATGTTACGAGCACGTTTAACAGCGTGCCGGTAGGATTCCAACAGCAGGCTCACAACTTTTGCTAGCACGCGTCACTGCACTTCGCCAGGTTGTTCGCAAGAATTCAAGTCCAGTTGACAGTACTCTGTAGTGGAGCGATACCAGGCAACTGACATCTATCTGCTGTAGCTACTTGGGCAGACGTCTAGTAGGATTCGCACGGACTCGCACAAACTATATCATAGACGATTGGAAGAGTGTGAAGACTAGAATCTTCAATAAAGTGCAATAAAGTACAAAAACCGTGTCCTGCTGCTACCCTGCTTTCCCGAGCAACACCCCTTGAACTGTGGTTGGAATTAGAATCAAAGTGACACTACAAGACGAGAGCGTACTTTTTTCCTGCTTCCTCTGCCTTTCCTTCACTGAAATTCCGGACATCTGTTCCGGCGGCACCAGCAGCCAGAACAGGCCAGCACCCCCCGCGGTCCCTCCTGCTCTCCTGCTTTCAAGGTCACGGGAAGCCCCAACGCAGGCAGCGACGGATTTGTGAAATTTATCCCTTTGCTAGGGCCCCTCATAACGACACAAACGAAGCGTCAGCGCTCGAACAACTCCCTGCCGGCCTCTGACTGACAAAGAGCGGCTTGCAGTGAAGCGCACTCTGCCAACCTGGGCGGAGCCATACATCTGAAGGATTTGATTCGCACTTTTACGTTACGATCGTCAAAGATTCCTTCCTTGCAGTCGAGCCGCTGTCTGCCAACCTCCTCGCGTAGAGACGACGCCTCCGTCTGCGCCTGTGGTTCTTTCTTCGGGCATTCTGCACTGCGGCATGTAGCGACTTTCTTCCAAATTCAGGTTCGCAGCACCATGCAACTACTGCACACAAGTCTTTTGCTGCTCACGCTCGGCGTTAGAAGGACGAACTCCCTATGCTTCCCTGATCCGAATGAGCACGCCTCTGCAGCTAGCTGCTGCTTGCTAGACTCGAGCTCCTTCAAAGCCACCTGAGACGAGAAGAGAAAGGAACCGTGAGGACCTGCCTTGCGAACGACTGCCAATGCATCCCGGAACACCCGTTTGCTCTAGCTCTGCTTCCCAGAACATGCAACTGCCTTCGGCTTCTGCTGCTTCCAACATTCAATAACTCCCTGCCGGCCTCTGACGTGCCAAGAGCGGCTCGCAGTGAAGCACACTCTGACAACCTGAAGGAGGGTGGCAGCCGGAGCATGCCGCTACATCTCAAGGACTTGAGGTGCACTCTTACATTCCGATCATCAGAGACTCATTCGTGCAGGTGGTCCCTCTCCTTGCAGCCGAACCGCTGCCTGTCAACCTCCGCGCGTAGGGATGACGCCTCTGTCTGCACCTGACGTTCTGCGAGCATTCTGCACTGCGGCACGTAGCGACTTTTTCCAACTTTGCTTTCGCAGCACCTGGCAACTACGGTCTGCGCTACCTGCGCTATCTCCTGATTATTCTCGGATCCAACCGAATGAGCACGCCTCTGCAACAAGCTGCTGCTTGCTAGACTCGCACACCTGGAATCGACAGGAAGAAGAGAGAGGGACGGATACAGCAGTTCGAAGCAACCAAAACAGGATCATCTTTCAATAGTCAAAAGCACTGCCACAGCACGATAACCACATGTTACGAGCAGGTTCAACAGTGTGCCGGTGGATTCCAATTGCAGATGCACTCTGCCAGTTTGTTCGCAAGAACTCAAGTGCAGTTGACAGTACTCTGTAGTGGAGCGATACCAGGCAACTGACATCTATCTGCTGTAGCTACTTGGGCAGACGTCTAGTAAGATTCGCACGGACTCGCACAAACTATATCATAGACGATTGCAAGAGCGTGAAGATTAGAGTACGTGCTCAATGAAGGGCAAGAGTGCGAAGATCATGTCCTGCTGCGACCCTGCTTTCCTGAGAAACACCCCTTGAACTGTGGTTGGAATTAGAATCAAAGTGACACTACAAAACGAGAGCGTACCTGTTTCCTGCTTCCTCTGCCTTTTCTCCTTTCACTGAAATTCCGGACATCTGTTCCGAACAGGCCAGCACCCCCCCCGGTCCCTCCTGCTCTCCTGCTTTCAAGGTCACGGGAAGCCCCAACGCAGGCAGCGACGGATTTGTGAAAATTATCCCTTTGCTAGGGCCCCTCGAACAACTCCCTGCCGGCCTCTGACTGACAAAGAGCGGCTTGCAGTGAAGCGCACTCTGCCAACCTGGGCGGAGCCATACATCTGAAGGATTTGATTCGCACTTTTACGTTACGATCGTCAAAGATTCCTTCCTTGCAGTCGAGCCGCTGTCTGCCAACCTCCTCGCGTAGAGACGACGCCTCCGTCTTCCCCTGTGGTTCTTTCTTCGGGCATTCTGCACTGCGGCATGTAGCGACTTTCTTCCAAATTCAGGTTCGCAGCACCATGCAACTACTGCACACAAGTCTTTTGCTGCTCACGCTCGGCGTTAGAAGGACGAACTCCCTATGCTTCCCTGATCCGAATGAGCACGCCTCTGCAGCTAGCTGCTGCTTGCTAGACTCGAGCTCCTTCAAAGCCACCTGAGACGAGAAGAGAAAGGAACCGTGAGGACCTGCCTTGCGAACGACTGCCAATGCATCCCGGAACACCCATTCGCTCTAGCTCTGCTTCCCAGAACATGCAACTGCCTTCGGCTTCTGATGCTTCCAACATTCAATAACTCCCTGCCGGCCTCTGACGTGCAAAGAGCGGCTCGCAGTGAAGCACACTCTGACAACCTTAAGAAACACAGCCGTAGCATGCAGCTACATCTCAAGGACTTGGGTCGGACTTTTACATTGCGACCACCAGAGAATCATTGCTGCAGGTGCCCAGGTGGCCCCCCTCCTTGCAGTCGAGCCGCTGCCTGCCAACCTCCTCGCGTAGGGACGACGCCTCATTCTGCGCCTGTGGTTCGTCGGGCATTCCGCACTGCGGCACGTCAGGACTGTCTTCCAACTTCAGGTTCGCATCACCGTGCAACTACTGCGCAGGTCTTGGGTCTGTGCCCCCTAGCTCGCCTCTGCAACCAGCTGCTGCTTGCTGGACTCGCCCACCTGGAATCGACACGAAGAGGGGAGCAGGAGGGATAGAAGATGGGCAGGAAACAGAAAGAAAAACAGAGCGAGAGAGAGAGAGAGAGAGAGAGAGAGAAAGAAGGAGAGATCGCATCTCTGCATCGGCACAAGCCGCACACAAAAAGTGCCCGGTGCTCTAGGTCTGGCAGTATGACAGGGGACAGACATCTATCTGCTGACGTCTAGAAAACATTCGCACAAACTATATCATAGACTACTGGAAGAGTACGAAGAATAGACTGCCGTTGCAATGGAAGTGTGCCCCGCAATCCTATGAAAACCAGTCAAAGACCCCTTGAACTGCGGTTGGAATTAGAACCAACAATTCCAAGTGACACTGCAAAACGAAAGCATACTGATTTCCTGCTTCCTGTGCCCTTCTTTCCTCCCTTTACATTCCGGACATCTGTTCCGGCAGCGCCAGCCGCCAGAACAGGCCAGCACCCCCCCCGGTCCCTCCTGCTCTCCTGCTTTCAAGGTCACGGGAAGCCCCAACGCAGGCAGCGACGGATTTGTGAAAATTATCCCTTTGCTAGGGCCCCTCATAACGACACAAACGAAGCGTCAGCGCTCGAACAACTCCCTGCCGGCCTCTGACTGACAAAGAGCGGCTTGCAGTGAAGCGCACTCTGCCAACCTGGGCGGAGCCACACATCTGAAGGATTTGATTCGCACTTTTACGTTACGATCGTCAAAGATTCCTTCCTTGCAGTCGAGCCGCTGTCTGCCAACCTCCTCGCGTAGAGACGACGCCTCCGTCTGCGCCTGTGGTTCTTTCTTCGGGCATTCTGCACTGCGGCATGTAGCGACTTTCTTCCAAATTCAGGTTCGCAGCACCATGCAACTACTGCACACAAGCCTTTTGCGCTCAGGGTCGGCGATAGAAGCGCGAACTCCCAATGCTTTCCTGATCCGAATGAGCACGCCTCTGCAGCTAGCTGCTGCTTGCTAGACTCCAGCTCCTTCAAAGCCACCTGAAACGACTTGGAGGGAGTCGCGGAGCGAGAATACAAAGAGAACCGTTCTGCATCGTAAGACATGCATCTGCCTTCGGTTTCTGCTTCCAACCTCAAATGACTCCCTGCCGGCCTCTGTCTTGCAAAGAGCAGCTCGCAGTGAAGTGCACTCTGACAACCTGGGGGAGTTTGGCAGCCGTAGCATGCAGCTACATCTCAAGGACTTGAGTCGCGCTCTGACATTCCGATCCTCATTCGTGCAAGTCGCCACTCTCCTTGCAGTCGAGCCGCTGCCTGTCGACCTGCTCGCGTAGGGATGACGACTCTGTCTGCGCCTGACGCTCTTCGAGCATTATGCATTGCGGCATATGACGACGTTCTTCCAGCTGGATGGAGTCTTTCAGCACCATGCAACTACTGTACACAGGTCTTTTGACCCGTGCGGTCGGCATCAGCAGTGAGAACTCCCTGTGCTTCTCTGATCCGGCTGAGCACGCCTCTGCAACCAGCTGCTCCTTGCTGGAATCGCACACCTGGAATCGGAGAGGGAGAGGGCAAGGCACACAGAGACAGAGAGGGAGAGAGATCGCACCCTGCGTTGGCACAAGTCGCTCATAAAATGTGCCCCGTGCTCTAAGTCTCATAAACACCGACACGAGGACTCCTCGGAAGCGGGCCTTCATCACGAGTTCCTGTGCAGGGTGACTGCTGTGTGCTTTGCAGTGACGACGCTGGCCGTTGCTGCCGCCGACGGCTGAGGATAACATGCCGCCCTCGTTCATGGAAGTGCCTATATCTACGCAGAGCTTTCATGCATAATGGCCAAAACTCGTCATATGTCATAGCCCTCACCAGCATCATCGCTCTTTGAGTGTCCGCAAGACATGTACAAGTCTTGCATTAATCGCTGCTTTCTGTCTTGGGTACTTCCTTTCCTAGGTTTGGGATTGGGATTGATTCAGCAACAGCACAAGAGGCTGTGACAGCGATTCGAGGCCAACCTAAACAGCACTTGATTCAATCTTCCAAAGCACTGTGACAGCATGACAATCACATGTTACGAGAATGCTCAACAGCAAGCAGCATGCTGGTAGGATTCCAGCAGCAGCCTCACGCATCTTGCTAGCACATGCCCATGCATTCCGCCAGGTTGTTAATAATTATTCATGCGGAGTTCTAGCGGCGATACCGGGAAGCAACCTTATGCTACTCGCAGGTTTGCATCCTGATAGTATCTCCACGGCAGCTCAACAAACTTTAAGTAGAAGGTGCATGGCACTATGACAGCATTTTGCTCCGGTCCTGGAAGGGGACAGACATCTGTCTGCTGCAGCTACTTGAGCAGACGTCTAGCAAGCGTTCGCGCAAACTATGTCATAGACTAGTGGAAGAGTATGAAGAATGGACTGCGCTTTCGATGGAAGTGCAATGGTGCATAGACTGCATAGACCAGGTCCTGCTGCTACATGGCAATCCTATGAAAACCAATCAAAGATCCCTTGAACTGTGGTTGGAATTAGAACCAAGAACTCCAAAGTAACACTGCAAAACGAAAGCATACTTGTTGCACGTGCCCTTCTTTCCTTCCTTTACATTCCGGACATCTGTTCCGGCAGCGCCAGCCGCCAGAACAGGCCAGCACCCCCCCAATCCCTTCTGCTCTCATGAGTTCAAGGTCACGGGAAGCTCCGACGCTGGCAGCGACGGATTTGTGAAAATATGGGTTTGCAAGGGCCCCTCATAACAACAAAAACGAAGCGTCCACGCTCGAACAACTCCCTGCCGGCCTCTGACTGACAAAGAGCGGCTTGCAGTGAAGCGCACTCTGCCAACCTGGGCGGAGCCATAGCATGCAGCTACATCTGAACGATTTGAGTCCAACTTTTACGTTGTGATCGTCAGAGATTTCTCCTTGCAGTCGAGCCGCTGCCTGCCGACCTCCTCGCGTAGAGACGACGCCTCCATCTGCGCCTGTGGTTCTTCGGGCATTCTGCACTGCGGCATGTAGCGACTTTCTTCCAACTTCAGGTCGTTTGCTGCTCAGGGTCGGCAGTAGAAGCCTGATCCGAATGAGCAGGCCTCTGCGACCAGCTGCTGCTTGCTAGACTCCAGCTCCTTGGAAGCCACCTGAAACGAGAAGAGAGAGAACCGTATTGACGCGCCCTGCGATCGACGGTCAACGCATCCCAGAAGATCCGCTCTCGCTCTGCTTCCAAAGACATGCAACTGCCTTCGGTTTCTGCTGAACTCCCTGCCCGTCGGCCTCCGACGCGCAAAGAGCGGCTCGCAGTGAAGCACACTCCGCCAACCTGAAGAAACATAGCTGTAGCATTCACCTACGTCTGAAGGACTTGAGTCAAACTTTTACATTGCGACCGTCAGAGAATCATTGCTGCAGGTGGACCCCCTCCTTGCGGTCGAGCCGCTGCCTGCCAACCTCCTCGCATAGAGACGACGCCTCCGTCTGCGCCTGTGGTTCGTCGGGCATTCGGCACTGCGGCACGTCAGGACTGTCTTCCAACTTCAGGTTCTCAGCACCGTGAAACTACCACTGCACAGGTCTTGTGTTAACACAGCAGCGCGAACTCCCTATGATTCCCTGGCACGCCTCTGCAACTAGCTGCTGCTTGCTGGACTCGCCGACCTGGAATCGACACGAAGAAGGGAGCGAGAGGGATAGAGGATCGGCAGGAAACAGAAAAACAAGAAAGAGCGAGAGAGATAGATAGATTATCTTGAGAAAGAAAGAGAGAGAGAGAGAGAGAGAGAGAGAGAGAGAGAGAGAGAGAGAGAGAGCGCTCAATCAAAGGGAGAGGTAGAGAGAGAGAGAGAAGGCGAGGGATCGCATCTCTGTGTAGGCACACGTCTCACGCAAATTGTGCCCGGTGCTCTAGGTCTCATTTGGTCGGTGTAATTCAATACTGCAGCACGAGGTCTCCGGCAGGATTCCAACAGCAGTTTCACGATTCTTTCTAGCACATGTCGATGCATTCCGCCAGGTTGTTCGTAATAAATCAAGCGGAGTTCTAGCAGTACTCATTAGTAGAGCGATACCAGGAAACCAACTTATGCTACTCGCAGCATAGCAAGCCCTTGGTTTGCATCCTCTGATCGTGTCTCCACGGCAGCTCAACAAACGTTAAGTGGAAGGTGAATGGCAGTATGACAGCATTTTGCTCCGGTCCTGAAAGGGGACAGACATCTATCTGCTGCAGCTACTTGGGCAGACGTCTAGCAAGCGTTCGCGCAAACTATGTCATAGACTAGTGGAAGAGTATGAAGAATGGACTGCGCTTTCGATGGAAGCGCAATGGTGCATAGACAGCATAGACCAGGTCCTGCTGCTACATGGCAATCCTATGAAAACCCATCAAAGACCCCTTGAACTGCGGTTGGAATTAGAACCAACAATTCCAAGTGACCCTGCAAAACGAAAGCATACTGATTTCCTGCTTCCTGTGCCCTTCTTTCCTTCCTGTACATTCCGGACATCTGTTCCGGCAGCGCCAGCCGCCAGAACAGGCCAGCACCCCCCCAATCCCTCCGACGCTGGCAGCGACGGATTTGTGAAAATATGGGTTTGCTAGGGCCCCTCATAACAACAAAAAAGAAGCGACAGCGCTCGAACAACTCCCTGCCGGCCTCTGACTGACAAAGAGCGGCTTGCAGTGAAGCGCACTCTGCCAACCTGGGCGGAGCCATAGCACGCAGCTACATCTGAACGATGTGAGTCCAACTTTTACGTTGTGATTCGTGATCGTCAGAGATTTCTCCTTGCAGTCGAGCCGCTGCCTGCCGACCTCCTCGCGTAGAGACGACGCCTCCATCTGCGCCTGTGGTTCTTCGGGCATTCTGCACTGCGGCATGTAGCGACTTTCTTCCAACTTCAGGTCGTTTGCTGCTCAGGGTCGGCAGTAGAAGCCTGATCCGAATGAGCAGGCCTCTGCGACCAGCTGCTGCTTGCTAGACTCCAGCTCCTTGGAAGCCACCTGAAACGAGAAGAGGGAGAACCGTATTGACGCGCCCTGCGATCGACGGTCAACGCATCCCAGAAGATCCGCTCTCGCTCTGCTTCCAAAGACATGCAACTGCCTTCGGTTTCTGCTGAACTCCCTGCCCGTCGGCCTCCGACGCGCAAAGAGCGGCTCGCAGTGAAGCACACTCCGCCAACCTGAAGAAACATAGCTGTAGCATTCACCTACGTCTGAAGGACTTGAGTCAAACTTTTACATTGCGACCGTCAGAGAATCATTGCTGCAGGTGGACCCCCTCCTTGCGGTCGAGCCGCTGCCTGCCAACCTCCTCGCATAGAGACGACGCCTCCGTCTGCGCCTGTGGTTCGTCGGGCATTCGGCACTGCGGCACGTCAGGACTGTCTTCCAACTTCAGGTTCTCAGCACCGTGAAACTACCACTGCACAGGTCTTGTGTTAACACAGCAGCGCGAACTCCCTATGATTCCCTAGCACGCCTCTGCAACTAGCTGCTGCTTGCTGGCCTCGCCGACCTGGAATCGACACGAAGAAGGGAGCGGGAGGGACAGAGGATTGACAGCAAACAGAAAGAAAAGGAAAGAGTGAGAGAGAGGAAAGAGAGAGAGAGAGAGAAGAGAGAGAGAGAGACCTGGAGAGAGAGATAGAGAGAGAGAGAGAGAGAGAGAGAGAGAGAGACCTGGAGAGAGAGAGAGAGAGAGAGAGCGAGGCCTGGAGAGAGAGAGAGAGAGAGACAGAGAGCGCTAAAAGAAAGGGAGGGAGAGAGAGCGAGAGAGAGAGAGAGAGAGAAGCGCGCGAGAGAGAGAGAGAGAAGGAGAGAGATCGCGTCTCTGTGTAGGCACACGTCTCACACCAATTGTGCCCGGTGCTCTAGGTCTCATTTAATTTGGTCGGTGTAATTCAATACTGCAGCACGAGGTCTCCGGCAGGATTCCAACAGCAGCTTCACGATTCTTTCTAGCACATGTCGATGCATTCCGCCAGGTTGTTCGTAATAAATCAAGCGGAGTTCTAGCAGTACTCTGTAGTAGAGCGATACCAGGAAACCAACTTATGCTACTCGCAGCATAGCAAGCCTTTGGTTTTCATCCTTATCGTGTCTCCACGGCAGCTCAACAAACGTTAAGTGGAAGGTGAATGGCAGTATGACAGCATTTTGCTCCGGTCCTGGAACGGGACAGACATCTGTCGGCTGCAGCTACTTGGGCAGACGTCTAGCAAGCATTCGCGCAAACTATATCATAGACCGGTGGAAGAGTATGAAGAATGGACTGCGCTTTCAATGGAAGTGCAATGGTGCCAAGACTGCATAGACCATGTCCTGCTGCTACCCCGCAATCCTATGAAAACCAATCGAAGACCCCTTGAACTGTGGTTGGAATTAGAACCAACTATTCCAAGTGACACTGCAAAACGAAAGCATACTGATTTCCTGCTTCCTGTGCCCTTCTTTCCTTCCTTTACATTCCGGACATCTGTTCCGGCAGCGCCAGCCGCCAGAACAGGCCAGCACCCCCCCAATCCCTCCTGCTCTCCTGAGTTCAAAATCACGGGAAGCTCCGACGCTGGCAGCGACGGATTTGTGAAAATATGGGTTTGCTAGGGCCCCTCATAACAACAAAAACGAAGCGACAGCGCTCGAACAACTCCCTGCCGGCCTCTGACTGACAAAGAGCGGCTTGCAGTGAAGCGCACTCTGCCAACCTGGGCGGAGTCATAGCATGGAGCTACATCTGAACGATTTGAGTCGCACCTTTACGTTGCGATCGTCAGAGATTTCTCCTTGCAGTCGAGCCGCTGCCTGCCAACCTCCTCGCGTAGAGACGACGCCTGCGTCTGCGCCTGTGGTTCTTCGGGCATTCTGCACTGCGGCATGTCAGGACTTTCTTCCAAATTCAGGTTCGCAGCAGCTTGCAACTAAAGCACACAGGTCGTTTGCCGCTCAGGGTCGGCGGTAGAAGCACGAACTCTCTATGCTTCCCTGATCCGAATGAGCAGGCCTCTGCGACCAGCTGCTGCTTGCTAGACTCCAGCTCCTTGGAAGCCACCTGAAACGAGAAGAGAGAGAACCGTATTGACGCGCCCTGCGATCGACGGTCAACGCATCCCAGAAGATCCGCTCTCGCTCTGCTTCCAAAGACATGCAACTGCCTTCGGTTTCTGCTGAACTCCCTGCCCGTCGGCCTCCGACGCGCAAAGAGCGGCTCGCAGTGAAGCACACTCCGCCAACCTGAAGAAACATAGCTGTAGCATTCACCTACGTCTGAAGGACTTGAGTCAAACTTTTACATTGCGACCGTCAGAGAATCATTGCTGCAGGTGGCCCCCCTCCTTGCGGTCGAGCCGCTGCCTGCCAACCTCCTCGCGTAGGGACGACGCCTCCGTCTGCGCCTGTGGTTCGTCGGGCATTCCGCACTGCGGCACGTCAGGACTGTCTTCCAACTTCAGGTTCTCAGCACCGTGAAACTACCACTGCACAGGTCTTGTGTTAACACAGCAGCGCGAACTCCCTATGATTCCCTGGCACGCCTCTGCAACTAGCTGCTGCTTGCTGGACTCGCCGACCTGGAATCGACACGAAGAAGGGAGCGAGAGGGATAGAGAGAGGATCGGCAGGAAACAGAAATATCAAGAAAGAGCGAGAGAGATACAACCTAGATAGATAGATAGAGAGAGAGAGAGAAGAAAGGGAGAGGTAGAGAGAGAGAGAGAAGGCGAGGGATCGCATCTCTGTGTAGGCACACGTCTCACGCAAATTGTGCCCGGTGCTCTAGGTCTCATTTGGTCGGTGTAATTCAATACTGCAGCACGAGGTCTCCGGCAGGATTCCAACAGCAGCTTCACGATTCTTTCTAGCACATGTCGATGCATTCCGCCAGGTTGTTCGTAATAAATCAAGCGGAGTTCTAGCAGTACTCAGTAGTAGAGCGATACCAGGAAACCAACTTATGCCACTCGCAGCATAGCAAGCCCTTGGTTTGCATCCTGATCGTGTCTCCACGGCAGCTCAACAAACGTTAAGTGGAAGGTGAATGGCAGTATGACAGCATTTTGCTCCGGTCCTGAAAGGGGACAGACATCTATCTGCTGCAGCTACTTGGGCAGACGTCTAGCAAGCGTTCGCGCAAACTATGTCATAGACTAGTGGAAGAGTATGAAGAATGGACTGCGCTTTCGATGGAAGTGCAATGGTGCATAGACAGCATAGACCATGTCCTGCTGCTACCCCGCAATCCTATGAAAACCAATCGAAGACCCCTTGAACTGTGGTTGGAATTAGAACCAACTATTCCAAGTGACACTGCAAAACGAAAGCATACTGATTTCCTGCTTCCTGTGCCTTTCTTTCCTTCCTTTACATTCCGGACATCTGTTCCGGCAGCGCCAGCCGCCAGAACAGGCCAGCACACCCCCAATCCCTCCTGCTCTCCTGAGTTCAAGGTCACGGGAAGCTCCGACGCTGGCAGCGACGGATTTGTGAAAATATGGGTTTGCAAGGGCCCCTCATAACAACAAAAACGAAGCGTCCACGCTCGAACAACTCCCTGCCGGCCTCTGACTGACAAAGAGCGGCTCGCAGTGAAGCGCACTCTGCCAACCTGGGCGGAGCCATAGCATGGAGCTACATCTGAACGATTTGAGTCCAACTTTTACGTTGTGATCGTCAGAGATTTCTCCTTGCAGTCGAGCCGCTGCCTGCCGACCTCCTCGCGTAGAGACGACGCCTCCATCTGCGCCTGTGGTTCTTCGGGCATTCTGCACTGCGGCATGTAGCGACTTTCTTCCAACTTCAGGTCGTTTGCTGCTCAGGGTCGGCAGTAGAAGCCTGATCCGAATGAGCAGGCCTCTGCGACCAGCTGCTGCTTGCTAGACTCCAGCTCCTTGGAAGCCACCTGAAACGAGAAGAGAGAGAACCGTATTGACGCGCCCTGCGATCGACGGTCAACGCATCCCAGAAGATCCGCTCTCGCTCTGCTTCCAAAGACATGCAACTGCCTTCGGTTTCTGCTGAACTCCCTGCCCGTCGGCCTCCGACGCGCAAAGAGCGGCTCGCAGTGAAGCACACTCCGCCAACCTGAAGAAACATAGCTGTAGCATTCACCTACGTCTGAAGGACTTGAGTCAAACTTTTACATTGCGACCGTCAGAGAATCATTGCTGCAGGTGGCCCCCCTCCTTGCGGTCGAGCCGCTGCCTGCCAACCTCCTCGCGTAGGGACGACGCCTCCGTCTGCGCCTGTGGTTCGTCGGGCATTCCGCACTGCGGCACGTCAGGACTGTCTTCCAACTTCAGGTTCTCAGCACCGTGAAACTACCACTGCACAGGTCTTGTGTTAACACAGCAGCGCGAACTCCCTATGATTCCCTGGCACGCCTCTGCAACTAGCTGCTGCTTGCTGGACTCGCCGACCTGGAATCGACACGAAGAAGGGAGCGGGAGGGATAGAGAGAGGATCGGCAGGAAACAGAAATATCAAGAAAGAGCGAGAGAGATACAACCTAGATAGATAGAGAGAGAGAGAGAGAGAGAGAAGAAAGGGAGAGGTAGAGAGAGAGAGAGAGAGAAGGCGAGGGATCGCATCTCTGTGTAGGCACACGTCTCACGCAAATTGTGCCCGGTGCTCTAGGTCTCATTTGGTCGGTGTAATTCAATACTGCAGCACGAGGTCTCCGGCAGGATTCCAACAGCAGCTTCACGATTCTTTCTAGCACATGTCGATGCATTCCGCCAGGTTGTTCGTAATAAATCAAGCGGAGTTCTAGCAGTACTCAGTAGTAGAGCGATACCAGGAAACCAACTTATGCCACTCGCAGCATAGCAAGCCCTTGGTTTGCATCCTGATCGTGTCTCCACGGCAGCTCAACAAACGTTAAGTGGAAGGTGAATGGCAGTATGACAGCATTTTGCTCCGGTCCTGGAACGGGACAGACATCTATCTGCTGCAGCTACTTGGGCAGACGTCTAGCAAGCATTCCCGCAAACTGTACTTTAGACTGGTGGAAGAGTATGGATGTGCAATGGTGCAAAGACTGCATAGACCATGTCCTGCTGCTACCCCGCAATCCTATGAAAACCAATCAAAGACCCCTTGAACTGTGGTTGGAATTAGAACCAAAAATTCCAACATGACACTGCAAAACGAAAGCATACTTGCTTCGTGCCCTTCTTTCCTCCCTTTACATTCCGGACATCTGTTCCGGCGGCGCCAGCCGCCAGAACAGGCCAGCACCCCCCATCCCTCCTGCTCTCCTGCATTCAAGGTCACGGGAAGCTCCAACGCTGGCAGCGACGGATTTGTGAAAATATTGATTTGCTAGGGCCCCTCATAACAACAAAAACGAAGCGACAGCGCTCGAAAAACTCCCTGCCGGCCTCTGACTGACAAAGAGCGCCTCGCAGTGAAGCGCACTCTGCCAACCTGGGCGGAGCCATAGCATGCAGCTACATCTGAACGATTTGAGTCGAACTGTTACGTTGTGATCGTCAGAGATTTCTCCTTGCAGTCGAGCCGCTGCCTGCCAACCTCCTCGCGCAGCGACGACGCCTCTGTTTGCGCCGGTGGTTCTTCGGGCATTCTGCACTCCGGCATGTCAGGACTGCCTTCCAACTTCAGGTTCGCCGCAGCTTGCAACTACGGCACACATGTCCTTTGCCGCTCCTGCTCAACGCTAGCAGCACGAACTCCCTATGCTTCCCTGATCCGAATGAGCACGCCTCTGCAGCTAGCTGCTGCTTGCTAGACTCGAGCTCCTTCAAAGCCACCTGAAACGACTCCGAGGGAGTGGCAAAGCGAGACTACAGAGAGAACTGTGCTGACCAGCAGAAGGAAGACCAGCTTTCGCTCTGTTTTTGAAGACATGCATCTGCCTTCGGTTTCTACTTCCAACCTGGAATGACTCCCTGCCGGCCTCTGACTTGTAAAGAGCGGCTCGCAGTGAGGCGACCTCTGCCAACCTCGGCTGGCCGAATGATCTCAAGCGATCTTTTCTCGAATCGAGAAACAGGATAGTTACAGTCGAGCAACACCTTGTCTACCGATGCTGACTGCTCGGGTGCCTGCAATGCCAAAGCTGGATTCGGCATTCCTTCTCTCGTCTAAACAACAGCTTTGCGGACTGTATACTTGGGCAATCTGCCTTTACGCCATCCGTTGCTGTTCTTCTAGTACTGCCCTACCAAGAAGCAGCCGAGACTAAAAGTATCGATTAGAGACTTAAGCCTGGATGAATGACGTCGGTGTCCTTTCTCAGCATGCCCCGCAACTGGCGGTCTGCAGACGTTTTGCCTATCGCTTCAAACCGATATACCTTCCTCACGCACATCTGGATCTCAAAGTACCGCGCTGGGGCCTGTTTGAGACAACAGATGCTCTGGAACCTGAGAGTCCCCGAGATAGGGCAGTCAGCTTTGAGGTGAGCGGGCGGGGCCCGCCGGCCCGCCATGGCCCGCCTGTACACTTTCGCAGACTTGGCAAAGCCTTAAATCCCTTATGGCCGCTGCTGGCCGCTGCTGCTCAAAGTGGCGGGCGTCTCAGCTTTTGGTCTTGCAACGTCTCCGCTTCATCGGCTTGGGTGGGCTGCCCATAGCGTCCTCACGAGACCCGGAATGGCTGGGCTCCAGGATTGCGGGATAGAAGGATGTACTGTGAGGCCTGGATTGGGCCACCAGTGCGCTTGAGCTCACCATCAATAACGGAGTTCACCACGTGCATGTGATCTTCCTGGCACACGACCCACCACTTGATCAAGATTCCTGGAACTGCACCAACCACATGCAGATGGCATCACCATGTGTCAGGCATGTCAACGATTCGCGCAGTGCTCGATATGCCTGCACGCTGCCGCTGCGAAGGTATGACACGAACTGCTCGTAGGACCTTGCATGCCGAGCTGTTCATGCTACCTGCGGGCAGTGTGGAATTGCTCAAACTGCTATCATCCAAGGGTTCCAATCCGACAAGGAACACTTTGCCCTGCTGCTCTGGGTCCACCTGCAAAAAACCATGTCTTGGAGGTCTCGGAGTTTGGAGGGCTCCAGGCCTCGGCGAGCAGCTCCTCGACGGGAGCGCCTTCGAAGGAGTCGCCCAACAGCTTCTGGAGGCTCTCGCGGGAGATGAAGCCACGACCATCCTGGCTTTCAAAAGACTGCAGCTTCGGGCGTTCAGACTGGAGCCATGAGTTCTGGATCCTTGGGCTTGCAGATGCTTGCAGCCTTGCGTCGACATCAAAGCGAGCGAAAGCCGATCGAAGCAGCTGGTCATGCCTGACTCGACTGTTTTCGGAGAAAAGCACGCTGCCACGCTGCAGCGGGGATGCATGGCAATGCGAGAAGAGACCATCGCCGCGAGGAACTCGCTGTAGTGCACCTCAGGCGCTAAGACATTTCTGCTCAGATTTATTGCGACGATGAATCGCAAGCGGAGGCATCGCCTCGTCACAGTGGCTGGAGTCCAGTGCATGGAAGATCCCCGCGACCTCCTGGGTGCAGCAAGGTTCTTCAAGGCTTTCATGTCCAGTGGGCTCGTGGACCATGAAGCTGCTTGCAAGTCCAAGTTGCCTGGTCCGTGATGTCCTGACTGCAGCTTCTGCACTTGCTGTACAGACTTCTACTTCTTCCGCGATGGAAGTGCTTAGCTTGCACCGTTGCATCCAGACGCCGCTTCAGAAGACCCGCTGTGCACGGAGCAATGCAGCGGGCCACAAGGACTTGCAGTCTGACTCGGATCGTTATCAGAGCTGGCTGGAGTTACTTCGCATGCAAGCAGCTTGGCGTGCAAACCCGATGAAAAAACCCTCGCTGATGGCCACTGTTAAGCTAGCCGAAGTTGCTGGTGCTGTGGAGAAATTCAGGCCCCACAGGCGGTATTGCAACCAGGGTGAAAACGGTGGAGTTCGGAGCACAAGAGACTGAGTCTACAGCTCGTGTCCCTAAATTTTGCAGCTACGCCATGCGCCATGAACGATCTAGCTCCCCTCTTTCGCCGCCGACTGGCGGTCTCCTGATTGTGGCAATTATCGCGAAAACCTCCATCGCTAGCCACCTTCCAAAATGTCATGTCCGGAGCCGGCAGCAGCAAAAATCCGGAAGTGGGTCCATCCGATATATTCAACCGACATGCTTTCCAGCACCCTCAATCTAAGATCTGAGCAGAGACGAGTCACAAAGTGGCTCAGAACGTCTCGCATCTCGTGAAGTCGGATGGTACCTCTCCGAGACGTGTCCAGCTCCAGAAACGCATCGACGACCTCGCGATTCCACCACTTTGGTGTGGAAGTTCAGGTTGGTCCCACTGTTGCAGGCAGGATGCTGACTTGCGCTCCTCATGGGTCAACGACCAAGCCATCAGAGACATACCTGATTCTAGATGCAGTGCTTGCACGAGTTTCGGAGAAGCGAAGAGTATCTACTTCCTTTGCTACCTGGTTCTAGCTGGCTCGCTTGAGCAGGCTTGCAAAGACCGAGGCACAGGCACGCCTGAACTTTGAGGCCTGCTCGAACTTCCTGTGATGTTTCTTGTCTCTTTGTGCGAAAGGAGGAAGAGAGAGAGCTATGGCAGCTACGGGGAGGCACAAGACAAGGAGATCCGTGGTCCCGTGCCAGGATTCCCCCACTCTACAGCATGGCCTGCCCCGTTTTACGTTCATGAACTTGGCCACATCCCACTCTTCCAACTCCACATAAGCCCCACCAATCCCATTCCCGGCCCCCCGGCAGAAGCACTTGAGTCGGCGTACAAGAGCTGCATGCGGAAGCTGTCAAGTGCATCATACTGTACTGTACTCCACAGAGTTACTACACATAGAAGATGCACATGCAGAAGTAGCAAAACCATCACTACTTTGACCCCTACCGGCGGGGCTCCGGGGCCTCAGGGCATCAACGACGGAGCGATCCACGCGGCTCTCGGAAGGGATTCTCTCCCTGTCCTGCGCATCCAAAACCGAAACTACTTGAAAGCTCGACCAAACCTGAACCAGCACCTCTGGCCCGGGTTCCTTGATCCACCCATGCGCAAGAGCTTCATCGGCACTCATTCGTGCGGCAGGGTCCACCACCAACAGCTTTCGAACCTTGGCAGACTTTTGTCTCGAAGTGCAGGGACGCGCAGAGCATCACAAGGACATCACAGATGAATCCCATGAAACATCTTCAGGAGACAAAGTCTTTGGCTGCAACAGAAACAGGCGTCCATTCCTGCGGAAGAACTCAGGGGAATCCTCTCCATGCGGACGCTTGCATTCCTGTCCAACCTCATCTTCCATGTCGTACATTCCAGACATGATGCACACGATCTGATGTTGCTCCTGAGTAACATGGCCAGCATGCTGCAGAGGGCCTCAAGCCCCTTCGGCTCTGGACAGTTGGGAGCTGCAAGCCTTCACCACACTAGTCACTAGTCAAGACCAGGTGCTGATCCTGCGAAGGGCATGCAGCCAGAGAGAAGTATGTACACAATTACGCCAAGAGACCACCTCGGCGTCGTGGCAGCGCAGATCGCCGTAGGTGCACAGTCAATTAGATGCACTAGAACATGCCGAAAGCATGGGCTGGCACAAGTCGCACTTGGAGCTGTAGGTCTTGTTCAGCACCTGACGACTGCAGGGCACCCTTCGCCGACTGAGCATTGAGCGGCCCGCCGCGGCCGACCTCCGGGGCGATGTAGCCCAGCGTCCCGCAGCTCGCCTCCGGCGGAAGCGGAGGTGAAAGCCGTTGAGGAGGCTGCGCGGCAAAGCGTACGCCTCCATCTTCGTGTTGGGCTCCCACACTTTGCCTGCAAGTGCAGAGCTGATCAGAGCTGCACAGGGATGGGGTTTGCGGGACAAGCTCTACAGTATCGGCTGTTGTCCTTCTAAATCTGTCCCATGAAGGCCCAAGGCGCTGAGGCCGAAGTCGATTAATTTCAGATGGTCCGTGTCCTGTGGGCGGCAGTCCAAGTTTCCTCTAAAGCTAAGCGAAGCTCGTGCACCGTCCTTCCGGGCATACATGAAGTTCTCCAACTTGATATCCTCGTCGGGACGCTTGACAGGGACAAGTGCCAACACTCAGACAGATCAGACGGGAAATCCGGGGTTTTGCTTCAGTCCGTAATTTAATGCCGGGACAACCTGGCAGCAGTGCTATCTTCAGCTGCGCTGTTGCTGACTGCAGGGCCAGCACCCGACTCGATCTTCTGCACTTGCAACTGCTAGCCGAGCATCCCGGTGGACAATCCCATGGCTGTGAATGTAATTCCTGATCACGCGCGGATTCGAGAAGCAAATGTCTTTGATGCGAGAACTTTAGCCGGAAGGCAGCGCCAGGAGCATCTGCCAGGCGGTGTGTGCTGCGTCTCGTTCCGGGAAGACCTCTTGGAGGCTTTTCCGATTTTCCTCCTTTCCCTTCGGACATTGCATGAAGCTCCCGAAAGGCAGGACCTCGCGGTCCATAACTCGGCTGAACAGCTCACCACCTGCAGGCGCAGGCAGTGGAGCGAAACCTGACCCATGCCATACCGATGCCGGCGGGCGGCCCTCCATGCATTCCATCACCAGGCTCATTCGACCTTCGGCCTTCCCAGAGACGCGAAGTGGTACGGGAGAGGAGACTTGCCACTGCCGACTGGACCGCCTGGTAAACATCGAGCAAACGGGCCACTCGGGGATGATCCATGCTCAAGAATAGCTCCTCAGGCGGCTCAGCAGAAAAAGGCGCATGTAACTGTGTCCTGTCGCACCTGTGCTTATCCCTGCTAGACACAAAACTATCCAACCAAGCTTGTGACAGCTATTGAATCTCAGTCACGACTTCATTTTCCAGCTCACGACGTGCCTGGCATTGTGCAAGGTTTACGAAATATCTCTGTCGAAGCTCTCCCCATGCCTTCTCGGTGATGCCCACGAGGCTTAAGCTCTTCACTGCCACGGATTGTTCGGTGGTGCGGCTTACCGCCTTGGGCAAGCGCAACCCTAGAAGACGATGCATCAGTACAACTCCGTCATTGCCTGCAGCACTTGACCACTGCAGCCCGTGCCAAGGACCTGCACCGAGGCACCGAGGGTCTCTCAGCACTGCCACAACACCGAGAAGGAAACTGTGAGTCCAAGCCGGACCAGCCTTTTCGCTGACACTGTAGTCGTCCTTGCAGGTCACTCCCATAAATTCCAGCCAGCAAGCCGCAGTAGCAGCGGGAATAAGAATACCTTGCTTAGTTCGGAGCTGACACCGCTACCCGTGCGCTCAGCCCTGCGAGGCCTGGAGAGTGCGGGGCAGCCGATGAAAACCTTGGCAAAAAAAAAACAGTCGCCGACTCCGAATTCCCGTGGAAAAACGGCCACGCGGCGGCCGAGCACCGCAGGCACCGAGAGCCGCCGCTCGGCCCGCTCCAAGGAGTCGTTGGAAACCATGGCATCTCTGAGACAAAGATCTCCAAGCGACTAAGGCTTGCGGGACTCTGATTTCATTTTCTGTCTCTGCTGCTGCATTCTACCACACTTTGCATCCACTTCACTGTTCTAGGGCTCTGCGGAACATGGACGAGGAAAGTCTTATTGCTCCAGTCGGCTGCGGGACACAGAGGCATCATGGCAGCAGGGGCATCACAAGAGCAGGGAATTCGATGAGACCTCGCTTGCACTTCCAGATATTTGATCAAGATACAAGATGCGTAGATGACAGCTGCAGCTACTCGTAGCTACCCGGATGCAGGCTTCTGCCTCCGCTTGGCGATGTGCTTCGCCCTTCTCCTAGCATGCACTCAACTTTGCCTTTCATCAAGAGCCTTCTCCGAGCGCCCTTCTCACCATCCGGTCAGCTTCATCTAGGAGACCAAACGGGGTCCAAAGCTTTACGGGCTTTCAGGGCCTGACCCCGGCCTGCACATCATTGTCGGAGTCGGCCAGATCCACAGCGCCTGGCTGCACCGCTGCCACCTCCGCTGGACTCCACGCTCCAATTTCGCTGCCACGTTGTGCTGATCCTACCCGAAATCTCACTCAAACCTCCCCCAAACCTCCATCGTGACACGGGCCTCCGGGGGTGGCTCCCTGACAGCCGACGCAAGCGGCACCTAGGAAAACCAAACCGGGACGTGCCAAGTTGAGTTTCAGCAGACATCTCTTGGACCATAAGGGGCAGAGATGGAGACGGCTCTCTTTGCATCCCAGGCACCGGTTCCGAATCGCGAGGCCTCGAGGAGCAGGCCAGGCTGCCCTTGTTGATCTTCATCCCGAAAGGCCTGCTGAAGGCATCAGAACATTATGAAAGCATCGTCGTCAACATGTCATCGCGAAGGCCAGGGGGCGCTTCAAAAGGCATCTTTTCAGATGAGCACATGGGAATATTGTGCGCGTGTGTGTGCGTGTGTGTGCGTGTGTGTGTTTGCAGTGGCGGCACGTCTGAAACCCATGCACCACAGCATCCAAACCTCCGGAAGGATACACGGCACACTGGGTCAACGGCAGGAACCATCCAACAACATGGAACAAGTAGATAACAATGTGAAAACAGCGTGCAAACTCGAAGGCCAGGAGAATGCACGCTTCCAGAAGATCACGTCTGGATTATTCTCTTCTCCGGGAATGAACCTCGATTTGATCAGGAGAGTGTGGGAAGTTTTCGAGAATCCCTCGCAATGATTTAGCATCTCTCAGAAGCATACGCATGATGTCAATCGTTTCCGATGGGTGCCATCCTTGAAAAATTAATCATCACTAGTATCTTTTGCATCACCACTTTCACCATATTCGTCTACAGTTATCTTGGACACCATAGCCGTTTTAACTGCACAAAAGCGCCACGAAAAGCCCGGTGGTTGATGCGGGCACATGGACTGGCTACTACTCAGCATGAGTCTTTGTCGATCTCCTGGGCAACAGCCCAGCTAACGG
Source organism: Symbiodinium sp. CCMP2592 (assembly GCA_905221615.1). NCBI lineage: Eukaryota > Dinophyceae > Suessiales > Symbiodiniaceae > Symbiodinium > Symbiodinium sp. CCMP2592. The sequence goes on from CAJNDT010006240.1 coordinate 61,619, forward strand.
TCAGAAGCTGGCTTCAGAAGCGCTTGGTCAATGCAATCCTCTGGTAGGAAGTCGCATCTTTCTGTGCTGGCTCCATACACACACACACACATACATCTTGTGCGCACGGACAAAGGGCTCATGAGCCCCTGCGCATACATCTCTCTCTGTTCTTTCTTTCCCCAGGCTTGAGGGCACGCCCCCGCAGGAGCAGCCCGTCCGGTTGGAGGTGTGCACGGTTTTACGTGCGAAAAGTGGTTCACTAGTCTTAACAGTGGAGGACCTTTGCCAGATCAAGTACCTCATAAAATATCGTACAGTTTCCCTGCTCTCGCCGCGATTGGCGTTCTCTGCACTTCGTGGTTCTTCCACCAAGTGGAAATGTATCTCTCTTGCTTGCTTACATCTCTTTCTTTCCCCAAGCTTGAGGGCAAGCCCCGGCGTGGCTGTTCCAGTGAGTGTGTAGCCTCGCCCCTGGTGCTCCAAACTCGCTACTACCATACCAACACTGACTCTTTCCCCGGTTCGAGGCTTCTTCGGGCAGCTTGTGGAGGCACTCAGCTACTGGAGTGGGCCGCGGGGTCTACACAAAGCAAGTAAAGCACTTAAGAGTGGCTACTTAAGAGTGTCCGGCCTCGCTCCCGAGTCTCGGCTTCGCCCTGCTTTCCAGAAAGCAACAAAGTCAGGACTGTAGAAAGGTGCTGAACACAGGACAGGACTGGGGCACTACCTGGACTCTGTTGTGATTTCGCCCCGACGGTGTCTACAGTAGGGGCTGTCGCCGTGGAACCAATGGTGCACTGCCTCCAAGGCTCTGCCCCCCAGCTCGTACACGTCGCCAGTCAGGAAGCCCCGCACACCTTGTAGGTTGCGGATTGCCTCCCCGACCGAGGTGCTCTGCTCCAGGTACGGTCTGTCACTCTCTTCCACGCTCACTTGCAGCCGTATGGCGTCCGCCGGGTGAACGCCCCGAGACCTTGGAGCTGCTCCACCCGCAACTGTTGCGAGTCTGGCTGCCGTGGCAGGGTTGCCCCGGTGAAGCTGCAGTCCAGCAAGGCCCTGGCGTCGACACTGCTGTAGGCACACTTAACTTGGTGGTGAACTCCCCGTGAGGCTGCAAGGTGTACTGCTCACCCCTCCATATGCCGCCCCTGGGTTGGTGTCCATCCCTGTGGTTGCCAGGTGAAGGGCTTGGGCTAACTCGTGCAGGACGGCTTCCTTGGTAAGCGGCGATGCTGGCAGTGCTACTGCAAGGGCGTGTACTTGCACCGCTACTTCCCTGAACAAGGAGTCGGTGATTCGTCCTTTTTGGTGGGTGACGCCCCGCTGCAGTTGGCTGGACTTTCAGCCGGCTCTCTGTGGTCTGTGAGCATGTTAAGGTGGTATGTGACCTCGTGTGGCTCTGCTCTGGCTGTTTCGTACAACAGACTTCGCAGCTTGTCTATGGCCCTCTCCAGGTACGTAGGCGGTGGCGGGTCTGTGCTGTCCCTGGCTTGTGCTGGCCTTTGCATGAGCTTAGTGTGGTCGGGCTCTGGTGGCTGTGGTGGGTCGGTTGGTGGCGGTTGCGGGCTCAGGCGGTTGCCCGGCGGTCTGGTGTCTTGCAGTTGCGCGAGCAGGGGCTGTTGTGGTTGTGGTTGCTCTGGAGGTGGTGGTGCTTGTGCCTGCGTGTTGGTTTCTCTTTGGCTGCGTCTCAGGGTGCGACCGTCAAAGACAGAGCCTGTTTGGCTGGTGGCTGCTGTGTGGCCGGAGTCCGAAGGCGGTCGCGTGGATCCGTGGGTGGGCGGGGTGTGCTCTGGTGTCGCCGCCGTGTGTGGTGACTGCTGGCTGTCCGGGTGGGTCTGCGGAAGCTGGTGGCTGCTGGTGTTGTGCCCCGCGGTCTGTGTCTGGTGAGGGGTCTTCGGGATCGGCAGTGCACCCCGCTTCTTCATTGAGGTGAACGTCGAGCACCCAGTCGTCTTGCCAAGTGAAGGTGAGAACGTCCCCTTCACAAAGTATTGCCGGGTTGAATTCGTACTGCCCCGGAAGAGGCCCCCTCGCCCACTTGTTAGTAGGAATGGTAGGCCGGTTGATGGAGGGGGTGTTGGGGCCACGGAGTCGAGCTGCTGGCTGGCGTGGGGTCCCCTGAGCTGCTTGGCGTGTGTCGCGGCAGGTCCGTAGAGCTGCTGGCTGGTGTGTGTGGCGGCGGGTCAATGGAGCTGGCTGGTTGCTGGGCCGCTGGGTGGTTTGCCGAGGTGGCGGCCTGGGCCCAAGGTGGGGGATCGTCCGCGGCTGTCGTCGGGAGTGGCTTGAGCCGCCAGCGGTGGGGGCTTTGTCTGCGCGCCCTGGGCTAGTTGTGACTGGCTCGCTCCGCCTGTGGTGGGCGCGGTGGCGGTTGAAGCAGTAGGAGGCTTACATCTCTCTCTCTCTCTTGCTTGCTTGCACAGCATGTGGGACGAGGAGGTTAGACCCCCCACCCCCGCGCACAGCGCTACGCTGAGTGTCCAAGTTCGGTCAATTGTGAAACTTTTCGGGGGTGTTGTTGCGAGCTGGATCTGATGCCGAGTTCCTACATTCTGCATATGCTCAAACATCGTTTCCCCGCCTTGTCAAGCTCGCCTGCTCCGTCCCCCGTTTTATGTTCATTGTCAGGCTTCTTCCACTTCTTCGTGGGCTGGCCTTCTATGCTACGGGGCTCCCAGTGTTTTCAGGACGCACAGGTGACAAGGCTAAAGGAGCAATTACACTTGGTTCCTTTGCCCCCGGTTGCTACTTACTGGTCCCTATGGCATCTCTCTCTCTCTCTCTCTCTCTCTGCTTTGCTTTGCTGAGGGGCTTGGGAGGCAGGCAGTCCCTGCCTCTCTCTCTCTCTCTCTCTCTGACAGGTTGAAGGAAGGCAGCGGACGCTACCCTCCTCGCACGCGAACGCGCACCTGCAGTCCGCAGGATTTGGTGTCCCCCCCAATGACTTTGTCAAAGAGGGCTCGGCTATACTTTCAGCCAAGTTCCCCGAGCAGTACCATAACGGAGCAACTAACAGAAAACGACAGGTATACAGCCAGTAAGCACTGGTACTGGTACTGGTCAGCTCCTGCTTCTGTCCCCGCTCCTGTGTTAGAAAGCAGGCCAAGGGCTGTTCAAACTGAATTACAGAACGAGTGTGCCTCATGACGCGATACAACCAACACAAACTGCGACACATGTAAGACGGAAAGACTGTCATGGTGGCCATCCCCCTCTGACTGCATCAAGGCCGCTGCTGGGGCTTAGCTGCGGTTCCCAGTTCATGGTTTGACTAAGTGAGCACTTACCGACTGCAATGTCCCCCACACACACACAGCTCACAACAATGCAACCTTCGTAATAGAGTTGTACAAAACAGTCGGCTCCATCACAGGGCTTTTGTCAGCTTCACCGTGCAACACAGGTTGAGAGGGAAGACTGAGTTGGTTCACTATTCCCCGCGAACAGACAACACAACACCGTCACTATGAGTCGACCTTAGCGTAGCTAACAGGGTGCTTCCCCGCTCAGTCCCCCTTTGTTCCCCTTGGTTGAGTGGCCGGAAACTCTGTACAGCCAACTTCACTTTACCTTCGACGTCTCTTTCGTGCCTCTCTCTCTCTCTCTTCGCTTGGCTTTGCTCTGGGGCGTGGAGGGCTCTCTCTTCTTCCCCGGGGCATGAGGGGGTTGCGAGACCCCTCGGCCCTAAGGGCCCCCCCGATGTTCGTGGGGCTTTGGAAGGGCGTGAAGATTGTGAAGGTTTTCCCCCCGGCTGAATCTAGACTTCGTATACGATAGATATATGTAAAAGTACGATACCGGGATTAGTCACCATTCACGTTTAGAAATCTCGCACGTCAGTTCCCCGGGGCATGTGCTTTGCCAAACCAACACAGACAGCATGGTAGTAACGAATGTTTTGCACATCCCCCGGTGTGTTCAGAACAGTGTACTGCTAGGCTCTGGTCGTTCGGGGTATTTTCCCCCTCAACAGTTAACAGAAAACAATGGGCCTACAAGTGACATTAATAAGCAAACCAGGGTTCACATTGTGCCAGACCAGGCTTCGCATACATCTGAACTAAGCGAAGATGAATTTCCCCCGTCATATTTGGGAACTCGTAAGCTGTATCATGATGAGGACCTTTCAGGGGGGTTTCAGACATCATTCACTTGGCAGATCAGTTCCCGGGGTTTTGTGCCATTCGGAAACCAATGAAACAGCTTAAGCCAGTAACGAACAGCTTAGGCCAGCATCGACTTGAAAAACTTCGCGGCACATTCCCCGTTTTGTCGAACCGAGATGGTTCTGCTACTCGGGGCATATTTCCCCCGTTTTGTTTGTGCGGCAGCCGGTCTAGAGGTGAACAATGTAATACTGAGGTAACACGACATACAGTGATGGGCGACTATAATCTAAGGTAAGTAAAATTCCTGACCAGGCATCGCACATCTCGGAACAGAGTGATGACGACTCCCCCTACCTTATTGTAGAGAAACACCGGATGACGAAGCATCATGGCGAGGTTCTTTGGGGGTCAGGCGTCATCGTCTTGAAATCGTGGTACTGATTAGTCTTTGGGGTTTCGTGCTTTTCGAGAACAAGGAAAGCAGCAAGTAACAACACCAACTAACAAACTTGACAGTTAGACACGACGGTACCGTAACATTTCAAAAAGATGCACATCCCCATATGCCAGCAGTGAGGGCTAGGTTGTGACAGGTGCTCCACACGTGTCAGGACCTTCTATCCCTCCAAGTGCATACTCTGAAGCAACAAGCGACATGACTTCGTAGGTTGAAAACTTCGGTTTGCACTCGGAGGGTGGTCATCCCCCTCTCAGCACTTTCCCATCAGAAGTGCTCTTTGGCGTGGATCCCCAAGAGTCGCCGTCGTCGATGACTGTCGTTGGACATGGCGTCATCTGCTCCCCCCACGTCGGGGCTTCTTGGCCGCCGCTGGTGACGTTCTCGGGGGCTCGGTGGGTCCATGAGGAGGCCGTAGTACGCGTTGTCCCCCAAGCCGTGGTGGCGGTCTATTTCCCACCATGCGTTCCCCCCGGCGGGGAGCCGCTGCGCATCTTCTGGAATGTGGGCAGAGATCTGCCGAACCAGTTTCATCGCTGCATCCTGCAACTGCGGCAGGTGGTCTGCCGGCCATTCGTCCACAGAGGCGCTGAGGTGCCGCATGAGCAGCAAAGCTTGTTGCCAGGCCGGAGTATTCCCCCCGCGCTCCACGAGAGGGTTGTCGGTTCCTCCTTCTGCCATCGCTACCACATTGGCGGGGTGCACCAGGGATCCACCAGCACATAGAGCTTGCATGGCTTCCCCCACGGCGACAAGCGAGGCCCAGTCTGATGGTTCGGTTGAACCGTCAAGCACGTGGTTGAGGATCCCCCGCAGTGGCGTAAGTATCGGAGGCAGCTGGATGCTGAGCGAAACATCATCCATAGGCAGCGTTTGCATCCATGACATGAGGGCTGCTACATGGGGCTCGAGCATTCCATATGTGACACATCTCCCCGCATCAGCTAGCTGTTGTCTTGCTATGATGATGAGTGCTGTGGCGGCTGTGTATGCTTGTTGTCGACAGAGGGTTGGTACGTCGATGTTCCCGCCTGACTTGAGCTGGCAGGTGCATCGGGTGGTGGTAGTGGTGGTGGGAGTCCGTGATCCCCCGCCGGTGGGTGTGTCCACAAGGAGGTGGATAAGTGCTTGGTCAGCATTATGCACGATGTGTGGCCCTGCCTCTGCTGCCTGGTGTTGTTCTGCGAGCCGCCGGATTTCCAGAAGGTGTCGTTCCACACGTTCCCAGGAGCGTTCCCGGTGCATTGGTTCTACTGGGAGCTGTTGATGTTCGTTGGCAGCTTCTGTCCCCTCGTCGTCTCCGTACGGCAGGGTCTGTGGCGGACTTACGTCGCCGGGTGTCGTTGGTGGATGGTTGGCGACTGTGTGAGATGGTGTTGAAGGTTGTGTTGCGGTGGCTGCGGTAGCTGTGGCATATGCATGGGTGGTACCGCCCGGTAGTGGTAGTGTTGTGGCTGCTGGGCTTGCTTCAGTCTCGTTGCGTGCTTGTGGTTGGGAAGGGCTGTCGATGCTTGCGGAGAAGATGGTGCGCTGCATGAGGTTGCTTGTGTCTCCGTCGCGAGGGCCTTGCTCTTGGGGCTCTGCATCGGGAGGGTGCCCGATTCGCCTGCCATCTCTGATCTGTGCAGTCAACGGGGTGTCCCCAGGCCTGCCGTGTTGTGGTTGTTGTGGTGGTGGCTGCGGAATGTGGTTGGCTTCCTGAAGTTGGCTGCGACGCAGTTGTCGTCTGTCCACGAAGGCTGGTTGTTCCTGCTGGTGGTTGGGTGCTGTCCGAGTGTTTTGATACGTGTCGGCTTTGGTCCCCTGGCTTGCAGGAGCGACTGCTGTGGCTTGTGGGTTGTGGCTGCTTGAGGATGCTGTCGCATCCTGGGAATCCTCGGTCTCGAGTTTCCGCACCGGTGGGTAGTAGCTGCGTGGTGCTTCGTGGGACGAGCCGGCACTGGGGTCACGTTCGGCGGGTGTGTATGTGTCGCCGTCATTGTGTCCCCCGCTCTCAGGGATGCTGGACAGCGGTGTTCGTGGTGGTGGCTTGTGTTGGGGTTGTGTGCTTGGGTGTCGTTGTTGTGGGACCTGACCGGCTTCCCGCAGTCTGCGGACTGCAGGGCTGGGGTGGTCACTAAGTTGTTCGATCTTGATCACCCATTCGCCGTCAACTTGTTCGAAGCGTAGGCGATCGCCGGCTGCTAGTAACATGGTCCCCGGCATGTGGTCTTCCGGTGCCGGCGCCTGTTCTATCTCCAGGAACCACAGCTCTGGTGTGAGCTCCGTAAAGAAGCCTACCACTCCCTCTGTAAAGGGTGGAGCGGTTGCTGCTGTTCCTTCGGCTCCTGCTCGCACGATGCGTGGTAGGCTTCCCCGCTGACCATTAGGGCGGGCGGGGCGTCGGGAGCGCGGATGACCTCGATGCGCCATGTGTTGTTGGGCAGAGGCAGCATTTCCCCATGTGTGTAGGGGGGCTGGATCGGAAAGTCCGGAGGGATAGACATGTTTCGGATCGGGTCATCAGTCTGTGCATCGACCCAGTCTTGCACGAGTTGATCCTCCCAAGGTGGGCGCTGCTGAGCAGGGGTCGCCTGTGCTGCTGCCGTGGTCGCTGCGTGTTCGTGGGTGGCTGTTGGTTCCCCCTGTGGGGTAGGGGGGGGTGGCCGTCGCGGGTCTGTCGTCGCTGCCAGTGGTGTGTTGTGGTGTGGTTGCCAGGTTGGGATCATCGGTCTGTGGTGGCGGTGCTGGTTGAGTGTTGTCGTCGACCGGCTGCACGGCGTGTTGGCTGTTGAGGGGAGTGATCGAGGGTCGTGGTGCTCCGTAGGTCCCCCATGGGAGGTTGGCTCTGTTGAGGAGGTCTGCCCAGTCTACGTCAGGGGTGGTGGAGCGCTGTTGTGGGGCTTGTGGCTGTGGTGGGTGCTGCTCACGTTGTTGTTTGTAGAGTATCCCCCAGCCTGGACCATGTTGCCCCTGTGGCGCCGGTTTTGCTTGTGGGTGCAACCGGTTTGCCTGCTTCCACTCGTATTTGCAGGCTTTGTTCTGGACTCGCTGGCTGCCGTGCCCGCAGTCGTCATCCTGGCCTTCGTCGTCACCATCCGCGGCATCGTCTGCTGGGGCTGCTTCTGCAGCGTTGTCCGGGGTCGCGGTGTCTCGGGTCGTGGCTGGTTGGTCGCCGTCGGCTGTTGCTTCGGTGGCCGCTGTGGCTGTCCCGCGGGGTTGTGTGTCTGCGTCTGCAGCCGGAGGGTGGTCCTCGGGGGCTGCTACCGCTTCCGCGGGTTCTGTGGGTGCGCCTGCGTGTCCGCCGATGTCGCTGGCTTTTGTTGCAGGGCCGGTATCCGAGGGGTGTGATTCGGCGTCGGCTGTGGCAGCTGTAGCTCCGTGTTGGTGCTCTGTCGTCGGAGGATCGCTGCAGTGGGGAGGTGTGTTTCCTGCCTGAGCGGCGCTGTGTGTGGCTTGCTGTGCTTGTTGTTCTTTGAACAGTTGTGCTAGGCCTTCTGCTATTTGCAGTGCTGGGCCTCGCGGTGGTGGTTCTGTGAGGAGGAGCACGCCTTGTCTGCTTGCCAGGGGTGCGTCTGGTTGTGTGCTTTGCTGGGTTGCCGTGTTGTCGTTGGCTGCCGGTGGTGTTGGGTCCTGCGTGTGTGGTGCAGGGCTGTGCTGGTCGCGGGGGCTTGTTTGGACATGTGGCGTGGGTGGTGGGCTGTCTGGTGGGGTGTTCCATGGGTCGGTGGCGGGATCGTATGGTGGTGCGAATGTAACGGTGCCGTACCCGCGATGGTGGTTTGCCGTGTGTAGGGGTTGGCATGCTGCTTGTGGTTGTACTGTGTACGGTGGCTGAGAAGTTCCTCCTGGTTGGGTTGTGGGGGTGGGTGGTACGTGAGGTGTGGCTTGCTGTGGCGAAGTGGGGGGGGGGCTGCATCTGGTTTGTTGCCTGTGGCCACGCCCCATGTTGTGTGTGTGGTTGTTGCTGGGGAGGGGGGAGGGACTGGTGTCCGAATCCCCCTTGATATGCATGTGGTTGCTGCTGGAGCTGGTATTGTGGTGGTGGCATCTGTATCTGCGGGATGCCATTCCCCCCAATGTGGATCTGCGCTTGTGGTGTGAGTGTGTAGCCTCCCCAAGACGTCACTGTGGCTCCGCCTGTCGACGGGTGACTTGCCTGCCATTGGAAGCTGGTTGGTGCTAGTGGGTGGTGGTTTGGACCTGCTGTTGCGACGTAGGGTGGAAGCCAGGGGGCTTGCGGTGGCGTGGTGAAGGATCCCCCAGCGTTGTGTTGCTGTGGTTGCTGTTGTTGCTGCTGCATAGGCATCGTGTGCCCGGTGCTTTGTGGTTGTCCAGCTTGTGGCGGTCCCGGCGGTGGCTGTGTGTCTGGAGGAGGGCGTTCCCCCATATGTGGGCCGTGCGACTGTTGCCCGCCAGGTGTGTGTTGTGGCTGCATGCCGGTGCTCAGCTGCTGTAGTGCCAGCCAGACCGTTACCATCTGCATGGTCTGCATGCTGCTGAGTGTGCTGCAGCGAGTCTGCGTGTTTCACTGTGCTGTCCAGCTGTCGTGGGGAGTGTCACTAGGAAGCTCCTGGTTGCCTTTGCTGGTCATTCCAAGGACAATATCCATATTCGGTCGTGTGGTAGTTGTTCGAGAAGTTCGTCGAGGTGGTTGACAGTGCACGGTATGAGCATGTCGTGAATCGTGTACATGGGCATGAAGTAGATCGTCGTGTGCGAGCCGAGGGCGGCGAGGGCAGTCGGGTTGAACATGTCCGTCATGTTGAACTGCACTGCTGTCTTCTGAGCATGGCAACATCTCTGGCATCCCTTCGCGGCTCCGGACTGCAAACTGAGGCTAGGGTTGAGGTCGGGTCACAGTTTTGCGTAGGAGGGGCTCGTGCTGCTCGGGCTAGGCGTAGCGACTGTAGCGGGGTGTGGGCTAGCAGTCCATGACAGGCACCTGGTACACGTTGGTTTGTGCTATGTTTTACGTCCCCAGCGGTCTCGAGCATGCTTGCTATACAAGGTTCGGCTGACTGTGTTCGGCATGGCAAGCGTTGGTGAGCTCCCTGAGGTCTGTCTTCCCCCATTCGCGGTGATGAGGGCGTCATTCATCCCCCGGTCGCCTTAGCCCCTTTCAGTCGTTTCCGCCTCTGCTCTCGTGCAACTCTCTGCTCGGTGTACCATGACTTCTGGTTCGGAGCGAGGTTGTCCAGCGACAGCTGGCTCCCCGAGGCCCAGGGTGGGTCGAAGCGGCACAGGAACTCGTCTTCAAGAGCAGCCCATTGGGTTCGGTCCTGTGCTATGCGTTGCCATCGTTCGCCAGCGATCTCCGAGATTTGCCTCTCGATGTCTAGCATAGGGTGGAAACGTTGTGCATGGCGTTCCCCGCCCCATGCGGGTGGGATGCTTTGCTCGATCCTCCACCATGCCAAATCTCTCCAGCTCATCATGCTGGACGTGATTTCATCCCCTCGGGCAACATGACCAAGGAGCCCCCAGATTTGGCGAAGTATGAAGGTGCTCCATCGTTCGATGCGGTACTGGTGTAGAAGGACTCGTGCACGTCGCATAGAGCGTATGTGCCAGTCCACCCACTGCTCCCCCGGTGACCGAGGGCACTTAATCATGGTGCGTGCATGCAACAGCTGAAGGGTGTTGGCTGCTTTGAGCACGTGGTCCACGCAAGGCCATGTCTCGCAGGCCCAGAGCGCTGACTGTCGCACCAGGATTGTATGAAGCTGAAGTCTCCCCTTGATGGGCGCGTTTGCCATCAGTGTGCCACGGTGTTTGCCGAATGCACGCCGCCCTCTTGCCTGCATTTCTGCGATCAGTATGGCTGGGTTCCCCGCAAAACAGAGCGGGCTGCCTAGTGCACGGATGACGTGCTGGGGCCCTTTGCTGACCACGGTGTTCCCCGCGACCTTGAACTCGATCCCCCCGGCCTGGTTGTCGATGATCTCGGTCTTTTCCGGGTGGATATCAAGCCCCCGCGGTGGCAGGTTTTCCCCCAGCCTGTCCAGCATGTGTTGTAAGTGGCGTCTGGTGGTGGACCAGATATAGGAGTCGTCCATGTAGCAACAGCCATCTTCCGGTGGTGGCTCCCCCATCGTAGGTTTGCTCGCCTTGGCCTCCATGATGGATGTGTCCAACTCTTTCGCCACTATTCTGCCGAATGCGATTGGGCTGTCTGGGCTTCCTTGTCGAACACCGTTGCTCTGCTGGATCACGAAAACTTCATCTCGAAAAAATACACGGAGCTCTGACGCATGTAGTAGGGTGACCCATGCACGTGCTTCCCAGGGCATTCCCCCGGTTTCCCCAACATCGGTGGCGACTTGCTCCGCTAGGGCCTCCTGATAGATGGAGTCGAAGGCCTTGCGGATGTCTAATTTGGCGATGTACATGGGGAGTCCCCAGTCGTGGGCTGTACGGCACACCTTTCGAAGCATGAGGATAAGTTCTACTCCTTGGCGGTGGCGGCGGGACCACTGAAGTCGCGAGGGTTCTTGCACCCAGCGAGCGGCTCGATGGAGGATGAGCTGGGAGTACGTCTTGAGCAGAGTGCTGCTGAGTGTTATTGGTCTCGTATCTCCCCAGCTCGACGGACTCGTCCCCTTCGCCAGTAAGACCGTGATCCCTTGTTCGATAGCTTCCGGGATTTTGCCAACGTACAGCATGTCATTGAAGAGGCTGCGGAGTCTTCCCCGCCAGGCGTCATCGTCAAGCATGATTTTGAGGGCTTCGTGAGATACAGAGTCCATGCCACAAGACTTGCCGTTCTTCCACCGCTTTCTGACGGCCTTGAGCTCATCATCACTGAAAGGCTGCCACCGAGTATGTTTGCATTTCCCCGTGAGGGTGTGCAGGATGTGCTGAAAACGCTTCGCAACCTCGTCGGTGGGCCTTTTGTTGAAGATCCCCTCGAAGTGTCTCACCAGAGTTGTTCGCCATCGTTCGTCTTCGCGGAGGCGCAGCTCCCACGCTGAGTTGTGTCCGTCCCTGTCGACAACGGTCTTGGAGTGCCAAAACCCGCGCCCAGCTTTGGCGAGCATGCTTGTCTTCCATTTGCTGTGTTCCTGGCGCCGAAGACGAAGGACTTCTTTCCATTGGCGGCGTTGTTCTGCCCCAGGCACCATGCGTACGATGGTTTGTCGCATCCCCCGGAGATAGTCACTCTCCTTGAACCCTCGGATCCCACGGCCGGGCTTGGTGATGGCGATGGCGATGTCGGCAATACTCTGTACTGGATCCCCCGATCGAGGTGGTCCTGCAGCAAGAAGTCGTTCCACAACCCCTATGGCTCGTGGCTGTCGACATCCCCACGGTTTTGCCGGTTTTATGGGTCGTGGTGCCGGTTTGCGTCGGCGGCAGGCAACCGTGACTGGGTCATGGTCGCTGGTGGCCAGATGGCGGAGGGCCAGGACATTCCCGGAGCCCCCGGTCATCCCCCGGCTGAGGATGTAGTCTAGTCTGCGCGGAACCATGCGGTAGTTGTAGGGGTGGTACGACGGGCATCCGAGTTGTTGCTTTGGCAGTTCCCCACCTTTGGCTGTCCACCAGGTCAAGATGACTTCGCCTCTAGCGCTGTCGGAGTGGATGTCGCTGGCATCCCCCTGTGTGAAGGTCTCGTTGAGATCACATCCCAGCACAGCTTTCATGTTCGGGTTGTGCAGGTGCATATCCCAGTTTTGCAGGATGTCGCTACACTCGGCAACGGTGGCATGGTGTGGCATGTGTCCTGACAACACGGTGACCCGGTGTGTGTCATATCCGACGATCAAACTGGTTGCACATCTGAGGAGCTTGGGCTGGTAGTGCTGAAAGTCGCCCGAATGGGCGATCCCCGTGCCTCGCCAGTCCAGTTGTTGCTTGCCACAGAGGAGTTGTATATCTTGCAGCTCGAGTGTATGCTTCCCTGTCTCCACGATCACCTCTTGGAGGCAGACAATGAAGGCAAGGTGAAAAGGGTGAATTCGTTCTTTTCGAAGGTCACACAGAAGTTGAAGAGCTCGATCCGGAGTGAGCCCTCCGACATTCCATGTTAGAACATGCAGCTCCCCTCCGTCTTCATCAGCTTCGACGTCGGGGTGAAACTTCTCGTCCGTTTGTCACTGGAGCGGTCCCTTCAGCTCCTCCCACTTCTCTGTGAGAGCACTGAGAGAAACCCCCATCTGTCGTGCCAGTGTGGACAGTGTGATCCACCCGACACCCACTGTCTCGGAGGCCGCAGGAGCTGTGGTGGTCGCGGACGCAATCTTGATGCTGTTGTACCAAATGTTCCCCGTGCCGAACTCCACATCTAACTTCCTGCGATCGCCTTCCATCTCTAACACCATCCTTTTGATCTTCCCGGCAAATTGGGCTCGTTTTCGACGTTCTGGGGACTCACTCATCGCGGCCCAAAAGTAGCGGTCTCCCCCTTGAGGCTTGGTGCCCGTGACCACTCGTGCTTCACGGATGGAGCGAAGCCCTTCACGGATGCGAGCACGGAATTCGGCCTGCCCTTCCCCGTCACGGGGTGCAATCGGCACGATGGCGAATCCCCGTCGAAGGCCAGGGACGAAGGCATCGTCCATGTCGAAGTCCACCCTTAACTCGGCAATGTGTTGTTTGGCGAGACGTAGGGTTTCCTGTGCAGCTTGGTCTGCATCCCATCCCCCAATTATGAGGGCAGGTCTGGCCTCCGATCCCCCAGTGTCGGTGGTGCGAACGCTCGTGTTCGTGGTGGAGAAAGAGGCTGTAGCGAACTTGCCCTCCAACATGTCTAGTCTCTTGCGAACGTCCTCATAGTTCCTGGAGACATCCTTGACGCTGTGCTCAATTGCACAATGGCGGTCGGTCATGGCATCCAGGAGTTTGGTTGTTCTGTCCACGTGCTGGTCGAAGTTGCCCTCGAGGGTCCCCACTCGTCTGCCAAGCCCCTCCAAGGATTCCTGCAAGGACTGTGTGATCTGCTGCTGATTCACTTGTAGTGCTTGCTGGAGCAGGCTCAGAGTCAGTGGCTGTTCCCCATCTGCGTCGGCACTGACCTCCCGTTCGCGGGCTCTCTTCGGTGTTCCCTGCGGGGGCACGGCTTCTTCCCCGCGTGTGTTGCTGGGCGCCGCCATCCAGGAAGAGTGCGAGGTCGCTGGTGCGGAAGTAGTACTGCAGACTTGCCCTCTCGGTACTTTACGACCCGATCACCTTGCGGTGAATCGTTCCCCCGAGCACGGCTTTGCGTAGGCTCGCCTTATTGTTCAAGTAGTTGGTCAGAACGTCCCCCGCACGCCTCGGAGAGCAGCGGTTCACGTACGGCTCCGATCCTGCCGTACTCCCCCGAGGCAACCTTGATGGCGAGGTCGTGTAGAACAACGATCGTGCCCTGGAACTTGTATGGCTCGCTCTCTCTGCGTGGCCCTCCCCTCACGGTCAAGGTTTGTAGGCCCTCTTCTGTCTGGGCTGTGCGGCCTTGAACCACTCGCGGCTTGAGCCAAAATGGCTCTCTCTCTCTCTCTCTTCTTCCCCGGGGCATGAGGGGTGTTCGAAGCCCCTCGGCCTTGAAGGCGCCCCCGATGTTCTCTCTTTCTTTCGTCAGGGCTACGGCGAAGGGGAAGTTCTCTCTCTCTCTCTCTCTCTCTGTCTATCTCTCTCTCTCTCTCTCTCTCTCTCTCTCTCTCTCTCTCTCTGCCTCCTGCGCAGCAGAGTTCAAGAGACACGACATCTTCATCCTACTGCCCCAGCGATCTGCCAATCGCGCCTGCACAATTTGTGACAAGATTGCTCAAAACACCTCCTTACCGGACAATACTTTCACGACCAGGCCTCACCGCAAGATTTGGAGCACCAGACGACCCAGCTGCAGGTGTCACCTCCATCACAGCCACGAAAATCACTAGCTTCCGTGTTGCGGTTGGCTGGGGAAGGAAGGCCTTGTCGTTGTCATAATTTTCAGTCGCGGTAACAGCACCCTATGCCGTGTTGCAGGTGCTTCAGATACGACACCACATTCCGGGACTGCTCTCGGGTGCTTGGCTTTCAAAACAACACATTGAACGACCTGGAACGGATAAAACCCAACTAACTCTAAGTTCATTCGACATAAACCGCACCAAAGCCACAATCCTCATTCGCCCTTCTGCCAGCGTTGCCTCGGTCACCGGCATCTCCGAGCCTGGGCCTGGGTTGAGTGATGCGGAGGAATGGCGATTCGCGATGCTCTGCCGCTTCGCCGAGTGCTGCGGCCACTCGTTGATGGCAACGTCGCAGCCTGCACGCAACCAGGATACGAAGCGCACATTCGGCATGCTGTACATTTTGTCTTGACAGTGTACAGTCTAACACATGCGCCTCAGGCGTCAAGGCCGGCTCGTCATCTGAGTCCAACACCTTTCCATAGGGTTGCAGGTTGGCGGTGGTGCTCTGGTGCTTTCTGACCATCCGAGAGCTACTGGCCTTTGCCAAGCTCGTCGAACAAGTCACCACTCCGCTCGCCAATCTTTTGAACCGCGTTGCAGAAGTGCATCGCCACCGTCTTTACAACTGCTTGGGGGCTTGTACAATCCAACAAAGCCGGAAGCTTTTGGTGGCCTGCAGGGCCCTCGGGCCCGGTCCCAAAATCTCTCAGCCGATTTGTACCATCCGACAATATCGAGCTGATCGAAATGCTGTGACCTGTTGGCACTGGCAGGGACCGTTTGGTAACGCTAGCCTGGACTCACGAATGAAACTACCCAGGAATTATTTGGCATGCATGCAAAGGGCCAGGACATGCTGCTAATCGCAGCCTAGACAACTAGAGCCTTTGGCACACAAGTTCCGTTTGGCGGGACTCCGTCCTAGCCTGCATCGAATTCTGACCATTCAGGCCAGGACACGAACTGTACTGGTGGGCTGTCGGTCGGGGTGTTTTGCTGCGAGTTC
The DNA here is from genome assembly GCA_905221615.1 of Symbiodinium sp. CCMP2592. Classification (NCBI taxonomy): domain Eukaryota; class Dinophyceae; order Suessiales; family Symbiodiniaceae; genus Symbiodinium; species Symbiodinium sp. CCMP2592. The sequence goes on from CAJNDT010006240.1 coordinate 77,030, forward strand.
TCGCTACATGAGAGGTATCCGACGCCATACCTGTATCGGCATCAACCAACCAGAACCCTAGATTCTAGATACGTATCGTCAGATGGGAACGCTCGAACTCACATCAAATCAGATAAATAAAGGGGGCTGCAAGCGAATCACTCGAGAGCAACCGATCACAAGCATGTTCAAGCACTTGCCAATGCCTGTGCCAGGTCTTGAAAGAAAGGGGATGGGCCAACACGGTTTCTTTTGAATCCCTACAATCGGAGCTTTACAGGTTGTCGAGTGCCAGACTCTCAGCGAGTACAGCACGAGGAATATGCCAACTTGATAAACGAAGATGATTCGATCATCTCACGACAGTGTCCCGACAGCGCCTCCGAGCGGGTCATGCCCGCGCAGAGCCGGTGAAGCTCCGGTACAGACTTGACCTCGGTATCTGCATTTCGGGAACTCCTCTCAGCTTCGACCACCGCTCTACTGACCAAAAGAAGAGAAAGCCGGGCGGCATGATTACATGCATTCACATGCATTCTGAGAACGCACGAGCCTCTCTCAAAAGGCGACAACATTCGCGTGAACGGCAAACTGGGCCAGCTTCCACAGTAAAGGTCAGATGTAGACATTGGCGCAAACCATTCTACGACAGCGAGCAGGAAACATGAAAACTTCGGCAGATCTGGCAACGTGTTGCACTGCTTTGCATACTCCGGACAAAGCATCAAGCTAGACAGCGTTGCCACCAAAGACATCGTACCGCCGAACAGCCGCGCATTGCGGCTCACACTCGAGTACATTCAACCTTTCAAGTCGGTCTGGCGCCGGGAGACCACAAGCCGGCCGTAGCGCGCTGCCCAGAGCGCCGCCAGACGTGGCCGAAGCGCCGCGCACGCTGCGTTGAAGTCCTGCAAGCACCCGCAAAGCTGGATGCCTTGTCTGGCCCAGTCGTGCTGTACATGGTTTACGCGCGGCAAGAACTGCAAAACAAAAGTGAAAGGTGCAAACATGGTGTCATACGGCGTCCCTGGCAAGAGCGCAGTAGCAGGGTGCGGGCTGTGCGGGCGGTGCGGGCTCTGGCTCCTCTCCAACGAGCACTTGCAGCACCCTCTGCACGGCTTCGTGTCCATACCTGCCGGACCAATTTCCAACTTCCCAAGCCATGGGCTTCAGACTCCGCCTCGTGATCGCCACATCGGCAAGCCGCCGGCCCACAGCCGCTCGAGCCAGGCTCACCTACCGCCAGCAGCCCCGCAACAGGCACATGACTGCAGATCCATCGGAAAGGACAAATATTCGGTCACAAGACACCTTAGCCACAGGCTAGGAAAAGAATCATATCATCTAAGGCTGCTAGAAGCCCGGCTCCACCCAGGGCCTGGTCTTCTGGCGATGAATGGACCAGTGCCTCGGGAATGTCTCTTCAATTTGGGAGCCGCACGGAGGCACTGCTTGGAGCCTGCCTTCGCAATGACCGGAGAGGCCGCCTGATGGGAAAGAAGCTCCTGGATGCTGGCCTCTGCTCGGATGGGACATTGAGGCTCACTAAGGCTTTGAACGTGGTCTGAGAGTGCACTTAAACTTGTTTGTGCAAGCATCTATAAATCGTAAACTGTCGGTAGCATGCAGATGTTTGTGTCCGTCGCTTCTCAATCCTGCGCGGTCTGGTAACAGCAAGGACCTGGAACATGTCACTGCCGACCCGCCTTGAATGATTGGCAGAGGATATGCTGCTGCGCACGGGAGCCTCGATTGCGCAGTTTGCTTCGAGTCTAGCCAAAAGTGTCGCTCCAAGGCTATCTCGACAGCAAAGATCCCACCAAAGTACCGGCCCCACCTTCTCCCGGCTTGCCCTCTCCCTCTGTCTCTCCCGGGCAGGAAGAGCGGGTTAGGCTCTCGCGTTTCTGTCGCAAGGGTAAGGGTAGAGGGTGAGGGAGCTACCCTCACCCCTCACGCGTTAGCTCTCTCTCTCGCTCCCTCTCTCTTTCGCCAGGGGGGTCTTTTCTCGCGTTTTCTTCTCCTTGGCTTGCTTTGGTTGGGGCTTGAGCGGTTGGCAGTCCCAACCCGCCGCTCCAGAGCTACGTATAGAAAGCAAGTGGGGTGGGGCGTGTTTGCTCACAAACGCAAGCCCCCTGTAACAGGTGAGCTGAAGGTGTGCATTGTACCGGATAAACGACTTCCAGACGGCACATTTTCGGGACTCGGTTTGGGCGGCTCACGCATCTTCAGCAGAGACCTCTGGCCACCAGGGCCCCCCTTGCTTATTGGGGCTTTGTGGGGGTGTGAAAGCATTTCGGGTTCACGCTCATGTCGGACGAGTCATATTAACAGAAGTTACCGGGAAATTTGCCATCTCTTCTTCAGCTCGGCCAGGAGGGTCGGACGCACGAGCACCCTCTCCCCCGCGCGATTTCGCGCACCGGGGAATTTCGGGCGGTGAGAAAAGATAAAAACTCCACGGGACAAAACACCGGCCGACCTTCGCAACCCCCCCCCATACACTAAACCCCAACCCGCCTTGAAGGCTGTGGTTCTAGCACCCCAAAGGCCGGTCACCGCGTGTCCCTTGTAGCTGAGGCGAGGGCGTTTCCCCTCCATGTGGCAGCCGGGGGCATTTTTGGCTGTGTGCGGCCCACATACTGACAATTTGCCATCTTTGCTTTGCTTTGCTAGGGGCTTGGAGCGGGAGCAGTCCTCCTGCCCCGCGCGGGCGCGCTGCCCCATCCATTATTTGGAATGGATGGGCTCGGTCTTTACAAAGACTTGTGCTCCTGTTTTTCAGGAGGAGTGCCATCTCTCTCTCTCTCTCTCTCGCTCGCTCTCTCTCCTGGGCATCAGGGACGGTCAAGTCCCCCGGGCATCAAGCATCATCAAGCCCACCCAAGACGTGTTGTTGGGCAAAGGGTAGTGAGAAGCGAACATAGGTCATCACAAATCGGGGGAATGCAAAACACTGTTGATACACTGCATGTGTCCTTTGAGAACGTACGGTCATCCTATCCTGCTATCGCACAATATATGGCTTTAGCCGCACAGTCTCTCTCTTTCTCTCTCTTGCTTTGCTTGGGGCTTGGGGCGGGAGCAGTCCTCCCGTCCCGCGCGGGTGCGCTGCCCCATCCATTCTTTTGAATGAATGGGCTCGGTCTTTACTCTCTCTCTCTCTCTCTCTCTCTCTCTCCATGTCCCTCTCCCTCGGAGAGAGAGACTAAAGAGAGAGAGTGAGACTGTTATCAACAACAATCCCTAGCAGGCCTGAAACGTGCAAGACTTGCATGCACTCGGACAGACAGCTCCGCTTCCCCAACTAGCTTCTTCGTGCACATCGAGACAGGTTGCCATATCGCAGAAGTTGCTGCATGACCTGGGCACGGCGGCGCAAGATGCACAAAGATGGTGGGGCGAAGGAAGCCGTGCTGCCTCCACAGTGGTCTCTAACTTCCAGGCGGGGCTACTTGCTGAGGTAAGGGCGAAGTTTCCATAGGCCTCATCTGCAAAGTCACTGATTGTTAAACGACCAACTGTGAAAGCCACACGATGAGTGCACAGATTGTGTGATGTTGTTGCTTTCAAGCGGCATGACGTGCTAGAGGAAGTGCATCGGCCATCAAGATGTTGGCCACTGCCTCCTTTGTCTGAAACTCAAAACAAAGCCTGAGCCCTTCCTTTCGGAGCTGGTGCATCGCTGCAGTTTCATCCAAGGCTCCATCTGCTCCTGATGACAATGTTCAAGCAAACCTGGATGATTTGTCGTCTGATCGTCGCGTCCAAACATCTTGCTGATGCGACAATGCAGACTCTTTCATGCATGGACCGCTCTGGTTCCAACTGGACAGATCCTCACGAATAATGCTTCAAGGGACGCTGAATCACTCGGCATCCATACCTGAGTCTTTCAGCGTCATCGACTGCACATCCTGCAGGAGAGGTGCCAAACTTCCATCACCTCCCCTTCCCTGAAGGCAATCGAGCGGCTGATGGCCTCAGAGCACAGCTTCCGAAAGCTGAGATTCAATTGACAGCGACGGCATGAGGACACGGAACAGAACAGCATGAACAGCTTCAGATGTGAGTTGTCTGCTCTGGCAGCCCAGCAACGAGCAACCTCCAGGACTGTTGCCGCGCCGCCCTGGGACAGAGTAACGACACGTGAAAACGCAGAACGACGCCGGTCGCACTGTCGATTGGCCGATCCCTGCCTGCAAGAGCTCATCAATGAGTGGCTGGCAGTCATGCGGTCTGAGCGTGGCCACCAGGCGCTGTAAGACATGGTTGGCATTGGGCGACAGGGCTGCGGCCACGACCTTGCAAGGACAAGCATGCAAGCATTCAAGTCTACAAGGCACCATCTAGAAATCATTGCAGCCAGGTCGACATGTCCGGAGAGCTCCTGCGCAATCTGCTTCCTCAGCTCATTACCTGAGACACTGCGAGCATTCTGCATTCTTCATGCTACTTGCCGTCTCGGTCTGGTGCCACAGTGTCCAGACGCTGCTGTGCAGAACCTATCTGCCATAGGATAACCACAACACATTCAAGGAACACCGGAGCTAATGTTCTAAAGTGGTGCCGTGATGCAAGCCTGATCGACGGCTTCCTGAACCTTCCTGCAACCCTTCTGCCTCCGGTGGCTTGCAGGGTGCGGTTGTGAGTGCACTGGTGGCTGGTTGCACTGAAACTGCACTCAAAAAACCTGAGTCTATATGAGCTTTTTTGTCTAAACTTTTGCCTCTGCGAGAGCTGCCAGACCTTGCCCAGCACAGGCGATTCCGAGAAGTCGGAAGTGGTGCTTGAAGAGTCGTCTGAGGCGTGCTCACTGAATGCCTGGTTTAAGTGCATCATTCTCTGGTAATCCTATGGGAGCCCAAACCCATCTGACTATCAGAGAGAGTATGCTAAACACAGCGACGAGGCAGTTGGAGCTGCAGCAGCTGCAGCCACCTCACCACCCGAAGGGCCAGGGCCACACTGAACCGGCGAAGAGAGCTCACGAGGGAGGATCTGGCTCTGCGCGATCTGCATCGGCAAACCAACCATCACCACTGGAATCGCACACACCGAAGAGAGTGCGGGCATGGTGGGCAATGCAGGCTGCAGAACCACTGGCATCATGGACGGAAGTCCGGGAAGCCCTGGAACGAAAGCCGGCATTTGAGTCATCTGCATGCTTGGAGCACACAGTTTTCGAGACTTCGAGGCTATACGCTCGAGATCGTCCAATGCTGCGGGCATGGAAACTGTTGCAGGCGTGGGCAGATTATGGCGGCACCAGATGCCTGTAACTTCACACTTCGAGACTCCAAAGCTCAGCAACAAGAAGAATCGAAGAATCTGCCTTAAACAGCATCTGCCTCAACTTCTCTTGATCGGTCTTTCTTGGAAGCGTCACGGGCCGCGAGGTTTGAGCCCTCGCTCAGGTCTCAAGGCTCCTATGCAAAGCAGACAAAGGAAAAACCAGAGAATCGGGTGTGTCACCTAACGGACCTAACCATCTCCAGCGACGATATGCCTGCAAAAAAGGAACATGCCGGCGGAAGGCGTGTTGAGCGATCTCGGCGTCTTCGGGGTCTACGCGACAGCAACGCATTCCTACAGCTTGTCAGCATAGCAAGTCAGGACCGAAGAAGGCGCCACAGCGGAATAAAGTTATACGAGAGCTCCTTCGCTCGAAGGAGGCTGCTCTAGCTTTGGCTGTATGACAAGGACAGCAAGCTGTGAAAATCCTAAATAACAGATTGGACGTCACGCTCTCCGAGCAATGACGATTTCGAAACCATCATGGTCTCGTTCATGCAAGTTTCGTCGAAGCTCATTTAAAGGCTCTTATCTTTCTTGAAGGTGATGGCAAAGGCGGCTGGAGAAGGCCCACTCTGAAGTTCACGACCGGATCTTCCAGCAGCTGCGGCTCAACGCGCACTCGCTGCAGCCAAGAATTCAGCCTTGCGAGACTGCTACATGACGATTACAGTCAGAGCTGTTCATCGATTCTGGACTAGTCTTGACTTGCCTTGGTGCTCACCCTGGTATGTCTAATACTTTGAGATATGTAGGACCAGAATCTAGGATGACCCACTTTCGCCACTAGAGCTCAAGTGCAGAGTACGCCCCGTGGGCTGCGCGGCACTTGGACGAGACGCTTCTTTCGGAACCCCCTTGGCGTTTCCCACAGGGTCAGGCTGCTGCAGACTAACATTACCAACAGGAGGTACGACCTTCCTTTCACTGACAGTCTTGTGCGAACAGAGTCGGCGGCAAACCTAACGATAGATGGTGCCTAACGAGTGCCTCAAGACTCCTCGAACCCCATCAGTTCAATCCACGGAGCTTCTCTTCGTGCTTGACCATCAAAGACTTTCCCGGCGGTAGTGGATGCTGCGGTATGTCCACAACGTCCACCATCGAGCTGAAGCTGAGCCGAGCTTCCTCGGCGAAAGGCCACTGGCGTTTCTTCTCAAAGAGCTTGTGTCAGCAGGTTTTATCAGTGTGGGGTTCTGAGGAGATCTGTCTCATACATGAAGCTTTAGAGCAAGAAAAGCTGTGCAGAAACAATACCAGGTAATATTTGACACACAACCCGCCGACATGCTTGGTATCTGAGTGGTTCCGAGGGGCACGATACTGCACAGAGGGCATCTCGTGTCCCTTGTCATCCTTCCACGTCCCCAGTCACACAAGGTACAAGTGGACAAGACTTTCCTCCGCTCCGACCGTTGCACACACAAGCCCGGTCCCGTACTCGCACTGCCCAACGGTCACCGAGACTGGTTTCACCAGACCCTGCAGCAAACCGATTCTTGCAGCTGCCTACGGCTGGTCGCGTGAGTCATGGATGAGAATCCCCTGGCGCGTGTGTGTGCATCCGTGGAGAACACTTGAGACACACTTTGACATCCACATCTAACTACTCACAACTCGCTGCAGGCGGAACCTGGAGCCGCGACACTGCCACCACAACCCATGGCTTGGCCTGAACCAGTTGCAGGGCTCTGCTTCGCAGTCCGTGGCTTCCTCTGTGGGGTGGCGCACCGCTGCGGTTTGCACAGTGCGCCCGCCCTTCCTTTCTCCGTGCCTTTCCACAGTGCTATGCACCCAGGCGATCAAAGTCGTATACGTCTCCAAACCTACTACCACGATTCGACGATTGATGTCAAAGGTCAAAGGCTCGTGACCGATGATTCTTAAAATCGAACCCATACTTAGGTGCCGGCCCAGACTGCCCCTTCCCAGAATGCACATCGTTCCGCCCCTTCGTCCTGGTCCCTCACCCCATTAGCCGAGTGCCTCCCCTGCCTCTTCAAAGGCGTCTTACACGAAGCATCTACAATTGCAATTCATCCTCCTCTGACTGTTGTTCACTTTCGCCATGCAATTCCACATACTCTACGATGTCTCGTCATGACAGCGGAGCGCCCAGAATCAGCACATACTCAAAACATCCGACATCCTTCCGTATGCCCTGGTCGCGTTCCACCTTCGTCACTGGAGCGTGCGCTGCAACAGCCGCCAGAGACGTCAAGAGGCAAGACTTTGAGCCAGCAAAAGGGTGCGACGTGAGAAACTTTGCATAGCTTTGCTTCACGGCCTATCTCCGTATGTCCGATGATGTCCTATGCAGCTGTCTATACACACATGCAGCTCTGGGCTTTTCCATACTCTTCTGAAGTCCCCGGCCTCGGCAGAGGCAGAGGCCTCCATCGGAGGCACCTGAAGAAAAGACCACTCTTTCTCGAACACCAAAACGCGAGGGACGCGGAAATGCATGAAAACGCTGACCAAACCGTATCTATATACAAACTATATACCTTCTTTACCCAAGTCGTGCTGCTGTCTGTCATGTCACTGCCTGCTACGCAAAAGCTGAGTGTGTCCGGGTGCATGATTGAAGGAAAAACTGGTGCAGGCTCATCCTTTGCAAACAGGCGGCGGCACCGGGCCTTTTTCTGCAGATGCAAAAGACTGATCACAAGTGCCACACTCGCCTGCGTTCAGAGTGTACACGAGGACAGTACACAAAAACACACAAATGACGGCTCGGACGGAAACTGATGCCACCCAGATGTCAAAGGAACCAGCAGGTCTGGTTGATATGTCCTGGAAACCTCTGCAAACTGGGATCCACACAGCTGCTAGGGGCGCAGATGAAGCAGGTTCCGCAGGAGGAGAATCCTGCTCACTGCAGCTGGGGCCGAGTCTCTCGAGGCGAGGCTGGTGTTTGGAAGAGCCGGAACGGAGGACGACAGGCAAATCTTTGAACAAGTGACTGCAAGCCCATGCCCTTGCAATCCCTTACACTGAACCTGGGTCTCAGCCCCTCTCGTTCCTAAATCCCTGCTGGCAAGGCTGCCTGGCATGGAGTGCAGGGATCGATGCTTTGATCATGCCGGAGACTGCTCGAGCATCTTGCGAGTTCTTCTCAACCCCGTCACGAAGTCTATTTCTCGTACTGCGTGGAGAACATACAGTCACACTGCATCCGAAGGCCTCGTCGTCGGAGAGAATCTCCATCGATTGCACAATGCCCAGGAAAGGCAGTGAAACTTCTCGCACGGCCGCAAAGCTTTCCCAGCCCAAACCCCGACTGGACCTGGAGCCCTGCAATGCGGCAGAGGCTGCAGACTTCACACTTCCCAAAAACGACCGCCCGTGACGATGAATCGATGAACGTGGGGGGCGGTCTCTGAGCTGCCTAACGGACGACATCTGATGGTCCCTCCCTGAGGCCAGAAACCGTTGGAGGCCCTTCTCCGGCCACTCCAGGAACCTCGGTGTGGACCGAGACGTGCAAATACAAGGGCCGGACGGAAACAGGTGCCGCGCGCGCTCTGGACGCAGTACCTCAAGCAGGCAAACACATTCGATAAATTGCTAAGATTCATCAACCACGTCAACAATTTCGGACCAGTCCTGTCCACCCACCAAATTTCACATTAACACCACTTGCTGCCAGGCATCATGATGAGGATGTACAACGAAGCGAGGCCTCGGAGCGTGACGACTGGCTACTGTCTTGCAGTCTTGCATGCACAGATCTCCCTGCCCTTCTGTCGCTCTGACAATTGATGTGCAACGCCTGTGCTCTCACGGAGTTGGATTCACCGGATTCTAGTATTCTATAATATTCTAGTAGACTCCAGGCTAGCCTTGCAAGATGGAGTTTTCGCCAACCCCTGTGCCACAGGGTCCAAATCCAAATCTTAGGTCAACACAGGCTCCAGGGTCCCATCCTCGGAGCTCCATCCTCATTGGACAGATGCGAAAGAAGCAGCTGTTCTAGCCCTGTTGCTGAGACAGCTGCGCAAAGCTGGACGTCACGCAAAACACAGAGGCACATGATCCAGCCCGACGGGCACGAGAAGCTGGCTTTGCTGACGGTCGCTGCGCCAAGGCCGCTGTCAGCGAAGTTGCCGCTACGGCCACGGCGCAGTCCTCTACCACCGGCACCACACGAGACAGCTCACTCCAGCTTGATTGTTTCACATTGCGACCAGAGCAGTCGATCCGTTCGACTAGACTCGAACCATGTAAAACAATCCTTCACTTGGACCCTGGCAATAAGCGAAGCTCGACCCATGCGGGAAGGCAAGCGCAGGGGCAAAGGCCATGTCTCCTGGAGCACCGAATGAACGCATCTCCCCCTTAACCCAGAAGCACCTGTACCGCAACCTCCTCGGATCGACTTCGCCTTCACAACGAACGCAAAACCAGAAATGGAGCCCCAGGTTGAAACGGGAGGTCTGTGCTACAGTCCGTTGAGTCTGTCCATCCTGAAGGCTGGCAGCGTCCCCAGATGTGTGCACTTGGCCATAACGCTCAGGCCTCCGGACCAGAAGCCATGGCTTTGTTCCTAAAGGCATCTGCGGTTCATCTGTCTCCGAACTGAGGTACCTCCATCAGCCTCCTGGCAGGCCGTGCTTCCGGATATGCATATGCAAGAGATGCCATTATTGGCTGGAATAAACAAATCTGACCTCTTTTTAAAGGAACCTTGATGACCTCGACTGACAAAACCGCCGCATCTACTCGATAGTGGACCCCATCCTCGGTCTGATGTTGAAGTGCGGGCTATCAAGATGCAGTGCTTTCGATTTAGCCTTCCACACAAATCCATCGTCGAAATTCCGTCGGATCCTTCTACCCACGCGGCCAGGATGCCTATGCAATGCATCAGCAGCCCTGGGATTCTTGCTGCTGCTTTGGTCTTGAAACCAGTTTGCTAACAGGGTGGGTCAGTGGCAGTCAGTGCTCCTTTCACCCTACGAGCTGAATCCGAAAAGCGCAAGCGTGCAGGGGAGCCTCAAGTAATGCAACAGAAAAGAAGACAGTCGTGGTCAGCTTCGGGTTCCTGAAGCTTTCAGTTGTGCCTTTGAACCTTGATTAGCAAGCTGCCGAAAAGCCCAGCATGAGCCGCAGTCTACAGGGCGCTCTTTTGGAGTACTAGATTGGGCCCTGTCTTCACGTGCCCGTGGTCAAAGTTTGGACCACAGGATCCATCCAAGCAAAGACCGGCCACAAGATTCTTGGCTCGAGGTCATCTATGCTTCGATGTGGGACTTGGAAACATTTCAACCGGCGTGCGTAGCTTCAATGTAGCCTTCTTCCGTAAGCCCGCTCGGCATGGTCGCATGATGTTTGCGGGCTTGCATCGAAAATGACACGCATTCAGCAGGCCATTGCGCGCAAGCTGCAGAGATCGCCAAAAGAGGAACTCGTCAGGTATGGTCGCAATGTCATTCTACGTGAGATGAACGGGAATCCAAAGACGAGTGGGGCCAAGGCTCAAGCCTCCAGCTGTCCCTCACTGGGGGCCATCTGGCCTGCGAGCTACGGAGAATCTGAGGTTTGGCGGTCGACCGCGCGAACACGACCTCTGCATCTCGTCGGTAAGGCCAAGTTCAAGGTGCTGAGGGAGCAATCTTCCCCCAGATCAACACTAGGTCACTAGAAGCTACCGTGTGGAAACGTGATCTTGACTTTCCACGATATGTCTATTCGATAGAGCAGGTTGTCAAGATCGCGCTTGGTATCCCTACTATGTAAACTATTTACAAAGCTCCTTTTGTCGCGAATCCAGCGAAAATGTCGTCTGCCGATTCAGCTCTTCACATGTGACATTCAAAGGATGCTGGAAAGAACCAGGGGCTCCCTCGCGAGCGTGTCTACATCCATGCCCGCGCCTGGACTGCTATCTACGTGGCGCTTCGGAAGGGTCCCAGGTGTGAATCCTCTCCTCGGGGAGGAGTCACCGCGAATCCATGACTGCGAGCAGGGCCACAGCTACAGGCTAGCTGCGAAGGGTCTCAAGACGGTCATGAAGCTGCAAGCCCACGAACACCTCTTGAGGCATCCCATCTGGCTGAAGGCTGTGCTTCAGCAACAGCCAGCTATGAGAGTGGATTGGGGCACCGGCACAAGGATGTGCTGGCCAAGCTGAAAGACTCACAGGGCGGTGATGATGAAACACGTCCCTTGAATCTGCATGAATCTGCCCTAGAGCTACGGCGACAAGAAAAGAACCAGACTGCAGTCTCATCACCACGTGACACGCCCATGAGATCAGACACCTTCGGCGTCTCCAGAGTGGCAGGGAGCCCGACAGGGCTGGCAAATGATAAGGCTGCTGAGGCAAAGAGAATCTTACTTACGGTTCGGGCCCTTCCCTGGAACTGGGGCAAGCTCTCTGCAACTGATCAACACTCCGTTCGGAGGGAGGAAAACTCCGGAAACGTGGGATTGTCTTACTTGCAAGTGCACAAGTCCTGAAGCATCAACATGCCACATGCCAGTACCCCACGATTCCTGGAAAACCTGGCCAAACCAGGAGCTAGACGTGCCAATCGAAAGTGAGAGGGAAAGAAGCATCACTTCATGAGGCATGAAGAAGTCTCTTCCAGAAAACTAGCATGCGAGTTTGCAGTTTTTGGTTCAACGGCACGGAACAGGATTGAGACCATGCATGGGTCCTTTGCAAAGCGTGCGGCACGTTTCTGCCCGCCCGACAGCTACTATTGGAGGGTAGACCAGCTGGTTTCAGAACAGCAGTTTAAAATCAGCAGCAGCATGAAAATCCGTGGGCGACATTTCGCAGTCTCATAACGGTGCATCTCTCTCCGATCTTACATCATGACCTCGACGACTCGACGCCCACGCCGGCTGCTGGAAGGTTGGGGATAAGGCTTCCTACGCTGCGGTCAGTCTGGCTTGAGCACCTGACCATGATCCAATGGTCGGAGCGTGCTTGCCAATTGTCCGGCCCAGCCTGCGAGCCGCGTTCGCAAAGGCGAGGGCAGCGCAAGCTCCGCCACCGCAGAGGTCCTAAATATCTCCGTGTGGAACAAGCCCCAGCACTTCCCAACGACCATTGGAGGGCACTGGACACTGGGTCGCAAGCCGCTTTAATGACCGTGCCGCCTCGAAGACATGTACAGCAGCACAGATGCAGACAGACTACGACAAGAGCAGTTCATTGACACGATGTTGCAAGGCTCCCATTGAACGATCACCCGTGCATTGTTCACTGAACGGCGCTGAAGGCACAACCTTTGTGCAATCGAGTGCAGACCACGCCTCCTCGAGAACTTTCTCCGACGCAGGGGCCTCGTTCAGTCCTGAGAAGATTGATGCCAAATCTTGATTTCCAGCTTGCATGCCCAGCATGGTGTTTGGGGTTTCGGGTTTGAGGGTTAAGTTCGGGTGCTCCAACCCCCGAAACCTCGATCCGTTACCGCAGTGTTTCAACTTTCGAAGCCTGAACACAGCCTCAAGACCCTAGCACATGCACCCACCAGAAACCATGCTTCTTGAACTCTGCTGCATGAAACGAGTGGCCTTTCCAGCACGATTGCAGACTTTCCGTAAAACTTCTGAAGCTCTTGAACCGACGCACCAAAGCAAGCGCGTGCCTTTCGAGCAGGCATCTGGCGGAAGTTTGCGCTCGATCTCGGCAGACATTGCCCCCAACCGATGCTTCCCATAATCTGGCGAATGAGTGGTGTGACAGTGCTATTGTCGGGAAGTGTAATTTTCACCAGTCATGACTTGGCTTCGATGAGATGGCACTCGGCACTCGATGCGGAGCTGCTGTGGATTTCTGTCTCCTCCCACTGAAGATAGATGTGTGGCTCTCCCTGCATCTGCACATTTTGCTGCGACTATTTCATTGCGAACCCACGGTCCATAAGGTGAAGCGGTTCAGAGTTGGAACTAGATGCTGTATCGGAACATACTAAGCCCCTGTCCAGCGATCGCTCGGAGAGATTTCTTGAGCACTACTGAGATTACTGAGCAACATCGTATATGTCAACTGAAGCATAGCCACTTGCCGGGACCAGGACTGAGAGGCTCTGCCACTCCCCGAAATCCTGAAACCTGACAAGCAGCAAGTGAGGCATGTGACAGGCAGGCGTTAGGCGTTGCAACCTCAGAAGTGTGCCGGTTAATGCGGTCTGAATCTTCCCACGGACGATCACGTACATGCTCCTTTCCGGTAGCACAACTCATTCCAACCCTCGGCACTTCATGACCACAAGCAGATTTTGGAAAGCACATCGCCATCGGTGGGAGCGCGAATTCACAAGTACATCCAATTCAACCGCTCTTGAGCTCGCAATGCAAGTGTGCCAAAAAGCGCGCTACCTGACCTGTCGCGCATCGTTATTGCTGTTCGAAGGCATATCCATCACCATGCTTGGCATGCCTAAATCAAGCACCACCGTACTCACCCGTCCGCTTCTCCGGACCCGAACGTGGGGCAAGGCCCAGTGCCCAATAGCCACGACGGTCAAAGTACCATTGAATGGGAGTTGAAGGGTTGCAACAAGGGTCAATCAGCAACTGCCCGCTGCCAGGGGGAGAGTCGCGCACGGGCAGGAGGCCAAAACCAAGTTAGCCACCATCAGTCTCAGGGTGGTGTTCAGGGCACTTGACCGCCGGTCCGGGTAACTCAGCCCGCATCTAGCAAATCGCGGGTTCGGCGGAAACTACAGTCGCGGGTGGTTCACACTTAGTGTACATCGTGGTCTGGTGAAGCATCGAGCCCTTGAGAAGCGTTGTGACCATTTTGCAGCACGTGAAGTCCTAGTACTGCTGCCATTTTCGAGTTGTGTCGATTCGAAATATGAACAGCTGTGGGTTGCAAGTTCCAGCAACAGCCGCAAAGACAACTGGGGTGAGCTGATAGCAAGCAGCGCCCAGGCTTCATATTCTGTCTACCCTGGCCTGCTACTGTGCTAGAAGCAGGGTGCAACTCCGATGCCAGCTGGTCGTAAGGTGTGTCTGTCTAGGTTATATGGTGCTGCATGGGTGCAACCTGCCTGGCCGCTACGCGAGAGCCCTCCACGTCCAACACGCGTCCCGAATTCCTGGTCGGATTGTGCGCTTGCAGACATGCCCGGAATAGTCGTGCCACATGAAGGTTCACAGTGCTGGAGATGACCTGGACTCCTAGGTCCTAGTGCGACTAGTGCGAGCTTGCAGGAGGTCGAAGGTCCCCAGGCTCTGCGACTTCAACGGCACATTGCCTGCACTGGAGGTGGACCTCGTCCTTGCACACAGGAGAAAAGCAAGATATGAGGAGAATTCGAGAACCGGCACAGGGAGAGCAGATTTGTTCCTGATACGGAGCTCGTCAAATCTCATGCTCCTTGTGCCGCAACTGCCGCCGACACCCAGGGTTTTCCTTCAGCAAAACCTTGGCAGGAAGGGCTCATGTTAGAGTAGAACTTTGCAGCAGTGACATGCGTTGACTGCTGGGTGACAGAGAGCCACTAGTCCTAACCCAGCTCCAAAGGCAGCCAGAATCAGGTAAGTACCTGCCACGAAGACTTCACGCTACTGGGGCAGACTCACACCTGACCCCCAGTGGCTTTCATAGTTTATCAAAGCACTATCCACTGCATAAGCATGCCACAGTTAGCTCGCAGTTGATGCTGCCTCCAGGGCGGCAAAGCACCTGGCTGAATGCGCAACTGCATAACTTCCTAGAACAGCCAGGGCAAGCCTAGCCCGAAGGCACATCTAGCAAGCTGGCACGACAGGAAAACCACTACCGCTACCAATCCTCCTACTCCCAGTGACTCCGGCTACTATTGCAACTTGTCCTGCTCTTTTTGATTAGCTGCGTATCTTGCTCCTGTTGTTCTTGAAATGCTTCGTGCTACGCACAATCCTTGCTCTTCGTCTAGTGTCTACTTCAAGGAAGGGTGTTGGTACTGCAAAGCACCATGTCCGCTCCCACCACTGCCGCACTGACGACCGCCACCACAATCACCACTACGAGGCGACGACGACAACGGACGACTAAGACGAGGAAGCGACGGACGATAACCATGAAGACGACGAACAACGACCGCTACGACGATCGCCACAACCACTACTTCTTCTGGTCCCTCCTGCAGTGGCTACAGCGGCTACAGTGTTCAGCATCAACCTGTCGATATACTCCCAAGCGAAAAAACCGTTGGAAAGTCAGTGCTCTGTGTTCTAACCGTTTTTACACACCACAACAGAAGAGTCAGAAGAGAAGCCCATAAGAGGAGTGAGGAGTGGAGGCTCGGCCTTGCCGCCCGTCGAAATACCCAGAGAAACGCCTCGGAAAAGAGGATGGCAAGCGATGATGAAGACAAGCAGAGTGCAGGACTCAGAAGCATTCCAGCTGGGCAGCTTCAGTCACTGAGAGATGCGCCACTGTGCGCAAGAAGGCGAATCACGTCTCCATCTCGCACTGCACCGCTGAAACCCGCCTTCAGACAGCACCAGACTTTCCGGGGGTGGGACTGCAAGACTAGCTGCAAGAAGCACCCGTACTCGCTTGAACAGTTTGCACAAGCTGCTGTCCACAACAGGTTGAAAAGGACTTTCTAGCATAGATCCAAGGCACAGAGCTTGATGCCGGGCACACAATAAACGTCTGCCAGTCGCCACCTTGCCCAGCATACATCTTGCTTGCATCATGTTGTGTCCGTCGGCTCTCGCCGAAGGCTGGCGGTGCGTGCTACATGTCAATAACAGCAAGCTTCAACGACAAACAGCTGAGAGACAGGCCCTCGAACCATCTCGCCGAGACCTCCAGCACTGGCAAGGCGAAGCTTGGAAACTTGCATATCTGCCTCTCGCCAAAAAACTCCTAGAGTAGCGCTTCTGAGTACCAGCACCTTACCTTTGCTTGCTCCTTGCCACTGCACTCCTGCTGATGACACCCTACGAGCATCGTAACTTAAGCAGAATACTCTACGGTTGGACAGGCGATGATTTCAGCGTGTGGATGTGACATACAACATCTGGGCACTGCCGAGAGTCCGCATTGAGGGGATACCGGGCCGTACTGCGATAGAGTCGGCTGATCTGCAGAATGCACCCGGCCCTTGCCCGGACCTTCTTTCCAGTCCATTCCCTTCCCTTGCCCCTTTGCCTTGCTCCTCTCGACGTCTACACACCGGCCACTTGAGCAGCGCAGGCAGACGGCATCGCCATAACGAACCTCGGCATGGTTTCAGATGCAGAAAATGCCCTTCAACAGACGACAAACAAGTGATGCCATGGAGGTCACCAACATGACGAGCAGCAAAGGGATCTTCGCCTGCAGCTGGCTCCAGCAATCTTTCCAAGGGATCCTTGAAGTGCACAGCTGCTAGCCCATCGCATCTCTCTGAAACCGAAGCTCACCGCCACCCCGTTTGCAGTCCTCGCCCTGGCCGTTCCATGCAGGCAAGCTCGGCGCCGTGCCTGCAGCAAAGTGCACTGCTCAGTCAGACTGAGGGAACCACAGGCCAGCTCTTCAAGAGGCCTTCCAGAAGGCCTTCTTGAAAGCAAGTGCGGAAATCCTCACCGTGACGCGAGCAGAGCCACATGGCCGAACTAAGGAAAGCTACACTTCGCACATCCTCGAATTTGTTGGCGGGGGGTACGATGCCTTTTAGCTTTCCACACTGGACAGGCGCTTGTAAAAACAGCGGCCACCACCAACCACAACACTTCGGCACGAGAAACGTATCACATCCCTCCAAGAGACCGAACGACACCCGATGTGGATGCAACTGGTGAGGACAAGCCTGCCCAAACTGGCGATGCGAGTGTCTTCGCAGAAGTTAAGAGGACACCAGAACCAAGGTAGACTGTAAACACTGTAAACCCACTCAGCAAACTTCCGCGAGAGATGGCTTAATCCGAGGCCGGAGGCCCAGCATGGCCCGGCCGCGGTCGCCGAAACACTCGGAGCCCTTTGCTGCGCCGCCACACTTCCACATCGCCACCACTTTCTAGGCCACCCGCCTGGTAGAAACCCGAGAGAGGAATCCAATCCCAGAAGGGCTTTTGGGAAAATCCGTGTTGTCCTTCATCTTCGTGTTGAAACATTCCTGAAACCGAGGTTCCAGAATGACGGAGATAGCTCTCACATGCTCTCACGACAGCCCCACACTGTTACTGTTCCACCAACTTGCGACGGAATGTGTTCTCCGCGCGCCGGAGGTGAATTATCGAGCGCAGCGCATGGAGCTCTGTTCTTGCAGGGCCGATGTTTCAAACACTTCGAGGCTTCTCTCGATTCAAGTTCCTGCTCTTCTGCAACTGTAGAAAATTGCTGGCTGCTGGGTGTGAGTCCATAGAATTTCGATAGCTGTTCAGCCTCGACCCTCCATCCGACTGTGCGGCACACTGTAGCTGTCAGGAAATGGCCAAATCTTCCCCGGTCCCAAGCAGGGCCGGCTCCATCACGCCAGTTCCAAAAGAACCAGCCACGAGAAGCCTGGCCGCTGCGGATGATGCAAAACCGAGAGACCCCCTTGGTTCTGACTTTTGACCCAAGCAATTCAAATTTTCGGGCAACGCAACGCCAGCATTCAAATCATGGAGCACGCCAATCACTAACGATCACGAAGACCTTACAGAAACTCTGCATCAATGAGCTCACATCCATCAAGCCTTCGAGTAAGCTTGAAGCTGCGCCCTGCCAAAAAGGTTCATGGCCTGACACATGTCACAGGTGTTGCAGATTGCATACCTGTGGTGCTACTGCATGCTACTGCCAGCAGAAGCGAATAAGCAAGCCCGGAATGTCCACGCCACCTATGTCGTGGGCAGTCCAGCCGCCTCTTTCGGACACATCGCTGAGGCAGCGCGGCCGCCAAGTGCGAGGCTCCACCTGGTGTGCTTTCCTGTGGATGCTATGGGCAATTGACTGGGCAGCTCTTCTTCCGAGCGGCTCTCCAACCACGGCAGGAAACCTCCGACGGCACAGTGTGCAGGATATGCGAAGGCTATACACGACCTACCTTCTACGATTCTACGACTTCTTCTCCGGGGCTTTCAACTGCCTTCTGCTCTGTTGAGCGACGGCTGCCGCAGTTGGATTTGAAGACATTGTAGCTTGAGGGTCGTGTGTACCAGATGCCATGCAGGAAGGTATTGGCATCTTTCCTGCATTGCTTCAACAAAAATGTCGGTTCTCATTACTCTCCCCGGAGCTGCTTCGGCCGGGTCTGTTCCGAAACTATTGTGCACGGGAGCATAGCCTTCGGACCTCTTAGTCGTTTATGCACGACTGCGAGATCATCCAAAACAAACTGGCTCAAGCACTTCTCCATGCATCCATCTTCGCTTGCTTTCGCCCGCACTGGAGGCACCGAGGGAGTGGCTCTTGGAGTTCACGGCCGTGGTCTTCAACGGCCCGGAGGTGCTGCCAGGCGCCACTAGATCCAGAAATCCATGAGCGGGCAAAAGGGTCTGCGTTTCTTCTCAAGGCCTCTGCAAGGGTCATGCGATTCCATGCGTCTTCGAAGCAGTGGTAGTAGTGAACCTGACCGTCAACTTAGTCAGGCTACCGGCTAAACGAGACATGCCAAGCTCACACTGGACAGTACCTGACTAAGCAAGCAGCATCGAAGCAGGTGTTGCTGTGTCGTCCTTTTGAAACCTGACGCCACCTTTGCTCGGCACACATGTTGATTGATCTACAACGCCACCCACCCATGAACTGAATGGCTTCATGTGAACTGCACAGGGGTCGACACATCCTACACTGACCCTTGCATGACTGGCACAAATGAGGGCTTGACACCGCTTCAAACCTCGAGATGACAAGGGAAAGCATGACGATGGAGAACGGCAGACGGCGCACACACACACACACATCAAACGGCTATCTGACTCAGGCTTTAGTTTGAGGCCTTAGACTTTTATGGTTCAGCCAGGTGGGATCTCAATCTCACTGAGATCGAAAACGTTAGTTGCACGGCATGCTATCTGCCAAAAGTTGACCTGACTAACTGCAGGGAACATCATGCACGTTGGCAAAGAACTGTGATCCAGGTGGTGGGTACGCATGCTGAGATGCTGCATGCGCGGAAAAAATCGCAACAAAATCAAACGTGGTTTCAACTTCGGCAAGCTGCGTTCTGAGACACCGCTGGAAGACCGGAAGCACCACCGTGACCTGTCATGCTTTCTCAGCTTCGAAACTTGCCATTTGTCTGCTGTTTTAAGATCTGTTTTGCAGCTCAAATCCCGTCGCCCCAGCCAAAACCTTTGCAGCAATGAAGAGGAAGCAAATGCAAGTGCTGGGTTGATCGTGATATCCAGCTATGCAGGAGAGTAAGACACGAGCTGCAAGCAAAGAGAAGGCCAGATCTCTAGGAGCACTGGTCCAAAGCTGTGTTGCCTCGTAGCGTCGGACTTAGGTTGGAAGTCTCGTTGCAGGCTGGGTGACCTGCTAATTCGGGTGCACTGCAGCTACCAGCTTCTCTGATCCTTCCTTGCGTCGGTCTCTGCTGAATGCTGGGCTGGTAATTGCAGATCCCGGATGTGTCAGAGACGCCACAGTTCTCTTGACTCTGCGAATCTGTCCATGGGTAGTAATTCACCATGACCCGTCGAGTTCCAGGACTAAGGAGTTTCAGGAATGCTCAACCCAGGTGGAGGTCTAGTTTGGCCAAAAGGGTTACAACCCAAATCCCTTTTGGGTGCGGCAAATGGCAATCTCGCAGACTCGGAGCTTGGGTCGGAAAGGACTTACTCGTAGACCCTGGAATTCAATCTCATTGATCGCACAGTGAGACCCGATCACTGCCGAATCCGCGTCTAGCATGCCTTTCACCGATTGCATCAATGCAGATGGCGAAAGGGACGGCGGCAAGCGACACTGCTTTTTACACGGAATTCACCCAAAGCTAGAAAAGCGCAGTCCCATCATCTGCCCTCCGCACAGGACGTTCGAGAGACCTGAGGATTTGTCTCAGCTTACTGCTTACCCCAGGTCCTAGAAGTGAAGCTAACCCCCCAAAGCCAGCTATAGATCTCGCGGCCGTCTGGCTGTGTCTCAGACACAGCTGCATCGCATGTCACTGGCAACCGAGCGCCTCCGCCCTCTGTCTGTGCACTGATTTTGTTATACGATATACTTTCCCTTGTATTCAAGAACTTTCACAAATGGCTGATATGGCGACCGGAAAAGCTTCGATCATCGAACAAAAACTGGCTTCCCTCAGAACGCCTTGCAAGGGCTGAGATATGGTGGCACTCTGGTTGACATTGCTCGTAGCTCTCGCGCGCTCTCATCGTGCTCTCGTCGTCTTGGTTAAGACCGTTCGATGCAGCGATGTCCAGGCATGCATCTCTCCGCTGAGTAAGTCTAGGCAGTTCTTGCCGGTGTCAGATTCACAGTGAATGGGCTGGAACTGACGGGAGAGCTCTGACTTTCAGGAACCGTGCCTGTGCAGCCCTGAGACTTCCTTATGGTTTGTAGACCTGCGCACATGAGCACTCTGTTTGTTGAGCA
The DNA here is from genome assembly GCA_905221615.1 of Symbiodinium sp. CCMP2592. Lineage (NCBI taxonomy): Eukaryota > Dinophyceae > Suessiales > Symbiodiniaceae > Symbiodinium > Symbiodinium sp. CCMP2592. The sequence goes on from CAJNDT010006240.1 coordinate 97,773, forward strand.
AGAAGACGGAATGCCCTTCCTTCATGCTACTCATAACGGACCTCGTGAAGATCGTCTTCAGCTACCAACGACATCCTTCCTGCAAGCATAAGCATGCTGCACCTGACCTGGTCAACTATTGAACTACTGTAGAAACATATCCGTGCAGGCTTTAACATCGCAGATCCTCTTGCATGAGGAAGCTCTACCCAAAACTCGTTCGCCTGCGCAGTGCAATTGCAATTGACAACATGGCGTTCGATCTAACAGCAAGAGCCGCACGGGGAGCCCGGCCAAATCACCATCCGCATCTCGAAACAAGGGAGGGTCATATCGCTTGCTGGCCATTAGCCGCTTTGCCTTGGATGAATAACAGGTCGAGGACGCCAAGGTGACTTGGACTGGAAGTTGCCAGGTTGCTGCGGCTTCTGCTGCTGCACGTTTCTTTGCCGTCTCTGCCGCCCATTCTGCCTCCATGCGGGCCATCTCCTGAGAAGGGGGTCCATAAGAACCATGAATTAAAGGACTTCCTTGCGACAGCGAGGAAGAGCCTTGCGAGAAGAGGAACCAACTGCAGTCAAGCTCTGCAATGGAGCCCCTTCTCCCCTCACGATGCGTTGCCTCCTGTTCTTCGGGACTCCTCTCGTTCGGAGCTTTCCTTGGTTCAGCTATCTCACAGTGTGACATTTGAAAGTGGAGCCGATCATATTCGTGCTTGCCTTCATAGCTGTTGAGGTAGATTTGGATCGCAAGCCCTCCACGTCGGACCCCCTTTTTGTAAAGAAAAGCCATCCACGACAACCGTCCGAACATTGACAAGCTGCCCTTTTCTGGGTCGCTTCCTTCTTGTCTCTTCCACTTCAACTTCTGGGTCCTTGCCCTGCAGGGTTCAATCTGATTCACTTGCGGGGACTATGCTCCGGCGACGCATCTGCTGGCCAGAAACCGACATCGCTGTGACCTCGGACATCGTTTCACTCCCGCTCGGCCTTTCCCTCAGGAGGCGGTGTCCGGCTGCGCTCACGTGTACCAGCACCAGCATCCTTTCGGGGCAGTACACACTGCCAGTTGGCTCTTCAAGGCTATTACCGGAAGTTCTTGAGGCACTGCTTCGGGCCGTTGCTAAAGCTTCGGCACCAGTGCGACAATCATGTATCTGGACTGATGGCGAAGTCACCTCCATGTCTGCATCTTCGGCTGTCATGGCCCCAACCTGAGTGCCCAACAAAGCTCCAACTGACAAAAGGCACGTTGACACGACCGTTACCCTGATGTTCCCAAATGCAATCCGGTTTGCTCTCGGACCACCCTGGTGACTTCCACGTTCTTGAGCCAGAGGAGCAGCAGATCAAGGAGCCCACACACTACTTACTTGGCCTGACCTGCCCTAAGCAAGACATGACTTATCTGACTCCACATGCAGGATGCATGCAACACGGGTGACATTTCAAGCACTTTGTGGTTACAGATCCCGTAGCACAGTCTTCTTAGCCTTCAAAACATGGCTGGTGGCCCTGTCTGTCATGCCAGCCTTGCGAATGACGTCAACTGCCTCAAGCATGTGCTGCGAAGTACTTCTACTACCCCACACTCTCTCGCTTGGCAAAGCAGTGGCATCTCGATTCGCTTGCGGGCTTGCCGTTGCGATGCTTGACATTGGAACGAATGATGCAAGATGGTAGAAAAGTGGTGCACACTGTCACCTCTCCAATGAGGCGACGTAGCAACTCCCGCCAGCCATCAAGCACAACAAAGCTGAGGAGATCCTTCTTTTCAAGGGCATGGAACGCGACCATGTGTGCACTCTTGTCTTCCCTGCCTGTGGGACCACGGGATGCATGTTCGAGGTCATTTAGTTTGCTGGACGCGACGTCAAGGTCGGAGAACAGGGGCTTCAGACTTATTCAGACTCTGCTGCATGCAATCTTATGCAGCCTTCATTACACGTTCCATCGTGAAGTCGGACTGCCCTGACTCCGGCCTGCCTCGTCGTAGAAGTTAGCGAGGATGTCTGCGGGAATCAGACGTGATGGCTCGTTGCACACGGCAATGCCTGTCACCTGGCATGCCGCATGATGCAGACAAAGCCTGAGCACGATTCCTTAATGCACTTGCCATTCTAACATCTCTTTCGGACGTGGCGTCTGAAGACGTTGAAACGTACCTGACATGTGCTGGGCTTCCGGCACATTTCCTGCCGCTGTATCGCTTGGAAACAACCTTGCCATCAAATAACAACTAGACCCTAGTACTCACCACAAAAAAGACTACATCATCTGGGAACAACCCAAGTAGACAATCATTGCATGCCTCTCGGACGAGTGTGAAAATGGCTGTTGCCTGTTGATGCGAGCAGAAATTATAAGGGACAGTCCGACCTCGAGAGCTTTCAGCGTCTCCGCCCTTCGCCACTGTTGCCATGCCTGGGACCGCAAAGCTCTCAGCGGGAATCGTGTACTTCGGCGCTTTTTCGGCAGCATGAACATAAATTTGTGCAGTGGTTTAGGGATGAAGCGTTCGGCCTGGGTGGGGAGCCATGCTAGAACACAGAAAGGCGCGAACCCACTTCGACTCTGGCCGCTGCCGCCGGCCACATGGAGCGTCCGGACCTGGAGAAATGCCGCGCTCGCGATTCAGCGATGTCCATCTAGCGTGCATAGTGCATGGGTGTGCATAGTTCATGGGTCCGAGCTTTCTCCACCGGGGCAGCCGTGCAGATCGAGCAGCACCTGTGCAACTGTGCAGTTTCATGGCAAACAGTTTGAGGCCGGCCCCCCCTTCTCCCCTTCTGCGCTGCTGCTACGAACTTTGGGGTTGGTCCCGACCTCAAGGTTGCACTCCTCAGCCCACTCGACAGCACGGTCCAGAATATCGAGAGCTGGCCCCTCAGCAAAGCGTCGAGCTGAGATGATGAATGCCGCATGCGATACATTCACTAAGTTTTGTGCGAGCTTAGTTGGCAATCAGATAAAATGTTGACGAGGAGCCACAAACGGTTCTCCAGGTTCGGGGCCGAGGACGATCCAGTAGCCAAAGGGCACCTGCCCCAGCGCATTGCATGGCATTGCCCTTATAGAATTGCACTGCTCTGTTTTGTTTTCCCCGATGCACCCTCACGGAGTTGAGCCCCATGTCGCGGATCGCCCGAAAGTCCTGCGCACGGTTACAACACTGAGCGGCCTGGAATGGAGCTTCTGTCAGACGACCCCAACCACTCTTCAATCAGCCGAAGGCAGTCCTCTTTGCGGATGAATGTTTCTCTGTGACGATGAAGGACGTGCAAGGCCTGTTTCCATATTACACTGCGCAAGAGGCTGACGATGCTGTGAATGCGAAGGCCTGACGACTCCTCAAAGACTCCATCAGTGACCATTCGCAGCGGAGCTGCGGCTCGCCTGCAGAACCACTGGTGCCTACTTCAAAGCGCCAAGTTGTTGTGGCAAGCAGGCCTGGAAAGAGAGGCGCCGATGGACCAGGCTCGAGCAAAAGCCAGCCACCCAGATTCACCCCGCACCTTGGTTTCGGCAAAATGAAAAGAGATCTTTGGCTGCGGACTCTAACTCGAAGCCGGATCAAGCTCAACAGCCGCTAGATGCCCGATGCGCTACTTGAAATTCCCGTCTCAGTTCCGGGCCATGGCCTTTGGTGCGTACGCGCGTTTGCGCCTAGCGCAAAGGAAGAGCAAGTTTTGCGTGGCTTCATCTTGGTGGAAAGCACGAACTACTCTTTCCGAAAGGCACCGGTCAGGCATGCTGCGTCCATCCCGTTTTCGACTGCATCTGTATGGCTGACAGCCCTGAGGAAATCCTTGGACAGCCCTCTCATCGCAAGATGCAGCTCGTCGTCAGGATGTTCGACGACAGCAAACAGCAGCCAAACTGATGCATTCCAGAGGTAAGTGCAGATGCCGTGTAACCAGACTTCACAGCAGCATCCACTCGTCTTGATGCGACAATACTGTCTCGAGTCAAGTCCTGGGAGAAGCGCTGCAAGAGCTCTCCCAAAGCACTTTATGAAGGCGATCTTGAAGTAGAGACCATTAGACCAAACGGATGATCCCATCAGCAGCCACTTGGTGCGCATGTTCCCCGCAAGTCTTGCCCCACGGCATCGTCACGTCGGAGTCGTCAACCAGGTGAACTTGCAGCGCCAGCAGAAGTTTGATCGCGAAGGAAGAACTCCAGTTTTTCTTCGTACGCATCCAGCCTTCGGGATTAATATCAGACTGCAGGAATTTGACTTGAATCCTAGCATGGTTTCGAACTCGATGCATGAACAGCGATATGCCGCACGCATTCTTGCCTACGAAATACATGATTCGCTCCATATGCATACGACGTTTGCTCATCTCGTATAACGCACACGTGGCACGAAGATTGCAGAAAGACCGCAGGAACTGAACTAGGTCGTCACTCGTCACCGTGAAACTTCCCCACAGTCTGCTGATCAAATTCAAGCGTCCCATGTGGGAGCAGTGCATGCGCGGCATTGGAAATCTCCTCCACAGCAAAAGAATTCTGCAAAGGAACTCAAGATGACAGGCAGCCATTCGTGATCAAGAGCTGCAAGAAACTGAAATCTGAAACTTGCCACAAGCATTTCACGAGCTACACAAAGCTCCCGCATGGCCACGGTTGCAAGATCACCTGCCACAGAGGCACTGGTACGAAAACCGTTCCATTTCCACACTGCTCGGTCACGCACTCAGCTTGTACACCACCGATCAGTGTGCAAAAACTGCACGAATGCACATGTCATGCCTCCTACAGGGAATATTCTCCTCGATGGAGACTGACAGCACATCACCTGCACGCATCACATTGACCGCCTTGCCTGGCGCAGCTGCTCGAAAGTTGGAATACCTGCTCATGACTAAGTCGCCGAAAGATCATTGCCCGGGCCGCTTTAGAATGTATAAAGTTGACCGGCAATTTTCAACGATTTCCACGCCCTGCGCACATTGCCACTGTGAACCGATACCCTCTCTTGCCCAACTCCCGTCAAGTTGCCCGGCTCTCAGCATGCCGATTGTGTTGGTAATTCGCCGGACCGATGCCAGTGGGCCACTGTCAAGCTCCTGTCAAGCATGCCTTGCTGGGACATGTTCTGGTGAACCCTAGCCGAGGGCTTGCAATAAGTCAGGCGGACGACGACTTCGAGTTGAACGCAACGCAAAGCGCTGCACATCTCGCGACCGAAGTCATCGTCACGACTCGTGATGATGCAACCCTACCCGTTTCAGCTAAACACACTCGACTCTAAAGGGCCTAGTGTCTACTGATCCTGTACAATTCACCCCACTCACTGGAGAGGGTCGTGGGCGCAACGCGAGCACTTGTCAATGTGATGCGCAGGCTCTATGGTCAGATCCGCTCCACCACAGAACCAGCGTGGATGTAGCCTGTAGCACCAATGTGCTTCTGCCTTGGAAGCATGACTCTCTGTGAGCAGTCCATACAGCCTCATGCTTTGTTATCAAATCGAAACCTACCAGGCAGATTTAAGTGTTGTGTCTGGGGTCAGGGTGTGCAACTCCAGTGAAACACGAAAAGAACTGCAAAGCAGGTGGTAAGCCTGAGGCCTCGTCAGGTCTTTTGCGTAATCAAGTTGCACATCATGCAGCACATCCATGGGAGTTCGACGCCGGCCACGACTGGCCACCTGCCGCTCCAAGGAATCCCTACGGCCCCAGATCCTGTAGCACAGAACTGCCCCCCAGTCAGGGAGAAAGTATCGACTCCCGCCGCATCGTCCGAGTGTGCTGGCAGCCGTGGCACCAGGTCGAACCTGACACAAGGTCCACGGGAGTGCCATTTCTGCTTGGATCAAGCAACTGCAGAAGCAGCATCGCAACCCTACTTTCGCCCAAACCAAGGGGCTTGTTCACAAACCTGGCTGTACGCGGAACCTTTCTTGCATAGAGGGCTGCGAAGCTTGCATCTCCCACTCGAGGAGACCCCCAGGTAGCACACTCAGCTTCCTAAGTGGCTGGCAGAACATTCACATGCTGAACGGCCAACATCAGCTCTAGAACCGGACGACAGCACAGAAAGGCGGTCATCGTCTTCATGAGAGGCGTACCCGTGTACCCGCCGCAGAAATAGACAACACATAAGACCATGCGCACATTCGTGGTACACATTCTGCATGATCAGACCAGATGTCCGTGAACAGGTTTAAACTTAAACCTGGATCGTGGCGTTCCATGCTGGGTCTGGTCAAGCAGCGAAACCTCGACATGTTGCTAGGTCCAGGCCTGAGGTGATCGAACCAAGCGCCAAGAACTCGTCTCAGGATGAGGCTTCAGTCGAACACAGCAGAGGTCACGGCAAGCCAGCATGGCCTGGCCGACAGGCTCAAGCCACATCCCTGAAACCCTTTACCGTGTATAACTTCAGGAACTAAGACTGCGTAACTCTTTGTGCTCCGAGGTACAAGGGCCCCACCAAGGCTGTGACCAGTCGCCCGTAGAAGCACCCTGCTGGCAGCAACGTTGAACTTCGCCAGGTCTGCATCCAGCCTACTCAGCTAGTTCGGGTCTACGTGCACGAGCATTTGTGTTGAGTATGCACGCACGCAGTATACACGAGCGATTACCTGTGGTTGCCAGTCTGCAAGTGATGGGATGGGCTGTAGAAGGGGATCGAGCAGTCACCTTGAAATTTTGACCGCAGGTTTGTTTATCTCGTAAAGCAACGGAGTGGGTGAGGGGAGGTGTCAGCGTGAGCGCCTTCCCAGAACTCCAGATCTGAGCGCCCTGTATGCATCCTGGCAGGCAAAGAACGAAGCTTCCGGCAACTGCTGTCGCAGCTTTGGCAACAGCCACAACAACCGCCCACACTAACTTATTCTCTTCGTCTCCTGGAATCCACGATGCACTCGAGCAGTGGATATAACCGCGTCCCCGATATCCCACGGCACTAACTCCGCATACAAATCGGTGACGAGATTGTCTTGATTGACCTTAGTGGTCAAGACGAAATCCGAGCAGTGCCTTCCCGCCACAGCATGGACCGAAGCAATAGAAGTCTAGCTGGCTGGCAAAAGGCAGTACCGCGGAAAGCAAGGTAGATCACCACCTCTGCACTTGGCAAGTCATCACATCGACAAACCTGCAAGGCAAGATTTCTGCTCATTTCTGCAAGTTTCGGTAGCTCCTGGGCTAGTGCACCGCATCGCGCCTGAATCAGAGCTCGGAGCTGCTCTGGCTGAGTATCCTGCCGTGCCCGCGCCGATGTCGGATCGGCTAGGACCTACAACGAGCCACAATCCCAGAAAGCTCTGGCAGCTGGCTTCCTTGCCAACTGGCGGCCTTTGTGTTAGACATGTTCTCTGATACCCTGATGCAGCTACTCGTAAGGGCATAAAGGAGGCTGTCCGGCTCAGCTTCTTGTGTCTGTCAGACCTCCCTCGGCCTCTGACTCGTTCCGCTCCAGGTCTCTGCTGTAAGCTCGCCGGGCACGTCTAAGTTCTGCAAAACACCTCCGCGACTCCGCATCATCACGTCATGCACTGATGTTTCTTCGATGGAGGATGTCGCTTGGGACTGAAATGGACACAAGACAGTCGGCAATGCATGTCGCATGTCTGGGAGGAGAGAAGCAAAACGACGTAAGCAGCATGTTGGAAATCGTCGCTCTGGTCAGTCTCTGCTTGCCACCCCGGTGCCTTTCACGGTTTTGCACAAGCTCACCGGCAAAGTTGGCCATGGCCGAGGCATGGCATCTTTATACGCCAAATGCCATCGGAATAGGGACATGCACACAAAGCTCAGAACATTTAGCACTATCCGATCGGGACGTGGAGCAAATGTGCATGTTTTTGGCGAGCGCTCAGCAAAACATGCCCGCGCAGATCTTACTGCAAGCTGCTCGCACGTCAAGCGCACGAAGCTTGCTGGCCTTCGGCTGTCCCTGTTCGGCACATCCAAGAAACAGCCAGGCCTGCAGGTCAACTTCGTCGAACAAATCGTTCAAATGCATCATGCCGACCTGCCTCAAAATAGCAGCAACGAATTAAACTGAGCCGAAACATGCACCAATATGCAACACGTTCTCCCACATGCTAATTAAACTTCATAAGCAAAGGAAAACTTCAATTCACCAGGTTTCTAATGCAGCGATAACTCGATGCAACAGCAAGATCAGGGACAACTTGCATTTTTCAACACCGTTGGGTGTTGTCAATGTGTTTTAGTTGGACCCTTTGGTTTACGCTCCACGGCTTCGCAATTTCCTTTTGGCCTACTTTGCTGCTCGGGCTCCACGAGACTTTACTCGGAATTTGTGCCGACGCCAAGACAATCTCCAGGTTTTCAATACAAGACGGGCCAAGAGACAATAGGGTTTGTCCACAACCTAACAAGCTTTGAGGAAGAAGCCTGCTGTCCAGCTGCGTCACACGTTGGTGCACTCAAAGCCTGGGATTCACTGCTGTGTTGTGGGCGGGGTCGCTTTGGGGTTTCCGGTATGGTTTTCGAGGGTCGAAAACTGGGTTCTTGTCAAAGCAAAGAGGTTGTCACCACAACGAGGAAACCACATGATTAACAACCGGCCAAAACAAAGTTATGGACGACGCAAGAAGCAAAACCGCGAAACCCGAAAACCTCAAACCCAACAAGTGAAATCTCAACGAAACTACGCTTCTTGACTGCTCACACACCACTCTTTCCTGCGAGTACTGCTGCCGAAATGTGCTTCAAGATGCGGCAACAAGGGAAAGAAATAGAAACAGCTGATTCTGTTGGAGTTTGGGCTGGGGAAACATTGCAAAGACTAGTGATGCGGAAAGGCTGGCAGATGGAAAGCTGCCGGGCCACTTCCGGATTTTTACACGCATCTAACAGTTGAAGCTGTGGTGTCTCTTGGCCTCACAGGCCAGATCTGCACAGTTTCTGATCACGACATCCTACATCTCTGAAGTTGTGCTGCGGCACCGGCAGGCGCATTTTGGATTTTGCAGGTGTGCTGGCGGTGCCACCGCTTTTGCAGTTGGTGCCGGCAGCGGCGCCTGCTTTCTGTCAAAAGCTCACTTAAGCCAGACAGGTCGCGCCGTGGTACCGGTGGCTAGAGACTTTTCTTGGCGTCAGCGGCCTCGGTGGCTGCGTGCAGCGCTCGGTTCCAGATCAGCAAGCCTTCCTTGTCTCGGACTCAACTCATTGTCTTGGACAGTGGCTGCCCCGCGCCAATTGCGTGGTATTGGAGACCGGCTGACGCACGGCTTGGATGAAAACTTGTGCCTGGTGGTTCTTGAAATGATTCTGAAACAGCTCGCCACGGGTTCACGCTCAATGCTTCCAGATTAAGAGGTGACAGGAGAGAGACCGTGCGGAGCCCAGGCCATGCTGACACAACAGGCTGAAAACTCGGTAACAAAGATGGTTCAGATTCCTTGCACAGGCACTCTTGAGTCTGTTCAGCGACCTTGGACTCTCCGTGGCCCAGAATCATTTTTTTTGGCGTGAATGGGCCTCGGTGACAGCGGCTGCTGCGCTCGGTCCCTAGAAGAAACAAGAAAGTAAGAATATGAAACAACTAAGAGCTGTACAAAGTGAACAAGGTGGCTGCGACATACAGACAAGTGAAACAAGGTGGCTGCGACATACAGACGTAGCCGGCAAAGTCGCTCAGCATTAATTGATGTGCAATCGGATCTGCTGGGCTCACTGGCTCTGCTTCCCGAAATCTTGGGTCGCGCAATGGCAAAGCACAAGGCATGGCCCCGCTTCCCGTTATCAAGAGTCGCACAATGGCCATCAAATGCAAAGCTGCTATCCCCGTTGGTCTTGGTCGGCTGCCGGACACGACTGCAGTGCAGAAGCGATGGACCAAGCGGAAAAAAGGCCCTAATACGCGCTCCACTCAGTCAATCAGTCCAATTAAAAAGCCAGAAAACAGACATTGGAACCTGACTTCGCACTCCCTTCGGCATATCCGAGAGCTTCATTGAAGCTGCATGGCCAGATGGCCATGACACGCACCAATGAAGTAAACGAGTGCCGAGGGAGGTCATGTGGCGTTGATCCACGTTCCGCCCAGCAAACATCAGAAAAGCTTCACAGCCATCATCGCGGAAAACTGCAGCAGTCGGACGGTCGAACGCATTGCGTCCCGTAAGCAACAGAAATGAAGAAGAGGGAAATCTAGTCGCCACATGTCACCACTACAAAACTGCAGCGCTCTGATGCCGTTCTTCTGAGGAAGAGACCTGAAGGAGGACCTTCTTCGACACGAAATCGCTTAAGGACGAATAAAACAGAAGCAGAAACATGAAAATTCAAAGACACACAAAGGCCGCATAAAAGCGTTCAGCGAAGCTGAACTTAAAAGCTCAATGGGGGGAGCTGCGCCCTCCAACTCCCCGCTTTCTGCAAATTGCAAACTCTCTGCATCTTTAAAGCCGCCACCGTAAACCTTCAACTCCAAACCCAAACCGTACAAAGCGAAAAAATGTCAAAAAACGTGGAACAGACGCCTTCTTTCAACATAAAAGCAGATGCCACACAAAATCGCCTAAGAGAGAGTTTGAGAAATCCGAAATCCGACAGAACAATTTGCCAAGCGCTACAAACAGTTGGATGAAGCACTTAGCCGATACCGAGCTGCCTCAGCACGTCGTAGATGCTGGGACAGGCTCTGGCGTGTGATGTGACAGCGACTCTTCTGGTGTCCGCCAGCTACCACGTCTGTTTGGTGTCGTACCCTGTCGGGAAAGCGCACTTTGTCCATTCGGATGCTTCGTCGCTTTCAGAGAGCAGGACAGTGGTCGCTCTGGGCGGATTGCATTTATGAACAGACCCACAAATGCAAATTGCTTGGGGTCAAACAGAAAACAGAAGTAGAAACATGAGAATTCAGAGACACATTAAGGCCGCAAAATCCAACTGGGCAACCTTCTTCGATTTCAAAAACGTCCTGCTAATGCAGATTGAAACCCAGTTTAACGCAGGTTTGTAACCCAGGTTTCAACCCAGGTTCCAACCTGTTTCCAACCCAGTTCCAACTAGGTTCCAACCTAGGTTCCAACCCAGATTCCAACCCAGGTTCCAAACCCAAGTTGAATCCAGGTTAGAACCCAGGTTGAACCTGACGTTCAACCCAGGTTCAAACCTGGGTTCGAGCCTGGGTTCTGAACCCAGGTCCGAACCTGGGTTTGAACAACTCCGTCTTGAAAAAGTTGTTGTTCAAACCTGGGTTTCGAAATCCAAGTTCCGGAAACCAGGTTCAACCCAGTTTCCGAACCTGCCCTGAAAGAAAGAAAAAGTTTGGAACCCAGGTTCAACCTGGATTCCAACCTCACCCTCTGGGACCAGCCCGCTTTATCCGCCAGGTGGAACTAGCTCCAGGATGACACAGACAGACCGTTCTGGGCAGTCTGGCTGGAACTCTGCAAATCAGTCTTCCCCGAAGCATTCCATCTGCTGGAACATTACACTTTGGAGCCTGCAGAATTCGAGAGCTGCCATCTGAGAGCCTAGGAACGAAGAGACAAACTTTGGGTTCGCGAATTGCGGTCCAAACACAGCATGAACCCCATGATTTCGCGCCTAGAGATCGAAGCTTCTCTCTAGGGCCGGTGAACGCTGCGAATGGTCAACGGCGCAGTACATAGGCCTTTCTTTAAGCCTTTCTTCAAACCAATCCTGGGCCTGAAGCCCTTCTGGGTTTAATGTGGGTTTGAACCTGGGTTTTAACCTGGGTTTTCCCATCTGGATTAAACCTGGATGCTTCAAACTTGGGTTTCACACCTGGGTTAGAACTGGGTTTCAAACCCGGATTCAAACTTGGGTTATATAACCTGGGTTTTAAACCTGGGTTTTCAAACCGGTTCCAAATCTGGGTTAGGACCTGCGTTTCAAACCTGGGTTGGATTTTAACCTGGGTTAAACCTGAATGCTTCAAACTTGGGTTCCAAACCTGGTTAGAACCTAAGTTTCAAACCTGGGTTCCAAACCTGAGTTTAGAACCTGGGTTTCAAACCTGGGTTTAGACCCTGGGTTTAACAACCTGGGTTAAACCTGAGTTCATTAAACCCGGGTTCCAAACCTGGGTTAGAACCTGGGTTTCAAAACCTGGGTTCAACCTGGGTGAAACAGAGGGGGGCCGCCAAAATTGCTTAGATTATTCGACCCACATTTGGAGCCGCATGTGCTGCAGTTGGCTCGCACCGAAGTGGGCATTGGCGGCACCGGAAGCTGAACAGGCGTTCCAGACGCAGCAGCTGGAACACTTCCATCGCTTGCACTGAGGCACTTGCAGGTGCAATCTGGGCTGCTATCTGGGCTGCTGGCTGAGCTGTAAGTGCAGTTTAGGCTGCTTGCTGAGCTGTGGCGAACTGACAGGACCAACAGAGCCAAAAGCAGAGTCGCAGCGTCCTGGACTGCAACTAGCATTCAGCTGTTTGTTCTAAAGGCGAAGAGTTGCAACCCAGGGTTTGAACATAGAGTTTCCGAACCCAGAGTTCGAACATAGAGTTTCCGAACCCAGGGTTTAAACTCTTGCGGCGCGAAAGTTTCAACTGAGGGTTCGAACACAGAGTTCCCAATCCAGAGTTCGAACGTTGAGTTTCCGAACCCAGGGTTCGAAATCTGGGCGGCCCTACAGAGTTGAAACCCAGGTTTCGAGCATAGGTTTCCGAATCCGGATCGAACATGGAGTTTCCGAACCTAGAGTTCGAACTCTTGTATCATTGCTTCTTGTTCTCTCATTTTATTTTCTTCGCAAAAACCCCCTTAAGCGATTTTGTGTGGCTTCTTCTTCTTTTATTTTTCCGAACCCAGAGTTCGAATATAGAGTTTCCGAACCCAGGGTTTAAACTCTTGCGGCCCGAAAGTTTCAACTCAGGGTTCGAACACAGAGTTCCCAATCCAGAGTTCGAACGTTGAGTTTCCGAACCCCCGGTTCGAAATCTGGCGGCCCTACAAAGTTGAAACCCAGGTTTCGAACATAGGTTTCCGAATCCGGATCGAACATGGAGTTTCCGAACCCAGAGTTCGAACTCTTGTATCATTGCTTCTTGTTCTCTCATTTTACTTTCTTCGCAAATTCTTCTTTTATTTGTGCTTGCGTTTAAGTTTGTTTCTGTCATTGTAGTGTGCTCGCAGTTTATTTTCTTCGCAAAACCCCCCCACAAAGCGATTCTGTGTGCGTTTAAGTTACCCGTCAAGCATGAAGAGTCCGTAAATCTGTGGAGAGCAACCTCGCGAAACCAGAATTGCTTTTGTTTTGCGGCTTCTTCTCGTTTTTGTGATTGTTGGTGTTTGAACCCCGTTCGAAGTCTGGGGGGGAGTCTAGAACCCGGGTTGGGCGGTTCATTTGTTCGCGGCTTTAGCATTCTCGTAGGAGACTTCATGCCCCCTCCAAGCAAACCCTTCCAAGCAAAACGAAACGAAACGAGTGCAGTCACTGACCCAACTCAACAGCTTCTCACAGCTTCAGACATTCCAAAACATCAGAACATACAAGATTACAGGATTTTCACAGCATCTGTCGTGCAGGATCCCACTTGTCCGCATGTTTCCACAGTTCAGAAACTGCGCATGAAGCTTGAAGCTGTGTCTGTCCCGCTTCTCCGGTCTCAAGCACCCAAATCAAACGAGTTGAAACCTATGACGGAGCACGAGGCCAGCAGCCCTGCGTTCCTGTAAACCAATGGCACGAAGTGCCTGCCGGGTAGCAGCAAACGGTGGGGCTCCAAAGAGCACCGGTATATCGACTGTTCGGAGGCACAGAGGATGATTGGCGCCACTAGATGTTCCGATAGCGTGGCCATGGCTTGCCACTAACCATTGCAACTCCGATCAACACGGCAGCGATGGTGCACATGGGCCAAGGACAGATCCCCAGGTCAGGTGCTGCTGACGTCTTACTCCTGTTATGACAGACGGACGTGCGGAGCGCGCCGCGCACCGCTCCCAATGCCGCACGGCAATCTTCCAGAGAACCTTGCAGGGTCTCCATATGTGTGTCATTGGGTACATAAGAACGTCCACTCGCCCGCATCCTGGCGTCGGATCAGTTTCTGCCTGGCGTAAAAGTGAGTTGGTAAGGCCTTATGCCGTCAGAGTCAGTCTGGGGTGCGTCTCGCAGCCACCTTTTCGGCGGATGACATCGATCTGTCCGCTGCAATGGCAGATTGGGGCCTGGCGAAGCCAGAATTGCTTGTGTTCTGCGGGCCTTAGAATGGGGTCGCCCGACAGCCCCATAACTGTGCAGCTTTGGAGGTAACCAAAAAAGAAATCGTACAAAGACAGGGAAATTTGTCCAGAGCTGACTCTCGCATTTCTGAACATGTGAAAGTTCATGTTTAAGATATGTTACTTTGGTTGTCCTGCATGCCTGCTCAGGTGTGAGTCGTTTTAGCTGAAAGTTTTGCCTTGGAGGCTTGACTGACGAGCTTGCTTTCAGTGGAAAGCCTTTTGAAGTGCTTGAGAGTGTAGGGAAGTGTTTTTCCTTGGTGTAACTACGTTTGGAGTGACTGTGTAGCTGTAGTTCTGCTTGCGCTAGTTTTGAGTAGGTCCCGAGAACTCCCACTGACGTTTGAGTTTGTTTTGCAGTTGTGGAGAACACGTGGCTGAGCAGTGTTTCACTTGCAGTGCTATGGCACATGGAATATCTGTGGCCAGTTGCACAGACAAAGCCTCCGGCTGCTGACTTTGGCTCAAGCCGTGAGAAAAAGAGGGTTCAGCGCGCTGCTGCTGTGTTTTCACATGGTAGCGGAGCGTGTGTAGCACGCTCGTAGCTGTAGAGAAGCCATGGCTGACCCTGCCCAAAGTGCCGCGACCCCAGTGCCTGAGGAGGACGACTTTGAACTGTTTGGTCCGAGTCCTGGAGAGGCGAGTCAGCCGTCGAACCCAGGACCTCAGCCTGTCCCGACTGTTGGACCGCAGCAGGCACCGCAGCCAGTGCCACAGCAAGCACCGGTTCCACCTGCAGTGACGACGACAGTTGGTTTGGACCCACAGCTGCAGCAGTTGATGCTGAATATGATGCAGATGCAACAGCAGACGCTCCAGGTCATGATGGCAAGGATGGACGCAGATGAGAGAAGAAGGCGAGAAGCTGAGGCTGCCTCTGCAGCTGTAGCGGACCCCTTTGGTTCGACGCTGGAAGTCCGTCAGCTAAAGCTACTGCTCCTCCACCTCCAGCGTCTGCTGGTCCGTCGTTGCACGTAGGAAGCAACAGAGCTGAGAAGTACCTCCCTGCTTTGCCCACCATCGACGCTCCATCGATGGGGAAAGGGCGTGTGAAAGAGCTGGAAGAGTACCACCGTTGGTGTGAAGTCTTGGCGTCATGGTTGGCGCTCATAGACGACAACTACGTCAACGAGTTGCGCCAAGCAATGGTGCACAACAGGGAGATCAAGCAGTCAGAGATGTCTGCTCCTGTGGCTTCGAGGTCTGCTCGGTTGTTTTACTACCTTCAACAGAGTTTGCAGAAGTTTGAGAGAGGCATGGAGCTTGTGAGAAGCACGTCCATGCGGCAAGCTCAAGCTGCTTGTGGGTACGAAGTCATGCGGCAAATGCATGCGACTTTCAGCATTGTCTCAAGAATGGAGGCAATTGCAGTGAGAGATGAGGCCCTGAAGTTGCCTGCCAGAGCCCGAACCTACAAGAGGCCACTTGATGTGGTCCGGTTCTTGGAGGATGAGCTGGGCAAAGTGGATCAGAAGCTCCATCGTTTTCCGGAGCTGAAGCCCGGCGGCTCAGATCGCCTAACCATTTTGCTTCAATCTGTCAACCCTGAGTGCCGGCATTACGTTGTTTTGCACGGCAAGTCTGGAACTTGGGAAGAGCTTGTGACGAGCATCCGGTTCTTTGAGGAACAGACCAGGCTTTGCGACGCTGGAGCCCTTCACGCTGTTGGTGACAAGGGTTTGTGTTGGAACTGCGGCAAGGCTGGTCACTACAGTTGGCAGTGTCCTGAACCACCGAAGGGTGGCAAAGGAAAAGGCAAAGACAAAGACAAAGGCAAGGGTGGAAAGCCCTCTGGTGGTGGCGGTCGAGGAGGCGAGCCCAAAGGAAAGGGCAAAGGCGACAAGAAGGGCGAGAAGGGCAAGGACAAAGGAAAGTGGGGAAAGCCAAAGGCGAAGCCGAAAGCGAAGTCCAAGGGACGCGCTGTTGAAGACGAGCCGTCGGAGCAAGTGATGGCCTTGAGATTTCATCGTCTCAGGGGCATGCGCCCAGGGAAAGCAGTGAAGAATGAGCCCAATGATGCTGAGCCCCCACGTCTCACCATGACGGATAAGGAAGTAGAGAAGCTGAACCAGTCCTCTTCGAGGAACAGTCACTTTGCGTGGCTTGTTGATAGTGGAGCCACGTGCCACGTGTTGTCTGTTGCTTCTTTGTCGTTTTACGAAGTCGTGAAGGAGCATTCGGGACCGCTGCCTGTCTTGATGAGTGCTAGCGACACCGAGATGGAATGCCTCGGGTTGGTCGATATCCGTGTGAAGTTTGGGAGGCTAGGGCCTGTAGTGCTTCAGAAGGTCCTGGTTTGTCAGATTGGTTTCAATGTGATCAGTTCTTGGCAGGCGTCGCTTTCGGGTTGGTGTTCTTGGTTCACTGCCACACCCGGAGAGAGTTGCTTGATGAAGCAGAATGGGAAGGGTTCCTGGGTTTGGGTTCCCTTAGAGACGGAAGCCAGGAGCTGGTGGGCAATGGCCCAGGAGATCGGCCCCGCGAGAGCTAAGGCGAAAGCGAAGTCCAAAGCAGGAGTGCCCAAAGGTACCCCACCGAAGTTTGGGAAAGAAGACGACGACACGGGAGATGCAATGGAAGTGGACCGCGCCAAGGAGAAGGCGCATCCGAACAAGCATCCGCAGAGAGCCTTGGAAGTGACTCCTTTCAAGTTCTTGTTGCGAGCCTTTTGCAGTGAGTTTTCGTGCGAGTGTGTTTCTGCCGCAGAAGTAGCAGCTGAGACTGAGGTAGTGCCTGCAGTTTGTTCTGAAGAGCTGTGTGCGGGTTGTGTGGTAGGTTCTGAAGTCTGTGTTTCGTCCGCAGCCGTTTCGCTTAAGCAAGCAAGCACCACACACACCGAAGCATGCCGTAGGAGCGGTAGGAGTGCGAGTGCATGTGTGAGTGTAGAGCCTTTGCCGCCAACGCCTCAGAGTACTGTGAGAGCCTGTGGTTCGGAAGCTGCTTCAGTGAAGGTTTGCGCAGGGTTTTCGGAAACTGCCTGTAGGAGTGAGTGCGCAGGGTTTTCGGAAACTGCCTGTAGGAGTGAGTGCGCAGGGTTTTCGGAGACTGCCTGTAGGAGTGAGTGTGCAGGGTTTTCGGAAGCTGCCTGTCGTCCGGAGTGTGCAAGTGCAGGTGCATTAGGGACACGTAAAAGCAAGCATAAACGTATCTCTTCTGCCGCGGTTCTGTCTCGAGCCTTGCGGTGGGTGATTTTTCTCTATGGAGTCATCTCCGTTACGACGGGGACTGTGTGTCAAGAAGAGGGCCCTTTTGCTCCAGATGCCGTCGGAAGGGGTCGCTCAGGAGAAGGAGCCGGCCCAGATGATGGTTATGTCCGAGAGATGGCAAGATCTCAGAGCGATGCAGACAGCGGCATCCAGCAGGCGACAGCAGTTGGTGCAGAAGCTGCAGCCGAAGAACTAGTGGCAATGAACAGATGCGATTCGAAGGAATTGCTCCACCGGGGATTTCACTCCCTAACTTCTCCGGCCTTGCCTTCTGGAGAACCTCCCGCTCCCACCCAGGAGGGCAACGAGGCCGACGATTGGGGGAAATGGAAGGCGGTGCCAGGCCCTCCTGCGAGCCCGCCTCCACCGGGGACGCCTGTGGTGCCGCCTGGACCCCCGACGCCGCCCGAGACACCACCGGAGACTCCTCGGGAGAAGAAGAAGAAGGACAAGAAGAAGGAGAAGAAGAAAGGCTCCAAGGAGCGCCGTGCACGAGAAAAGGACCAGGTCGCCGAGGACAAAAAGGACCACAACGAGGGCGAGAGAGACCAGGCCGCCGAAGGAGTGGCTTTGCTGAGGGAGCAAGAGCTCAAGATGGTTGCCGCCAGCAAGAACTTGGCGGAGAAGGAGCGAGCGTCGGCAGCGGCGAAGGCAGCCGCCAATGTGGCTGTCGAGAAGTGGACGCCCCAACAGAGGGCACGCAAGGAGGCAGAGCTCCAAGCAGCCCTGCTTGCTCAGGAGCAAGCCGCTGCTACAGTTCGTTTGCTTACTTTGGAGTTACAACTTGGGGATGCCCTTGGTGCCCCCGAGAGTTCAGCGGCCCCCGAGGGAGCCGTAGAGTCTGGGACTCCTCCGGAGTTACCAGCCAGCAGGCGGATCAGCCTGTCGTCTTCGAGTGTGGAAGCTATCACTCCTCCAGGAACGCCTCCGACAACGCCGGTGTCGCCTGGATCTGCGGTTCCAAAGACACCCCAACGATCACCTTTGGTGAAAGCGATGCCCAAGGTTCCGGAGAGCCCTGCTTCTCAAGCTGCTGTGAGCCTTGTTGCTCCAGCTGCTGCGGGGCCTGTTGCTCAAGCTGCTGCAAGGCCTGCGGTTCGAGTTGCTTTGAGGCCGCCGGTCCGAGCTGTTCAAGTGAAGGCGATGCCCAAGGTGGGGCAGGTGCCGGATGTTGGGCACATGGGACCTCCAGCGCCGCCGATGGTTGGGCCAATGGGCCCTGTACCACAAGCACCGCAGGTTGTTGGGAAGATGCACATGTTCCCGCCGGCGCCGCCCTTCTTGGGGTACATGGGACCAGTGCCTCCAGCACCACCGCCAGGATACCGAGGCATTTTCAATCCGTGGTCCACCGGGCCGTTGCGCCAGGTGTTTGGAGCTGTGGGCCAGCATGTGACGCCCATCACTCCGAGTGTGTCGGTTGTGCCTCAAACTCCACCGCCCCGCCCTACAGTGAGACCTTCAGTCAGGCCGTCAAAAGCACCACGGCCAACAGCAAGGGCAACTCTAGCCCCTACGCCAAAGAAGAGAGATCGATCACCTTCGATCTGAGGCGGTGTGTTTCTTCTGAGGTTTTGGCCTCAACCTTAGGTTCGAGGCCCGTCATCCTCAAAGTGAGCTCTTCTGTGTCTTCCCCGAAAAAGGTGCAAGAGTGCGGTGCCAAAGTGGTAGGCAGTCTAGAGTGCAGTGCCGAAGCTGTAGAACGTCTAGAGTGCAGTGCCGAAGCGGTAGGTTGTCGTGAGTGCAGTGCTTTAGGAGAAGGTAACCTCGAGTGTGGTGCGGTAGGTGCGTGTTGCTTGAGTGTTCCCGAAGCTACGCCCTACCCGAATGGATCCACAAAGTGTCTCGCTCTGCCCAGGTGTTCCTTAGAAAGATCGTGTGCCGCAGCCTTGTTCAGGGTTATTTCAAAGGTTGCGGGGTTTCGCTTTTGCGTGCTGCTGACAGTCTGTGCTGTAGCTGTGGTAGTGCGTCGAAGCGGGGGTCGTAGGAAGCTGCGGTTCGGAAGCCGTAGGAGACACAAGTGGGTGCGAGTAACTTTGAAAGGTCGGAATCCCCGTCGGTGTTTCCCCTGGAGAGTCCAACGGCCGATGATGAGAAGGTTGTTGTGCTTGGTCCGCAAAGTGCTTAAGAAAGTTGCTGCCTTGCGTGGGCAGCATAATGAAGAAGCACCGCGGATTCCTGAGGCCCCACATGTTGTGCGTGAGCATGTTGTGTCCGAGCGTGTTGTGCATAGGGCGCGTATGCTTGCAGGTCTGCCGGTTGAGATCACTGTTGATTCTGAAGAAGAGTTGTTGCCAGACCCCGACCCGAAGCCTCAACCTCCCGGCCCTCCTGACCCCGAACCGCGTCCCGAGCCGTCTGGTTCAGGTTTGTCTCCTCCTGAAGACCTTGAGGTTCCAGTATACATTACTTCAGAGCGTTTGCGAGCGCACCGGAACAAAGGGCATCAGCCCTATCTGAGTTTCTGTGATGTGTGCCAGTCGGCACGTGGTCGTGTGCCAGCACGACGCAAGAACATGAAGAGCCACTATGCGCCGGGAGAGCTTCAAGTAGATTTTGGCTTCTTCGGTCGAAATGTTCGGTTTCTGTTGATCGTTCACGTCCTGTCGGGATACTTGAGTACTGTTGTTTTGGGTCCTGAGGACCCGGTGCCTGTACCAGCCGTTTGCAAGGCTCTTTCTGAGATGGGCCTCAACGGGCTGGACATTGTGGTCCACGGTGACCAAGAAAACCTCCTGGAGAGTGTGTTCCGGGATTCTGCGAAGCATAGGACGTTTGTAGGACGGTCCATGCATTGGGTTCCGTTTGCAGTGAACAGGCCCCAGGCAAAAGGCATTGTTGAGCGTAACGTTTGCCTCGTGAAAGAAGCGTTTTGGTCTGTTTGGCTAGGACTGGAAGAGCGTGTAGGAGGGCAGCTGCCGTTAGGGAGCTACTTGTTTATTGAAGCCATGCGGTATGCTGTTAGGATGCATAACTTGTTTCATGTGTCCAAGGAACAAAGCACGCCTCTGGAACGCCTCAGGGGCTCTACAGTCCAAGCTGTGAGGAGTTGTGAGTTTGGGGTGGTAGGCTTTGGAAAGCCACAAAAGGACTATCCGGAGCATCGAGGAAAGCGCCTAGTGAGGGCGATTTACGTTGGGCCCCATGGCGCCAACGGCTCTGGGATACGTGTCTTTGTTCCCTTAGGAGATGGGAAGCCGCCTCGTTTGGAGATTTTCAGCTCGTTTCGTGCCCGGGACCCGGTAGAGTTTGACAAAGCAGTGCTAGACCAACTGAAAGGAAACCGGGAGGACCCCGAGCGACCCATCAAGTTTGATGTGCCTCTGGATGCACCTCAGCCCTCAGCCTCCTCCTGACCCTCCGGCGTTGCCTGATGGTAGTCTAGAGTTCCCTGTGGGACAAGCAGAAGAGCCTGGAGCTCCTGATGCGATGGAGGATGAGGATCTAGCAGATTATTCCCCCTCTCTTCCTGCTGATGGTGAAGGGATGGATGTCGAACCTCCTCCTGGTGGTGTCCTTGATGAGGATGATGTTGAGATGGGTGATGGTGAAGATAATATCATGGATGATGGCCTGACCTGGCTGTACGAGTATGGTCTTCGCCAGCTCTATGAAGGACCTGACCTTCGTGTGACGCAGAAGCTGAGGAGGGGAGATAATCCCGCTGAGTGGTTCAGTATGAAGTTTGGAGGTAGAAAAATCTGGGTACATGTCCCAGATAACGCGGTGTGTGAAGTTTCAGGGAAGGTTCTCGCTAGGAAGCATCTTGAAGAAGGGATGAAGCTTGAGCTGTCGGAGTTAGATGCCTTTGGTGTGGCAACCGTGATTGGAGAAGCTGAGGCCCGGAAGAAGGCCGTGCGAAGAATCCACACCACTCGTTGGGTTCTAACTTCCAAACCCTCTGTGACAAACCCTGACCGTGTGAGCGCGTTTGGTTGTGCGTGACTACGCGCTTGGATCCAGCCCTCTGGCTGACGGGATCTATTCCCCTACGACCTCCTTGGAAGCTTTACGAGGTGTCCTTGCTGTGCACGCGGTTCGTGGAGGAACGCTGTTGTCTGCCGATGTTTCGGTAGCCTTCATGCAGGCGCCTGTCCAAGGTGTTGAGTGCATCCGTTTTCCGAACGGGATGTATGACGATCAGGGCAATCCGCTTTTTGCTCAGTTACACAAAGCCATGAATGGCTTGCGGGTTGGGCCGTTGAGTTGGTACTTGGAGTTCACCAACACGTTGCGTGGGCAGTTTGGGTTTGGAGAAACTGCGGACCCTACTGTGCACCACCGTCTCGAGAAAGACGGTTCTTTGACCTTGGTGCTGGTGTATGTTGATGACTTGATCATCTTCTCCCAGAACTCAAAGATTGCAAAGGAGCTGTATGCTCAGTTGGCCAAGATTTACAAAATGAAGCAGACTGGGATCTTGGAGCCTGGAAAGAAAGGGCAACTTGAGTTTCTAGGAAGAATTATCGTCCGTGTGACGGACGCTGGACCTGTGTTGTTCGGCTTGAAACCGGGCTACTTGAAGTCGCTTGGTGAAGAGTTTGGGATCAGCGGAAAAGGTGTGAAGCCTGTTTTGGGAAACCTTGAGAGGGAGTACCGGAAGAAGGAACCTGGAGGTTCAATAAGCACTGAGTCGTACGAAAGGTATCGACGTGTGCTTGGGAAGCTCATGTGGGCCAGTCTCACGCTTCCTCACCTAGCTTATCCTGTTGGGTTTCTAGGTCGTTTTCAGAGTGATCCTGACAGCCAAGCCGAAGCCTGTTTAAGAAGAGTTGTGCGTTGGGTGATGGCGTTGCCTGAGTACCTTCAGCGCTTCTCTGCGTTTGGCTGGGTCGACCAGAGTTTTGAGTCGGAGACCTTGCTTTCGGGGTATGTGGATGCCTCGTGGAACGTGTGTTCAGTGTCTGGTGCCATTGTCCTTTGGCATGGCATGATGATCAAGTGCTTCTCAAGGAAGCAGTCAGTGACTGCCTTAAGCTCAGCTGAAGCAGAGCTGGCCGCGCTTACTGAAGCTGCCAAGGAAGCTGTGTACCTGTCCCTGCTGTTGGAAACGCTCCTTCAAGGCCTGCCTGCCGGTGACACGGGATCGTATCCCATTTACCTGTCGTCTGACAGTGAAGCGGCATTGTCTATTTCGAAGATGAAAGGCCTGCTGCGTCGAGTGCGGCATTTGGAGTTGAGGCATCGGTACTTGCAAGAGCTTGTTCAAAGTGAGAGACTGCGTCTCACATTCATCCAAGGATGCCTGAATCCGAGCGACGGACTCACAAAGAGTCCTGAAGAAGCTATGCTCCAGCATCTGCTGGAGGCTTGTGGACTTGAGCGGATCTGTGAGGAAGACTTGCAGACACTGTGTGTACCTGAACAACTTCGAGAGAGAGTGGAGGAACTTGAGAACCTCCACGAGAAGCTTGAAGAGCTTCCGGAGAACTTACTGAAGTATCGTCCAGTAGCCGTTGATTTGGCTATGGGGGTTGTTCCTTTGCTGGTGGTTGAGCTGTTCTGTGCCCGTGATAGTGCGTTGTGTGCAGCGTGCAAGCGTGAGAGCGTTGCTTACATTGGCATCACTCAGGAAGAAGACTTCTTGAGTAAGAACACACAGTTGTTTTTAGGAGAAGTTCTGCTCTGTCTGTTGAAACGAAATCCGCCCAAGATCTATATCCATGTAGCGTCGCCGTGTACTGCAGGTTGTAGTTTTCGGTTTAAGAACTGGCACAAACCGAAGTTTCGCCATCGCTGGCGTGAGCAGATGAAGAAGCATGTTGCTTCGTGGAAAACGCTAGGAAAGCTGTTGCAGAACCACTGCCAGGACGTCCTGCTGACTCAGGAGTGGCCAAAGACCTGTGGACTTTGGAAGGAAGAAACGTACCAAAGAGTGAAGAAGTCCCTTGGCCTATCCTTTGGACGAGAAGTAGACCGATGTGCTTTTGATTTGGTCTATAAGAGATGGTGGTTTGCCTGCAACTGTTCGGAGTGGTGTGAAATCTTCTCCGGGAAATCTTGTGACAAGAATCATGTGCATGTTGCTCCTGAAAGTCTTGAGGCAACCGGTTACTACCCCACCAAGCTAGGTAGGGCTCTTTTGCGTGCTGCTAAGCGAGTCTTGAAAGTAGCCGTAGAAGGGACTGCCGTGCGGACGTGTGCCGAGGATGACGAACAGAGCACTTAGCCTAAAGAGCTGTGCTTACACTGTTGCGCTGAGGCATTACAGTCCAAGCGGGGGTGTGAAAGTTCATGTTTAAGACATGTTACTTTGGTTGTCCTGCATGCCTGCTCAGGTGTGAGTCGTTTTAGCTGAAAGTTTTGCCTTGGAGGCTTGACTGACGAGCTTGCTTTCAGTGGAAAGCCTTTTGAAGTGCTTGAGAGTGTAGGGAAGTGTTTTTCCTTGGTGTAACTACGTTTGGAGTGACTGTGTAGCTGTAGTTCTGCTTGCGCTAGTTTTGAGTAGGTCCCGAGAACTCCCACTGACGTTTGAGTTTGTTTTGCAGTTGTGGAGAACACGTGGCTGAGCAGTGTTTCACTTGCAGTGCTATGGCACATGGAATATCTGTGGCCAGTTGCACAGACAAAGCCTCCGGCTGCTGACTTTGGCTCAAGCCGTGAGAAAAAGAGGGTTCAGCGCGCTGCTGCTGTGTTTTCACAGAATAGAGCAGATCAAGCCGCCATGCATCCTCTGCAAGACCGGCTGTTGCTGTTCCCTCAAAGAACAGTCCGGAGTGCATGAACGGGTACAAGAGCGGCGGAATTTCCAGGAAGGTATCTTTTACCAGATTTGAACAGGACTTCTTGAGCTGTGCAGAGTTATGGTGTCGAGAGATGTGGGTGATGGTTCGGAATTTGTGCACGGTGCTTAACTCCAAAACCCGCTCATGCACGACATGGGCTCACCTGGCTCTCGCTAGATTTTTTTGCTCTTTTAGCAGGGACCCATGTGCAGCATTTCTTGCTCTGCCTTGCTTCTGGTTGCATTTTCTGTTGTTACAGGACTGTTACTGTTCCCTTTACAAGAACAGTCCGCAACTGCACTTCTGTTACCGGTGGGAGCTGGATCGTACAAGGGCGGAATTTCCAGGAAGGTTTCTTCACCAGATCTAAAAAGGACTTCTTGCGCTGTGCAGAAGACCCAAAGCAAAAGCCTTCGAGCCTTCACTTGCGCGTGCTCTTGCTCTTGCGAGACCCGCCTAGGTGGGAAGCTGGGCAGGGTCGGTTTGCGGCTCTGGAATTCCCCTCTCTTTGGAGATCTTACTCTGGGCACATCTGTCTCTGTTTCGGCCCTTGCGACCCACGCCCTGGGAAGCTGGGCACCTGCACATGCCACACAAGTGTGGCTGGATAAGAGATAAAGCCCGACTCTGCAGCACGGAAAGTGAACAACTTGCCTGAGCGATAGCCCTTGCGATGCCCACTTCGTGGGAAGCTGGGCTTTGGAGAGCATGGCGGTCACTCACCAGCCTTCTATTTTGATTGCATCTTGCCTCAGTGCTTGTTGCTGCTACCCATTGTCTGAACTGACCTTTGTGCCCTTGCGAGACCCACCCTGGTGGGAAGCTGGGCTTGGCCGCGTAGGCTGTGTGCCGTCTTAGCATCAGTGTATCTGACTGGGTGGTGCTGCTGCATTACCGATCAGACGTTGCAGAGCAATCTATTTGTGTTGGCTGCAATTGCCAGTGCCGGTGCGCCGTGCAGCCGTGCAGCCTCTTGCGATTTGGTTGCTTTGCCCGTCTTTCGATTCAGGTTCCGGATCATTGCCCTTGCGAGGCCCACCTGGTGGGAAGCTGGGCTTGAGAACGCCACTTGTCGGTGCACCTTCCATCTTGCTTGGCATGCACCTTGTTCCGTGGGTTGTGGAGACGCTGCTCTGTTCATGATGGATCCGGTGCCCCTGCGAGCTTTTTTCTCGGGCGCCGGGCAGGACGTTTGCGCTTCTACTTGTTCCTGCCATGGAAAGCAATGGGTGCCCCAACGTTCCTGGCAAGTTGGCCTTCGCATGCGTATGTACGCCATTGTGCTACCCGATCTCTCTGGAAGTGGGACTTCTGAGCGGCTTTAGCACTTGACACATAACCAGGGCTGAACGATGCCTGCCGGCGAAGTCCGCAAGTCGCAGCCCGTCTCACCTTAGTGTGCATTACCTCTCTCTTTTTCATTCTTGTAGTTCTTGCAGTTCTTACTGGGACCGAGTGCAGCAACTGCTGTCTTTGAGGCCCGCCCACGCCAAAAAAAATGGAAGTATAATACTGCGATTGGCTGGGATGATGAAGTGTGGAGTGCTGTCGACGGTGCAGTTCACCCGCTTCCCTTCGCATTAACCTTTTGTAAATGCTCAAAGGGTGAATCTGCCCCCTCATAGGGGTTTCCGATGGTTGCCGGTCTGGTTTCCGATGGTTTTTTGTGGTTTCCTATGGGTTTCCCATGGGTTTCCTGCGGTTTCCTCCAGGTTTCCAAGCGTTTTCCATACCTTTGTTGTGGTCTGCGTTGGTTTCCCATAAATTCTAGATAGATATGTTCCCCAAAAGTGAGTCTGTTCCTCGTACGGGGTTTCTGATGGTTTCCGGTCTGGTTTCCGATGGTTCCCTGTGGTTTCCTGTGGGTTTCCCACACGTTTCCTGCGGTTTCCTGTGATTTCCAAGCGTTTTCCACATGTTTGTTATGGCCTGCTGTGTTTTCCATGAATTCTAAATAAATATGCTCCTCAAAAGTGAGTCTGTTCCCTCTTCCGGGTTTCTGAAGGTTTCCGGTCTGGTTTCCGATGGTTCCCTGTGGTTTCCTGTGGGTTTCCCACACGTGTCCTGCGGTTTCCTGTGATTTCCCAGCGTTTTCCACTGTTTGTTATGGCCTGCTGTGTTTCCCGTGAATTCTAGATAAATATGCTCCTCAAAAGCGAGTCTGTTCCCTCTTCAAGGTTTCTGAAGGTTTCCGGTCTGGTTTCCGATGGCTTCCTGGGGTTTCCTATGGGTTTCCCACAGATTTCCTGCGACGCCGGATCTTGGCAATGCTTTGCATGGCTCGTGTAGTCATGACTGCGTTCGGAGCAGGCCAAGACATAATCGAAGTTTCTGAAGCAGGCGGCGAGGTTCAGATTCTGTAGTGCTTCCAACAAGCCCACTTCTGGGTCCGGAAACTGTCAGGATTGTGGTGGCTGTTGTGAAGGGGCCCCCAGAGTGCCGGGAGATCTTCTTTAGTTTGTTGATTTTCATAGCTCAGCTACACCATATCGGTGCTGTCGTTGCCTCAGAATCTGCAGCAGATCAAGATGCTCAAGCTGTAGGTGCTGTTGTGGCTGCGTAGAAAAGAGGAGAAGTTGTGACTTTCACAACACCTGTTGGCGGCCGTTCTTTGAAGTTCTTTGTGAATTGAGAATTCAATAAAAGGGCAAAGTTCCGGGTAAAGAGCGGGGCCAAAAACGGGTCCAGACTTCGGACCCGTTTTTGGAGCCACCTAATATTGGCACAATTCCCGCAGGTTCAGAAAACGGCCCCATTTTTGGGGCCGCATTTGTTCGCGGAGAACCACTTTCGAGCTCGTTGTCGGAATCACAAAAATCTGGACGCGGATCAAGGAATACCGTCCAATGTTGCCAGTTGGTCAGCAAGATGCAGCTGGATAACTCCAAAATGTGGCACCCAGTCACTGCTTGTCTTGAACACATCTTCGGTTCAAAAAATCAAATTGCGGCATGTGTTCTTGCCAAGTGCAGGGTTCGCTGCAGGATGCTGCAGCAACAGTAACCCAGGTTCCAAACCCAGGTTTCAACCCATAGGTTCCAACCCAGGCTCCAACCCAGGTTTGAACCCAGGTTTGAACCCAGGTTCCAACCCACCAGGTTGAACCCAGGTTAGAACCTAGGTTGAACCTGACGTTCAACCCAGGTTCAAACC
Organism: Symbiodinium sp. CCMP2592; assembly: GCA_905221615.1. NCBI lineage: Eukaryota > Dinophyceae > Suessiales > Symbiodiniaceae > Symbiodinium > Symbiodinium sp. CCMP2592. The sequence goes on from CAJNDT010006240.1 coordinate 125,030, forward strand.
TGGGTTTGAACAACTCCGTCTTCAAAATAGTTGTTCAAACCTGGGTTTCGAAACCCAGGTTCCGGAACCCAGGTTCAACCCAGGTTTCCGAACCTGCCCTTAAAGAAAGAAATAGTTTGGAACCCAGGTTTAACCTGGGTTCCAACCACTGACAAAAAATTGGAGCCAGCTCTAGAGGCTTGTGCAGAGGCTTGAGAGTTTGTCCGACACTTGCAATTTTTCGCCGAAAGCATCTAGTTCGAAGGCCAGTTCTCATGTTCCATCGACATCCGGAGCTTCCAGCATGAAGAAGAGCTTGTTGTTCTCTCCTGAGAGGAGAGTAAGACGCAAGACGGCTGCACGTTCCGAGTCCGCCAAAAAGATTTTGTCGGTTTTTGGACTTAATAGATGTAGAAAAGGAGATTAAAACAGTCGAGCTTGCAGACCAAGCTGGCGATGTTGATGACTTTGGTGTTATTCATGACAGCCAAATGAGGTTGGAGGGCTCCACTCGTTCTTGGGCGACTTTGGAGCACGCCGCAGCCAGCACGTAACCTCCTCAGCTGGAGAAGTCTTTGGCTTTGCGACAGCCCAGAAAAGCAGCTCTGACGGTGAGGGCCCTTTGGTAGCTGTTAAGTCATTGGATTCCTTACACGGAGGTGCATGGAACTAGCCATAAATGGCTCTTTTGTTGTGGCAGTGGCACACAAATGAAGTTAATGCCTGTGTTCGAATCCCGTTGAAATCTCTTCAGAACTGGTCCGTATTTCAGGTTTCCCTGCATCATGTTCCACTCTGTCACGTGTGTCGCCGTACCGTGGTCGGTGCGGGCCTTGTCGTCAGCAGTGCTTGTATCTTGAGTGTTTCGTGAAGCACACGGCACGTTCGAATTGAACTGAAAGTTGTTGTTGTTGGTTGTTGTTGTTGTTGTTGTTGTTGCTGCTGTTGTTGTTGTTGTTGTTGTAGCCGCTATGGATCACAGCAGGCTGTATAGCACAGCTAACAGGGCTCCGGGTACCAACGCTAGAGGCTCGCAACGGCCCCCTTCTGCGAAGCTTAAGGGACTGTCCTCTCTCTGAGCCATAGCCATCCCTGGAGCCACGTGTCGCTGTGATCTACCGGGTCCCAATTCCCGGGCCTCTGTCTGCAGTTATACAACATTGGCAAGAGGTAAGCGGTAGTGGTTTTCACCTATCCGCGAGGTGAAGGGAGTCGGATCGAGTTCTCTCTTTCCGGCGAAACTAGCGGACGGCGCCAACGCCAATGCACCAGCCTTCCTTTGAGAGCATTCGCAAGAAGGCCTTTCGAAAGGCTTGCAATAGGGTACACAGAACACAGGAAAGCATCCAGTATAGAAACGGCGTGCTGACGCCTGAGCATCTGCGTCGCAGTGGACTTACCCCCCCCTCCCCTCCCCTCCTTCCTGTACAGCCTAGTTCCACGGATCCTTCGGCTCCCTCAGGCCGCACAGACAGCTTCCGCTCACGTCCGCGAGGTGGACGAGCCAGTAAGTCGCTCCGTGTCCTCTCATGGAACGCTGGGCACCTTGGCATCCAGCAATGGGCAGAAGTGAAGACATGGCTACGAACCGAGGCCCAATATGTCTGCGATATTTTAGTCCTGCAGGAGACGCACTGGAGCGAAACAGCAGAGTTTGACGTTGAGGGTTGGCACTGCATAAGCTCTGCCACCAAGGGAGCTGCCCGGGCACCCAAAGCCAAATCAACTTCAGGGCAACGCTCAGCGCGAAGTGCTGCATCGCAGCCGGCGATACATGACACTGGTCGTGCAGATGGGGTTATGGTCCTCCTTTCCCCCTTGATAGACAAGAAAAAGATTAGATGGCGTGAACAGCGCCGAGGCCGACTCATTCAAGTCACCTTTCCGTGGCTGGGAGCTCGAATTCATGTCTTTGCGGTCTATCAACATGCGTGGTCTTCTAAGAAGACTCCTCAACAAAACAAGGAAGATCGCTCGCGCCTGCTACGTGACCTGTCCTCATCCATCAGAGCCGTTCCGGCGAGGGACACATTTCTGCTGGCAGGTGACTTCAACGCACGCTTGACCCCGCAAGAGGGTCTGGTAGGTCGGTGCAGCACTAAGCCAGAGCACTCTCAAATGCAGGATGAGCAGTTCCAGGCCTTGGTTTCCTCTCACAGACTGGTAGCGCTCAACACTTGGTCCTGCGGCACTGGACACACTTTCTTCCTGAACGGAAAGGGCTCACAGATTGATTTCTTGCTGACTTCTGAGGCCTCAGCGAAAGGTATGGCCAAGCGCGCTGGGCCACGACAGGACCTGCAACTTGGACGGTGGAAACGTGGAGGTCATCTGCCTGTATTCGCTCAGCTCCGCCCTACCCAGCACTGGAATTTGCCCAAACCTTCCAGCCCCTCCCTAACCTACAATAAGGAGGCCCTGGAAACAGCAGTTCGCTCTGGCCTGCCCATTGCTGACCGTATGCAGGCTTGGGTAAGCCAGCGCCTATCTTCCAGGTACCACACGCCCGACGAGGTCAACCAAGTGCTGCTCGAGGCTTCTGCTCTGTTTTTTCCGAAACCCAGACCTCAGCAAGTGCCGGAGACCGCGCAACACCGCGCAACCTTGCGCATGTGGAACAGAGTAGCACACATTCGCTCTCTACATGAGGACTCTGTCACCATAGCCGACCTAGATCAGTCCCTGGAGGACCTGAGCCGATGGCACAAACAGGCTCTCTACCTGGCGAAGAAGGAGCGCCATCGTGCATTTCAGGCAGAAGTTGATGAAGCATGCGCCCGCCATGACTCGTACATTGCTCACAAAACCCTCAAAAAACTCAGGCCATGGGCACCACAGACCAAGGCACAGCTTCAGGGCCCGGATGGTTTGCTCCTGGACTCACACTCAGAGCTCCGTTTGCTCCGTGAGCACGTGGAACAGGTTTTTGCCAAGCATCCTCCCCTAGATCACCATGTAACTACTTTGCCGGACATCCCGGCAGGACTGCTAGCCAAGCACATCGGTTCCATACGACCACACAAAGCGGTCCCTCAAGGCTCCGCACCTGCGGCGTCCTGGCGATTGTGCTCGGCGGATGCGGGTGAGGCTTTAGCAGCAACGCTGCAGTCCATTGGGCAACGCCCACAGTCGGCTGAGGATGTTCTTCAGCCACCGCTCAAGGATGCTGACATGTGTTTTATTAAGCCCAACAAGCCAGCCACGAAGCCTAGCAATCTACGCCCCCTGGGCATCATACGCCCTGACGGGAAAGGCCTGGCAGGGGCCTGCAGAGACAAGCTATCTCCCTACACGGCTGAATATCTTCGGGGCCTTCCTCAGTTTGCCTACCAACCCCAACGCGGTCTATCTGACGCGCTAGGCAGGGTTGTAGGACATGTCACTCAAGTGCGCAGTAACTGCCAGGAGGCCCGGCGAACCAGACACCAGCTTCACGCAGGACATACACGTCCTCAGTTGATAGGAGGCATTTGCTTTGCTTTGGACTTGTCGCAAGCCTTCGATATGGTGAACAGGTCCGACCTACTCAACACACTGCACGACGCAGGTGTCCCACAGGACCTCATAGATCTTGTCGCCTCCTTGCACGCAGGCAGTTCGTACACTTTTCGCACGCAAGGTGACGCCGATACCGTCCAGTCCACGGCGGGCATTAAACAAGGATGCAAGCTTGCTCCCACTCTTCTCTATGCTCACAGGCACCATCTTTCGAGAGCTCATAGCTCTAGTAGGAGTCAAAGCTGTAGTGGACTACCTCACAGGCTACGCGGACGATCTGACAATCCACCGAGACATCCACTCGCTGGAAGATCTAGAACGCGCTCATGCATTGATAGAGCAGTTGTTGCAGTTGGTCCGCAGTCATGGCTTTGCAGTGAACAATTCCAAGTGCACAGTCATGGTAAAGCTCGAAGGTCAACAGGCGCAACGCGCCCTGTCCCAGCACACGTATTGGCGCACCGCGTCTGATGGTACTCGTCACAAGATGTGGCGGTTGGGGACATCCAAGTCTCACGAAGGCTTTCCAATGGTCACGTCTTTCAAGTACTTAGGAGTCATGCTCTCCTACTCGAATTTCGAGAAGGCCACTCTTACATTCCGGATGCAGGAGGGCAACGCCAAACTGCAACAGGTACGTCGCTTTGTTCACAACAGACGCACTGCAGGGCCGAAATCGAGGCTCCATATCTGGCACAGCACCGTCTGGGCCACGGTGGCCTCTGGGCTAGTCGACGTCGGTCTAACTCTTGAAACGGCTCGACTTTTGCGCGCCTGGCACGCTCGCAAGATTCGTGCGGTTCTTAACAATCCGGTGCATCTCACCCACATGTCAACCTCTGACCTTTACGCTTCCTACGAGATCATAGATCCCGTTTGTAAGCTCCAGGCGAGACAGGCCAATCGTGTCAAACGCTTGCATCTCCGCCAAAAGAAAACACCTGCAGGAGACGTCTCGCTGACACAGAAAGCTGTGCATCAAGCGGAAGCACTCTCTGTCGGGTATACAGAGGTTCTCCAGCAGCTCTCCGAAGAAATTAAGCAACAGGAAGCCCCCCAATCGTATGCATGCCCAACATGCGCTCAGGCCTTTGACACCGAGGTCGGCCTACGCACACACCAGGCACGCAAGCACCCAGGCTCGGTCCTCAGATATGTCCCTAGAGCCTTCTCCCACACCCTTTCGGTAGGAGGGCTTCCTAAGTGTGCAGCATGCAACCGGCAATTCCCTCACATGAAAGGCTTAAAAGACCATTTGTTATCAGGCGCCTGCCCAGACCCGGCCAAATCCCCCCTCGGACCTGCAGCAGGTCCCTCGGCTTCACCCCAGACAGCAACGACTTCATGACACATTGCAGACGCACACTGCGGTCGAACTAGGCAGGCTTGATGAATCCCAGGATCTTATGTCTTATTGCCTGATCTGCGGATTCTGGTCTCCGGACAACACCAAGCTCAAGTCTCATATTCGCCAAGCCCACAAACCGGAGTGGGCAGCTCATGGCGCCGCGGCTGCTGACAGGAGCACCAAATCAGGACTGGTCCTCATCAAGGGCATGCTCTGCCCGTGCTGCCGTAAGACGGTCACGGACAAAAGACTACACCCTGCGCAGTGCCCTGTTTTGTTCCAAATCTCGTTTTACGATTTGGTTCATGAGCTCTCTCGCTGTCAGGGAGGACCGCTGCGACGGTACATCCCTGTTGTTAGTGAAGCGCCTCGTACCATCTCTGACTCCGACTGTAGACGAGCCACCGGGGCAACGCCCCCAGCATTCCAGGCAACGCCTGTGGCAGGTGCGTCCTTGCCCTCTGGCGCTTCGGGATCCGAGAACGCTACCTCTGATGCCCCCCGCCCGCTGAGCAACATCTCCAACTACTGCTACATCAATTCTACGCTCTCGGCTCTGGTGCCGACGCGTGTTCTGCTTGAGCATGGAGGAGCTAGCTCCTCTCTCCATCAAGAAGTTACTGACAGAGCCTCTGCTTCTCCTTTTACACTGACTGCCTCTTTTACTCTCCGCCACCTTACTCCCACCTGGCGTTATGATGGCCAACAACAAGACGCTTCTGAATTTCTGACGGCTTTGTTTGCCGGAATCACAGATCTTCCGATCGCCAGGCCTTGGGAGGTCAGGGATGTGAACACCACGGAAATCCTGGACGCAGGAGGGCCGCTGGCACTGCTGCCGGCTCCGCTGACTGCCGGCTCCCAGGACCTTCAAGACCTCGTACGCCAATGGTCCGGGCAACCGGTGCGAGCTGCTTTTAGGGGACAGCAAAGGCTGATCGTTCTTTCTGTAGCCCGATTTGCAGACGGTCGAAAGCTCAGCTACGCTGTCACGGGCCTAGGTCGTTTCATCGCGCTTCCCCAATGGGCCCCTGATGGCTCTGTTCACACAGTTCAGGGCTGGGTGCAGTCATGTGTATTCCACATTGGAGACACCCCGCACAGCGGACACTATCGCTCCCTCTGGAGGAGCCAACCCGATCAACCGTGGTCCAGTACGGACGACGGTCGTCCGACTGCTCCGGCCTCAGATTCTGATCTCAGGCAGGCACGACAAGGCTGTTATATGCTGTTAGTGCGACTTGGTTCATTACCGCACACAGCGGAGGCTGGCCCTATGCCAGCCCCAGTTCTAGATGACGTAGCTCCTCGTTCATGGCCGGCAACTCTTCGCCACCGGCCAAGCCGGAAAAACGAGCACGTCGTGACCTCGAGGCTGCGGCGAAGGCTGCCGCGGCACCACCTCAAGGCGGGCGAGGCACGATCCGCGCTCTTTCGGTGCAAGAGCTCACCCGCGCCTTCTTGGCACACGATGACGAAATTCAGAGCATTCTCCATCAGCTCTCCGTCGTTCATAAGCTCCCGGTAGAGGGACCGCTGGCCACGACGGCTCTCGACGCCATTCAGGGATGGCTGAAGGATCATAAGCCAGGCCAACCACACCCCTCCGGCTCTCCCACGGTTGCGGTTGCTGCTGCAGTGCTTCCATTCTTGAAGGATTCAACGAAGCCTGAGTCTGTCACCCAACCAGCCTGGGAAGACTTCAAGGCTGCTCTAGCTCTTATCCTAGATGATCCGGACAAGAACAACGCGATCAATCACGAGCTTGCTCTGTTTTCGGCTCGGGCCAATGCGAAAAAGATGCACAGCACGTTGCTCGCTCATGTCTCGACGTACAGCAAACTCATTGAGGACTTCGAAGGCGAGGCACTGGGCAAACGCCCCCAGGGCACCCTGGCTCGCAAAGCCCGTGGACTCCCAACGACCAGCTGAACTTGAGGCATTGAGGCAACGCCCCAGAGGTGAGGCAACGCCTCCAGGTTCCCGGCTTTTAGATTCGCAGCCTCTTGCACCCCACAGCTAAGAGCTGCGCGAAGGAATTGCTTTCCATCTGTCAAGAACTTCACCCCTGCCGCTCCTTCGCTCACACGCGTTAAAGAGACACGCGTTAAAGAGAACAAAAAAGGGCACGCAGCTTGGCCGTGTAGTCTCTAGTTCTGCATTCTCGCGGTCTCCGCCTCCCCTCTGCCTGCTTCTCCTTATACTACCCAGCTAACCATTGCATGTTTTAGCCGTTGAGATCCGATCAGAGTTCCACTCCGGACTCCTAAGCTCACATAGCTAAGCCATGTCGGAGGCTCAGCATGGCATCTCCCAGGAACAGCTCTACGAGCATCTCCTGTGGGCGGCTCGTCAGGAACTCGATGGTCCGAGTCAGAGAACAAGGACGACAAAGCGACGTCTGGCGGAACAGCTTCTATGTCATCTACGTCTACCAAGCAGAACCTGGCCATCGGCAAGCGTCAATGGGCGACTGAAACATCCTCTTCTACTACAACATCGTCGCCTCCCAAGCCCCCTACGCCTCCCGCATCCAAGCGGCAGATGATGTGGAAGCCCAAACTGCCCAAGGCGTCCTGAGTCGTGTGGCATCGCCAACGACTTAATCGGCGAACTTCGCACCGCGAAACTAGTGCATGCAGTACTCGGCTGAAGTGCGGGTCAAATGAAGACCCTTTGCCAGCGCCTTAAACAAGCGTCTCTAGCTGCTTTAGCTAGGATCCCAGGTGTCTGGCAGCAATTGACCTGCATCGATCAGCAAAGTTTTTGGCCCGAGCAAGAGATTCTCGTATCGTGTACTTGTTTCACGTATGTTTTATAAACTATGTTTTCGTGCAACATTTTGGCTCATAGTTGTGCATGCTAGCGTGATGTCACTTTTGTTTTTTGGTGTTCATATCATGGTGTTGCGGAAATTTTTTCTACAGGAACATCTTTTGAGCAGTCTTTCACAACAACTTTTTCTCGACAACTTGCAGAAACTGTAGTTTTCCGGTAGTTCTGGCCGGGTGGGAGCGGGCGCCTCCAAAGTGAGGTGGATGGAAGCTGGCCCGGCACCGGAGCCTCAGTCCCACGCGTGGGCTGCAAGGGTCTTGAGCCTTGAAGTGGCTCAGCTGGAGCTGCAACGTCGGGTAGGGATCGTCGAGAGTTCTATCACTGCAATCCAGCTGCGTATTACCTCTCTCGAGAGGGCACTTTTGCGTGTGTCCCGCCTTGAACGGGAAACCAGACGTCTGGAGAGATCCAACATTCTTTTGGTGCGCGCTCTTAGGGAGAGTCAGCAGAACTATTCTTTGCTTGCACGTAGAGTGGCCGCTCTTGAAGTAGCGGGTCTGTGAAGCATCTGTGCGTGAGTGTCATCTGCAGGGGCCATGCAACCACCTGTTGCGCCTGATCATAAAGCTTTTTCGAAGACTAAAGCCTCTGCACCTCCCTTGCCGTGTGGGCACACCTCTGCCGGTACCTGCACCGAAGTGCTCCCCTAAAGCTCCTCCCCTACCGCCTTCAGGCCTGGCCTTGCCGGGATTGTCTACTGTGCGTGTCCCGGAGCCTCTGCCTGCTGCAGGGCCCCCGACAGAAGTGCCAGCTTTTGTGCCTCAGCCTAGACCCTCTGTGAGTGTCGGCGCCACTTCGAAGGCTTCAGGTTCACTTCAGCTGGGGATCTCTTCTTCGGGTTTGAAGCGCACTCTTTCTGCAGATTTTGCTGGTGTATCGCGTGCCACACAGAAGAGTCGAGGCAGTGCTTCTTCTGCTATTCCTCCGAAATACAGACACAATGCAGGCTACAGCATGGTTGCGCTCTCACTTTTCTGGTCTGCTCTTGAAGTGCTAGGAGCGTCTAGTGCTCTGTACCAGCAATTGGCAAATTCCATACATTCGGAAGCGCATATCCAGCGGATCCTGGCAGGATTCTCAGTGAACACTGTGCTTCGCTATTTGTCGGCATGGTCTCATTTCTTGGTGAATCTTGAAGGGCTCGGGTATACGCTTGAGCTTCTCGACGGGGTAGTCATGGCTGATATTCTGGTTACAATGACTCTTGAGAAGCACGGTGATCCGACGCTGGGAGCGGGTACACATATGACTATAAAAGCTCTGCGGTGGTTATGCAGGATTGGCCAAGCTGAGTTTCTTCGTTGCGCTTATGACAAAGTCATTGATTCATTTCTAAAGACAAAGATTCCATCGGAGCGTCGGGAGAGCTTCCCGCTACCGCTATTCGTTATCCAACTTTGGGAGAGACGGATCCTTATGCGGCAGTCCAGCATTCAAGAAATCATAGTGCTAGGCGCTTTCTTGTGTGCAGTGTGGGCATCACTGCGCTTCGCCGACATGCAGCGAGTAGAGTGGTCAAGTTTGGTGTTTGATTTACACACGTTGAGGGGCACTTGTTACCAAACAAAAACCTGCTCCACGGGACAACCCTGGGGGCTTCTTGCTTCAGGCAATCTGTCGCGAGGCACGCACACCTGGATGAGTAAATATTTGCACGCGCTTGACAAGCTGGCATATCGGCACCAGCAGGAGTTTCCCGAGGCAGACGCCCCATCTTTTATGTTACCAGCTCTGGACTCGGACGGTTTCGCCCTGCCTCTGGAGCCAATGTGTTACGCTCAGGCTTTGAAGCTGCTTAGGCACTACATTACAATGCCATGGTCGTCATCACCCCCAGAGGTTCCTGAGTTGAATTTCACGATACACAGCTTGAAAGCCACTTTGCTCTCCATGGGTCTTCAAATCGATGTCCCGGAGACTGACAGGCGTCGCCAAGGACACCATCGGATTACAAGCTCTGAATTGTATAGTCGTGATGACATCCACGGTATGATTAGATGCCAAACAAGCATTCGGGACAGCGCCCGCCAAGGTTTCGAATTTGTGGTTCCTCTTCACCGGGGGGGCCAGATGCCTGTTAAACCTCATAGAGCGCCGTTGGAGTCTTTCAGCAAGGCCTACGAGTTCGAGCCCTTCTTGTGGTTCAATTTCTTGCTTGATGCATCGGGCGGTTCCTTGCAGGGCAGTGATCAGTCTTGGGAGTTTCCGGAGCTGCCTGCTTCTTCGGATTCAGGGCCAGAGCCTGATCAGACAACTGGGTATCAATCAGATCCTGGTAGCTCGGAGGATGAGGATGAGGACCAGTGTGACGACACGGTTGAGTCGTTGGGCACTGCTGAAGAGTTTCTCCTCGGCTCCACAACCGGTATTCTGCATGTGCTATCGCCATGCTCTGAGGGTGACGGCATCTTCGTTCAGGGACAGTATGTGCGTGCGATTTGTGGTGCCCCACTCTGCTCTGACAGGTTACGCATTCACACATTTGTCCCATCCTCAAGCAGATTGTGCCGTAGGAGTGCCTGTTTGCTAGCGCTGTCCACCATGGAATGATGTTATGAGCCGTACGGGGTTATGAAAAAAGGGGAGGGCGAATGATATCTGTACAGCACGTCATGAAACATGCTGTCGGTGAGCTGTTGTCCGCTTGCATGCTGAACTATCGGTAAAAATCACACGTGGATGGGCTGTTCCTCGCCGCGCGCAGCAGGGACTGAAATCACGTGTCGTTTCACACTGTTTCACACCGTTCCATCCTCTAGCGGTATTGTTTAGGCAGTACTGTCTGTCTTGTGTCCCTCCGATGGCCGATGATCTCAAGGCTGCCCTGACCTCTGAGGGGCTCCCCGAGGATGTCATTCAAGTTGCCATCGATGGTGGGTGGACGGCCTCGGCTTTCAAGAATTCAGTTGAGACCCAAACGGAGTTGGAAGCCATCCTGGATGAAATTTTTCCGGGAGTTGTTCTGACTAGACTGCAAAAATCGCAGATTCGTGCGGTTTGGGCCAGCATGCAAGCACCAGCAGCATCAATTTCTCCCTCGACGACGGTCGCATCCTCGGCTGCTGACGGGAGCTGGGTTGAAAGCTTTGCTCCAAAGATGTCATCATCTAAGTTGTCTGAGCTGAAGCAGCAGTTTCTCAGATCCTATCCGAGTGAGATTCTTACGCCATCAACACTGCCATCAATGCGGCTGTCATCATTGGCAGCTCACCAGGAAGCTAAACATGAGTACAAGTGGATACCATGGAAGCTTCGCATGTCAGATGAGAGGGCCTCCGAGTTGCTCATCTCCCGCCCAGCCAAACAGCCCCGGTTGGAAATGTTAGGATTGCCCAGTCTCATTCTGGACGAACCACCATCCATCGAGATTAGCGACGGCACCATGGGGGTTAGCGGTGTGCAACGGATCCTTGCCGTGCATGATACGGCCCTGGCTATGGTTGGTTCAGCCCATCTTGCACGCCTCAAGGCTTATAGCTCTAAGTTTGTGCATCTGCTGTCACAGCGCTTTGATCCCGCATCCGGCCTTCGGCCACCTAGCATATCGGAGGCTCAGCAGGCCGACTGTAGGATGTGGCAATGTATTTATGCGTTGGGCAGTGACAAAGGTTGGACACTGAACGATGCGCTCCATGAGTATACGGAGGTCCGAGGTGAGTTGAGTACTCTGTTGCAGGCTCGCCCCAAACCCGCACAGGTGAAAGGGGGGGAAACCAAGGGCAAGGGCAAGTTGGGTAAGCTGATGGCCACTGCATTTGCTTCAGGCGGAGGCAAGAACACTGGCAAGGGTAAGGGTAAGGAGAAAGGTCCAGGGGCTGGTAAAGGCAGGGATGCAAATGCGCCCGGTCGCCACATCAGCTTTGTGAAGGAGATCCAGGTGGGATCTGAGCGCAAGGGATTGTGTGTGCAGTGGCAAATGGGTCGCTGCTCGCGGGGTTCGGGGTGTCCCTGGATCCATGCCTGTGCCTACCCGCGTCAGGACGGGAGCGCCTGTGGGAGTAAGAGCCACACGGCTCTGCAACATGAACAAACTCCGCACTGATCCTTGAAGCCCTGCCCCCAGCCCAGCTTGGACCCCACCTCAGCTGTTGGATCCTCTGTTTCACCCGGGGTTCACTTTACTCCGGTTTCAGGTGGCATTTTGCCAGTGTCCAGTGTTGGCTGTTCCCAGCAATCTGTAGGCCAAATTGGCCGGTCTGCTGTCTCGCGGAATGTATCCGCATCTGTGCATGCTGCATCGTTGGTGTCGGGGAGGGCAGGTTCCCCTGAGCCCGTGTTGGGCTCGCGTGTTGATCATGATCGATCAACAGAGAGTGTGCTGTCGATGTCGGCCCCAGATGTGGCCTCCTCTGCTACAGCTATGCAAGCTGCAGGAACTGATGTCACGCACGTCGCATCAACAGGTGTCCCCTGCATTCATGATTATAGCTCGTGTTACGCAGCCTTGAAAGATGCCGCTTGGCCTCCGCGTGTGGGCCCCAATCGCCCTGGAACTACTTCGATTTCGGAAGATTCGGGATACTGGAATTTTGGGGTTCAGATTAGTTCTAGACATTGCTTGACTGCAGTTTCCAAAGCGTTGCCGGAGTTGTGCCGTGATTTGAACAAATTCCTGCGTCAGCTGTTTCCTGGCGAATCTTGGAACACTCTATGCGTCAGCAGAAACATCCTGACATCGCCTCGTCAGGATACAGCGAATGTGGCAGGGTCCTCAAATCTCACAGTGGGCATTGGTTCGTACACGTCAGGAGGTATCTGGCTTGAGGATCCATCCGGCTCCACAAATCAGTACATCCCGCAGCTATGCTCCGAAGTCGTTGGCAAAATTGTCAACACTCATCACGCCCCTTTGAAGTTTCCATCACACCTTTGGCATTGCACACGGCCTTGGCTAGGTGATAGGTGGGTCTTGACGGCATTCACTTTACCTGACGTCTCACATGATGTCATTGAGGCCCTGGGGTTCCCATCAGGCGCGTGTGAATCTTCTAGGGAGTTACAGGCCACCGATGGTACGGCTTACGCGAAATCCGAGTCATTCATGCCTCAAAATAGTACGCAAGCGAATACAATCGGCCCTGCCACAAACATGAAAACAGCCGCATCGAGCCCAGAGCCGGATAACACCAAAGCACTCATTAATTGGGGTAGAGCTTCATCGCACGGTTTTGCGAATCACTCTTTAAAGGTGCAGCCTCCTGTCCCTAGAATCCCCCCGAACACGGCCGCAGAGCTGCTGCCAGAACCTTCGAGTCACAGGATCTTCCTCGACATTTGCTCGGGCCTCGAACAGCCATTATCGCTTGCAGTTCACGAACTTGGTTTTTCGACTTTAGCGGTTGATATCCTGCTCGATAACAGTATGGACTTGCTCGACAACGGGTTCTATGAAAGACTGTTGTTCCTTTGCGGATCTGGCATTGTGGGCTACTGCGCAGCCTCCCCGTGTTGTGCCGAGTACTCTCGGTTAAAGCTGTCGGGAGGTCCCCCATACGCCATCAGAACACCACAGCAGCTTGATGGGGTTTTCGGTTTGTCACCCGCAGAGCAATCACGTGTGCAAGAGAGTCATGAGATTCTCGCCAGAGCTTGCAAATGCATTCAAGTGGTTCATGCCTCGGGTGGTCACGGCCACCTCGAACAGCCTTCTGGGGCTATGTCCTGGGAGGAATCATGCGTCCAAAGCTGGATACACTCAGGCTCCACAGCTCTGGTTTTGCTCCCAGCTTGTGCATTTGGGGTGGGCTGGTCAAAGACGTGGCTTTTTGCCCCCAGCTATCAAAAATTATCTGTCATGGGGCAAACATGCCAACATGGTAAGAACACTCCTGTTGTCATGCAAGGCCGTTCATCTGATGGCTCATTTCTGAGTCGACGCACCGCGAAATACCCTCAAAGTTTGGCTGAGACCTTTGCGCTGCATATCCGTCCCCTGTTGACTGAAGAAAGGATTCAGCATAGCATGGAGTCAGCGGCTGCTCTTGTTCCGTTGAAAGGGTTACATGAGGGTCCTTGGGTTGTTCACGATGGGGCTGGTCGCCACTCATGTGGGGATTGGAGCGCCCCACTCTGCCCGGATAAGTTGAAACCGCTTCGCACATTCTTGCTTGATAAAGTGTATAGTATGCAAGGGCATAAGCGTTTGATTGCCAAAGCTGCCTGGCCGGGCCCTGAGCCTCTCTTCACAGCATCAGAGGTTGCCTCAGTTCGCAAGGGTTTTCTGTCCGCTTTAGGGGTTTCCGAAGACTCCAGCACTTGGGCCGTTCGTGAACATCAACCTTTGGCATTGAAAGTCTTGGAGAAACTCGCATGTTTCTGCGGTGATCCCGATGTCAGCTTGTGCCAGTCGCTACAAGAAGGCATCCCTACAGGCTTTTATAATGACATCCCAGCCTCTAATTGCTTTTGGCCCAACAAAAAGGAAAGCCTTGAAGACATGCCGTTGTCAATCCACATGCAGAATTGGCGCTCAGCATCGGTTGAGCCCTCAGTCACAAAGAAACTTTTGCAAGAAGAGTTGGATCAAGGGTTTTGCTTTAAGTTTGACGGGGATTTATCTGCTGCGGAGAAGAAGTGGCCAGGTTGTCTAGCTATAGGTAAGCTGTCGGTGGTGCGCGCACCGGGTCGTGCCGAAAGACTCGTGTTAGACAATTCTGTATGTGGTACAAATTCAAATTGCAGCGTGCCGGAAGTTCAGCACATGCCGTCTGTCCGTGATGTGATGCACAGTTACCCATTGCGGGAAAGCCGTAGCAGACAAGCCGCCATATCCCTTGATGTGAAAAGCGCCCACAAGCGCTGCGTCGTCAAGGAGAACGAACAAGGCCTTCTGGGCTTTTCTTTCGATAATGCCCTTTACTTCTACCGAGTGGCTCCTTTTGGAGCAGTCTTTGCACAGCACTGGTGGGGTAGATTAGGATCATGTATTCTTCGATTGCTGCATATCCTGATTTACTTCAGTCACACGGGTCACCTGTTTGTGGACGATTACTTGATATCGCAGCTGGCATCCATCCTTCCCGTTACGGGCGCCATGATTTGCCTGTTCCTTCAAGTGCTGGGGATACCCCTCAGCTGGAAGAAGCTTCAGATGAGCGAAAGGGTTCAGTGGATGCAAGACACAAAAAGGCTCAAATTGTTGGGTATGGTCCAAGACTTGAAGAAAAATCCGCGTCTTACAAAGAAGGATCTTGAAAGGTTTCTGGGGCTCGCGCTATGGGCCTCTCATCTTTTCCCGACAATGAAAACCTTGTTGCATAGCTTTTACCACGATCTATTTAGCCCGGCAGCTACGAATTATTCAATTGCGCCAGATGCCTGGCCACATCTCAGGCATCACTTGACTGAATCTCTGCAGTTCAAGTCGGTCCCTCCAGGTACAGCAATACCATTGCATGCCACACTGCTTTCGGTTCGCCATCAGGAGTTGCGCAATCTTTCGGATCTCGCAAAAGTTCGCATTACAGCTTGGGTTAAAGCCCGCGCCCAGCAGGCTTGTGATGCGGCCGCCGCGCCACCGGAGGTCAGCAAAGCCATCTCGGCGATACATCCTACTTCCATCTTGCAGCAACATGGCAAGGCGTGGGCAGAACTGTGGACTGCGCCAGCAGGCTTAAACTTCACCACCCCTACCATGCAAAGCATCCTTGAAACAGTGCCAAAAAGGGCCCCTTTTTCAAATGAATTTCCTGGCGAATTTTCTTTTGAACCGGAGGAACTGATTGCAGTCGCAAAACAAATGAAAGGCAAAGCGGCGGGGCCAGACGCGTGGAAGTCTGATCATCTGCTTGAATTACCCATGCCCTGGTGGGCCCAGTTCACACGCCTTTGGAACTCCATCCTGCAGGGAGCCCAGACGCCGATGCAATGGCGCCGCGGCCTCGTGGCATTGTTACCCAAACGGGTAACGTCAACACGCCCGATCGGGCTTCTCCAGGTTGCTTGGCGCATCGGCGCAAAATGTCTTTGCAGACGTTTAAGAAAATGGATCCTCTCCTGGGTCAGCCCGAGTGCCTTCGGCGGGGCTCCGGGATTCTCAACCGCAGACGCACACCTTCGAATTGCTTCAGCCCTAAAAAGGCAAGTAAATTCTTTTGTCGTGCAAGATTTAAAAGGCTTTTTTGATCATCTTCAACTTAACGCCGTAATCCCGATCCTCAGACGGCTCGGTGCACCCAGCTGCTTGGAACACATCTTGAATAGCGTCTACTCGGGTGCCGAGCGGCTCTTCGTTGCAGGCGGATTTGCGGCCGCAGCCTGGACTCCTGTCTCACGAGGCTTGGTACAGGGGGACCCACTAAGTCCTTTATTGGCGTTGGCTGTCAGCGTGGCTTGGAGCTCTTACGTCATACAAGGCCCAATCCGAGGCCTAATGTATGTGGATGACAGGCTTCTTTGGCCGGAGCAGAGTGCCAACCCTGCCCGAGCCATTGGGCAGGCGGTGGAACGATCCACCAGGTTCGACAGAGCTTTCTACTTAGTGTGCGAACCCACCAAATGCTCTGTCATTGCAGCTCCTGGCGACACTTCCCTTCAGGACTTGGCGGAACGGCAGGGCTACATGCAGAAAACTTCGCTTGAAATTTTAGGCGTCGAAATCGACTTGTCGGGAAGCACCCCCAAGCCGCTCAGGTTGGTGCTAGATCGTGTGCTGTGGCGCCTCCGCTTCATCAAATACCTTCCTGTGCCCATCCACCGAAAAACTCAACTCATGTGGACTTTGGGGTTTTCGGCTGTCTTTTGGTGTGCTGGCGTTGCTTCCCCGGGCGATGCCGTTCTCTCCACCATCAGGTCCGAGGTCCTTGCTGCATTTCGCAGAAGCTTCACTCCCGAGGTGCCGTACTTCTTGCAGCACTGCATGATGGGATGGAACACAGACCCCTTTTTCATGCAAGATTACACAGCCCTTCGTCGTGTCCAGTCCTTCGTTGCACAGCGACCTTCTTGGCTTGATGATGTGCCACTCCGGGAGGCCGTCGATCCGTGGTCGGATCTGTTTCCGGTGGCGGCTGAGGCGGTCCGAAAACACAAGTGGACCATCCTTCCTCATGGCGAGGGCCTTGCCAAAACCGATAGCAACGGGTGCCGTCGAGTTTTTCGCTTTGGATTCTCTTCCTTGAAGGTCCTGCGCCAGTGGCTGGAGGAAGAATACGTGCGACAGGGCGTGCACAATGCCGGTCGCATTAAAGCTTCGCACCACAGGGTTGACCCTAATGCCGCTTCGGGTTTTAGTCTCCCTAAGCCCCCTAGACAGGCCTGGTTTTGTTTTGCCGCGCATAGAAAAATCTTTCTTAATCCCGAAAATCTTGCGCAAAAACGTGCCGCAGTTGCAGCTGGAGCCAGTTTTTGGCACACGCACTGCGGGTCCCACCGCCCAACACCAACTGATGCAGATAAAGTGTGCATGTGCGATAAGCTTGAACCGTCGAGAGCGCACCTCACGTGGTGCTGCCCGGGCCTAAGCACATTGCGCGAGACCAACCCGGTCGTTCCTCCGTCTGATCGCGCCTCTGAAAGGCTCTTTGCCCCTCCGCTTGAGACTTTCCCTGCTGCGCCTGAGCCAGTGCCCTTGCAGCATGCACAGCTTGCCGATGCTATTCGCAATCTTCTGGCGGCAGACCAGAAGGCTCAACCATGCATCGCCACCGACGGCTCGCACCTTGAAGACGTGGCTGGCTCTGCAATCGTTCTTCACCAGGCTGGTCGTTTCTCGACTTTTGCTTTTGGCGACGACGACGAAGACCAGTCCAGTTACCGTGCCGAGCTTCTGGCCCTCCGTGAGTTAGCCCAGACGTGCGTTGTAGCTGCCTTGGCTGGGGCACGAGGCGAAGTGTACGTCTTGGTGGACTGTCAAGCCGCGCTTGCTGCACTTAAGTCGCGGTCGTGTGCGACCCTTCAGCTGCTCGTGCAACAAATCGCCACACATCTTGAAACTTCCACCAGATGCGGTTTAAAATTGAATCTGCGATGGATGCCCGCACATG
This sequence comes from Symbiodinium sp. CCMP2592, assembly GCA_905221615.1. Taxonomy (NCBI): domain Eukaryota; class Dinophyceae; order Suessiales; family Symbiodiniaceae; genus Symbiodinium; species Symbiodinium sp. CCMP2592. Next base: position 142,673 of record CAJNDT010006240.1, read on the forward strand.
GACGTCAAGCCACTTGGACGCCAGACTTTCCCTTGCCAGTTGACTTGTGCAGACTGCTCAATGACAAAGCCGATGCCGCTGCGCGTGCAGTGATGCATCAACGGCATCTCAACTCTGCCCGTGCCACTTGGCATAGACGACGACGCGAAGCCATTGCTTGGAGTACCCAGGCGATCCACCTCTCAGCACTCGTTGGCCAAGCTTACAGCCAGTGGTGTGAGCAACGACGCCTTGCAAGACCCCAAAATGGGCAACACGATGACGACGACGCAGCTGCTGATGGGGCGGCGGCTGCTGGGGCCGCTTCTTCGGGCGCGGTGGCTGCTGGCGCAGTGGCTGCTGACTCGGTGGCTGCTGGAGCGGCGGCCGCTGGCGAGGTGAACTGAGTGCCACCACGAGCTCCTCTGAAACACTGAAACACTGTGTATAGTTTGAGTGCTTGAGCCTGCTTGTAGTCTCGCTCCTTCTGTAGTGGCACTGGCAGTCTGCTGTTGCTTCCGACTACGTAGTTCACGAACTCTTTGAAACATTCTCTAGCTCAACAAACCTAGCTAGAGTGATGTTGGCATGACTTTTTGTTCAGTCTCATGTTCATGCCGACATGTCTTGAGGTAGCTGTTCTCTCACGGCTTGTACAAACTGCGACTTAGTACCACTCTTCGGGCCCAAGGAGGCCTCGGCACACGAGGCTGACTCAGCCTGACCAGTGACGACCCAAAGAGTTCAAAAAGAGTTCGCATTACAGACAGGCGTGTTTGGTTGCGCGTGTCAAGCCAGCTTAGTAGCAAGCGCAAGCTGAGTGCAGAATCCGTGCGCATTTTGGATGTCTTTGAGCACTGGTTGCTCCACATGTCACCCTTCGTCAGCATGCGCCCTGCATCTGTTCCACTCATTGAAGCTCGCGCAGACGCCAGCGCCCAAGGTCAGCAGGCATGTATCGGTGGTTATGTTCACCACCCGCAGTTAGGTCAAAGGTGGTTTCGTGAGCAATACAGTTATGAGGAGTTCAGGCATCTTGGGATCCCAGTCCAATCTGACATGCAGCTCGATATTGCGTGTTATGAAACCTTGGCACAGTCAGGGTTGATCGTCGCAGCATCGGATTTGCTTCCGAGTTCCCGGGTCACCATCAGGCTCCACACACAGTCTGACAACACAGGAGCAGAAGCTGGGATAAATTCAGCGTTGACCACCGCCAAGCCATTGTGTTATTTTCTCGAGCGCATTGCACTGTTGGCTGCTATGCATAGGGCAGTCCCGGATGTGAGTCACATAGCGGGGGAGCGCAACGTGAAAGCTGATGCACTTTCTCGTCCTGATGAGTATGATGTTCCTTCCGATTGTGTTGCCAATGACAGGCTTCGGCTGCCGCTGAAATCTCTGTGGCTCCCGAGGCCGACGCCTCACGTCTGCCCCGAAGGGGCATCACTTTGCTGGGCAGTGCGGGAATCCGGAATGCCGAGCAACCCCACGTAGGTTTGGGGTTCTGTGTGAGCGGGGTTGCTGGGTAGTTTTATTTGGGGGGCATTAGTCCACCCAGCAACCGTCTTTTGTGTTCGAACCTAGTCTCGGAGCTGTGGGACTTTTTCGGCATTCCGGAAAAAGCTTCGTCTTCGCTTCGTATTCTCTCTTTAAAGCCTCCGGCTATACCGCTAGCATGCACAACACTAGTTTATAGAACGTATCGTGTACTTGTTTCACGTATGTTTTATAAACTATGTTTTCGTGCAACATTTTGGCTCATAGTTGTGCATGCTAGCGTGATGTCACTTTTGTTTTTCCTCACCCTCCCGCCCAAAAGAGTGTTGTGCAGTACTACTTGTCCTTAAGCGGTTTGTGCCGTTGTTTCCAACTTTGGGCATTTCAACTTCGTCTCACAGGCACTGGCCATTAAGAAAAAACAAGACCTCGAAACAAGAAATCCGCGGAGCCTCCGGGGCAGGCTGTAGGTTTCACCCGAATGTGCACGCCATCTCCCTCCGCAAGTCGGCGTCTCTGCTGTTGTCCTTGGCTATGTTATATCACTATCTGTGCTTTACGCGGATGGGAGATATTACGGCTACTGCTTGTCACCGTTTCCTGAAGGTCATGCCATCACCAGCTTTTTCTTTCTTTGGGCATTATCAATCTTAAGTAACTTAAGTGCATTTGAATATCGACGGGCATAGACCGCGCTCTGCAAATCTGTCTCTAAACCCCGCGTTTGCCCTCACGGCATACATGCACCACGAATGGCGTTCGTTATTGCTGTCATTTATTTGCTGCACATGTGCGGTTATCAGAAGCGTTATGCCGTTGTTCAGTTGCGTGGGGGGGCATTAGTCCACCCAGCAACCGTCTTTTGTGTTCGAACCTAGTCTCGGAGCTGTGGGACTTTTTCGGCATTCCGGAAAAAGCTTCGTCTTCGCTTCGTATTCTCTCTTTAAAGCCTCCGGCTATACCGCTAGCATGCACAACACTAGTTTATAGAACTCACAACCTTTCGCAGCACGCTGCTCCCTGCGCGGACATGTCGCAGTCCTCGACCTCGCTCTCGGCTGAGGCCGGTAAGGCTCTGGAGAGCTTGCAGGAACATGGTTCCTCGCCTCTTGTCCTCCCGGGGCATTATGTCAACCCCTCCATTCAGGTCATGTCCTTGATCACCTCCGAGCTGGGTCAGCAAATCAGCTCGGGCTACACCTGCCAGGTGTATCTTCCAGCCCAGCCCTGCTACTCTCCCTTCTCTGAGGTGCAACGCATCGATGTGACGCGTGGCCCCGCCACCTTCCCGCCCCTTTTGGAAGAGCGAGAGCACTATGTGATTCGGACTGCCAAAGCCGGCTTCGGCGCGGAGGTTAATCGAGAAATTATCAGGGCGGCTCGCATGCCTGAGGTGGTGGTTCTCGGCCTGGGATCCACAGCACCTCCGAGTGCTCATGCCTCGTCACTACCCTGTCCCGGTCTCTGCACTGACCACTCGTCATGTCTTTCGCCTCATGCAAGACATGCGCAGGGCGATCTCCCTGCTCCATGACCATGACATCATACATGCTGATGTTCGGCTAGCCAACATCATGCTCCGCACGGACCCGGCCAGCTTCGTCCTCATCGATTACGGCGGCAGCAAGGAGACCATTTGGCCGGTCCGTTATGGTTACACAGTAGCAGGCCGCGGAGGCACTCAACACCGCCCTCCAGCTGAATGCATGAACGAATGGTCGACCCCCTCGCTGCGGGTCCCTTACTTATGCGGCCGGAGCGACTTCCACCGCCTGGCCTGTACTATCCGTGAGGAAATTCTTGGCCAGATGGAAAGCGAGGCGGGGCAACGCCCAGCCGCTGAGGAAGGCAACGCCTCCAGACGCCGGAAACGCGACCAGCTTCGCCCACAACTTCCTCGCGAGGCTGAGCAGGAATTGGACATGATGCTTGACACCACCACGTGGAGGGTAAAGCCCAATCCTCACAGCCTCTTCCCGCCTGGCTCGTGGCGAGACACGGCTGTCAACCCTACCATCATGCTGACGGCTCACCTGTGGACTACCAAGGGCAAGTCACGTACTTGCACTACCACCTTTCGCTCGCCTTTGGAGCGCAAGGGCAACTCCAATGGGCATTTTGTGGACGAGCCGGACCAGCCCTCCTATGAGCCTGGCGTCTCTCTCACAGCACAGATCAACACTGGCTCGTGGGAACAGTCGGGCTATCTCCCCAAGATCTTTCTGGTCTGTGAGCTAAAGACTGAGGGACGTGGCACCCGATCAGTGGCTCAGCAGGTCTATCCCTGGCTGTCATACCGAAACAGGGATGGCATGCTGGAGCTAGAGCCACCGCCAGGTCCACCTCGGATGGACCCATCCCCGGTGCAGTCCCAGAGCAACGCTCTCCCATCAGGGGGCACCGCCCAAGAGCCACTTGTGCCAGGGCGAATCACATCGGACCCGACTCCGCCTTCAACGACGCCTCCTTCCCCCATGCTAACGGGCGTTTGGGCTGAGCCACCTACGGAAGCGCCTGATGCAGAGGAGACCACCGCTGCCCCCGCGGCCTCGGGAGCTCCGGATGTTCACTTCTTCTCACCTCTTCAGGTCTTCCCGCTCGTCCATGCTCTGGAGCAACACGCTGGCACCACGGTACCCGGAGCAGATGGCCTCTCTCGCGCGGCCCTCTCCAACTCCATTCAGGATACGATGATCTTCTTGCAGGCTCTGTCGCTCTACTTGGAGTACCAGGAGCCGGAACCGGCCCCCACTGAGAGCCAGGCCAACCCTCTGTTTTAGGGGTGTTCTATCACTGCGGTGTCTTCAATCATCTTTCTCATTTCAGGCAACGCCTGCACACTGCAAGTAACGCTTGCTAGGTATCTGCTCACACTGGACAATTTCAGCTCAGCAAGCTCTGCCTTTTCTTTCAGCTAGTCCAACAGCCCAGCTGGACTCGTCGGTGTATCATGTGAGCAAGCCTAGCAAGGCCCATCTCTTTCTTCACGCCATCTTCACGCAGCAGCCTTTCGCGCAGCTTGTACAAAACAAGGAGTCTTCGCAGTGCGCCTCCAACTACTCCACCAGCCTTGGCAGCTACGGCATCTCTGCTTCTGCACTAGGCTCAAATAGCCGGCTCTTTTTTCGATTTGGGGTCCACCCTCTGAGAGGGCTGTGCCTCCTCATGGCGTGGACGCGCCCCTTTCCAACAGTCTGGGATGATGCAGGTCGGGAGGTGCTCAATGAGGCGCCGCCCTTTCTTGCCCTTGCTGACTCCACCTTCCAGGGCCTTTTGCGGCAGGGCAAGCAATGTGCCACATCCCAAGCAGTCTGCCTATGACTATGCATCCATCATGCGTGCGTGAATGGGTTTTATTTTCCGCCGAAAGTGCAGACAAAGTTTGTCGAAAAAGGAAAACAGTGTTTTCACTTGTGTGTGAGTGACACTAGACATGCTTTGCCGTGCAGCTTTCGGCTTGGAGTTGGATCTGTGATCCAAAAAGTTTTTGTAGAGTAGCTTGTAGTGCTCCGCAGCAGTGGGGGTCGTCAGCGACGACTTTCCACTCCCTTTGATATAACTGTCAGTGCCAGTTATGGTTGACCAAGCAGCCCGCACGTATGCGGCTGAGTCGCCAGAGGCGCCGTACCCTAGAAGGGACGGTCGAGAAAATCAGTTGGCAGCGCCACAATGCCTGCAACGCGTGCGACAGTGTCGCTCCTGCCTCCGCTTTTTGCAGTGCAATCCAATTTTTGTGCTAGAGCAGGCCATGCGTGAAGAAATGGCACAACAGGAGATAAGTTATCTCCTTTGGGCCCTTAGCTGTGCCATGCGGGTAGACCCCGCGGTCGTCAGCGACGACCACGAAGCTCTGAATCGAGCGGGGGAAGGAGAGTCCAAAGTTTGGCCTCCCTTCTACCCTTTTGCTCAGATGCAAGGGGAACAACCGGACACCTCAGGCAGTGCCTATCCGATGCACCGGTATACTATGTCGCAGCGCGACGTGCCTATGCGGCCAGCGGCCACGCCTGGCTGGCCGTATACCGGCCTTTTTGACTGGCCCCCCAGTGGGGAGGAAGATAATGTCCCCAAGCTCCAGTGGAGACTCAATTGGGTGGACGCCCTAGAGGGCCACGTTGCTCCTAAGGTTGAAGCCAGCGGCTTCCATTGGCACCCAGAGGGTAAGGGCAAAGGCAAAGGCGGTTGGGTCAAGATTCTCCCTTCGGAAAAGAAAAAGAAAAAGACACACAAAGCTGCCAGTGGCAGTACCGACCCCACCGCCTCGTCCAGCACTGCTCTGCCGACAGCGTCGGCATCAGCCTCGGACCCTCCCTTGCCGCCGCCAGCGGCCGCCCCTGCCCAGCCCGCTGCGGCCGCAGCAAGCAACCCGCCCGCGGCCGAATCTGCCGACGTCGCCCCGCCAGCGGCGGAGCCGGCCATTGAAGTTATCGACACTGACAGTGATCAGAACTCGGGAGACTCCGAGGTTTCCTTGGCTAGCAGCCAGGCCGCAACGGCAGTGCCGTTTGCGCCGAACGCCAACACTGTGGTCGTGTCCAGACCGCAGCGTCGCAATCGCCAGCGAGGCTGGCAGTTTCAGCCTGGGGAGGACCCCCAAAACAACGATTGGCGTAACCTCGGGTCAGCGACCGACAACAGGTACCCCGGCCTGCGTGCGTTAGTAACGCACGCCAGAAGGGTCTCGCCGCACCTGCACGTCACAGACGTGCACGAATGGCCCTACTGGGCAACCCCCAACTCAGAGAGATGGGAGAGATACCCGGAGAGGCGCGGCGACCTCATGTGTTGCATGCCTTGCGCGCAGCAGGGCTGCCTCTCCCAGGGCATGGCGATTTGTGGGCGGCACTGCTCAGTGGGCAGGAGCCCCCACAATCATCACGAATGCGACAACTGCTATCGCAGCAGCCGGGGTCAGCGACCCCGAAACCGCGGCGTCAGGGGCGGCCGTCGTTAGGCACTGAGTGCAGCGGGTAGCTGCTGGCCTCTCAGCGAGTCGCCCTCCCGTCGGTGCAGTGCACCTCTTTTTGGTTCACCGCCGACAGCCCGGCAGCCTCTTCAGGGCGGGCGTTTCTGAGGTACTTGGAACCTCGCCCACAGCGGCGGGCCGACGGCATGCTTTGAATGGCGGCAAAAGATCGCCGCTAGCCTTTTTCAGTCGTGTGTCACGCGAGCCTGGTAGGCCTCCTCAGCTGAGTCAGCTTCTTAAACCGTGTCGGTTCTCAAGCAGTGCTTTCATACCGCAGCCTTTTCAGCTTAGTAAGTCGCCCCCCCCGTGCCCACACAACCCCGCTTTCAGCGGAAGCCTTTGTCTGCCTTCAGCGATGGCGAACCCGACAAATGAGCAGATGCTGCAGGCGCTCAGTGCAGTGCCGGAGGCCCAGCGGGCCGCCATCTATGAAGCCGCCGTCTCCCTATCAGAGATAGGGGACGTGGTGGTGAATGCGGCAGAGGCAGCGGAACTCGCTGGTTGGACGAAGCCCGCCAGTGGCGGCACAGAAGCCAATGCAGTCGCGCTTCAGCGACTTCTGCTCGGCTACGAGCCCCCAGTGGTGCCGGCAAACACCGAGCCGCCAGTGGCGGCGCGTGGTGTTTCTTCCGACGGCCACCGCAGCGCGGTGGACAGTGTGCCTCTTTCGACGGCTGCAGCGCAAGCCTCGCGACAGCGCTCCCCGACCAGTCCCGCTGAGGACGCGGGCTCTGGTATCAAAGAAGAACCGCTTCCAGCGGAAGCTCCCTCGGCAGCGCCTGAGGATATGGACGTGGAGGAGCCCAGCGGGCGGCGGGATGAAACAGAAGATGACCGAGGCTCCCGCTCGGAGGAGTCGGAGTCAGAGAGCGACTCCCCGCCCCCGCCAGCGCAGCCGCATCCTCCCCTGGAGGGCAAGGTAGCGCGCAAGTCCTCCAGCCCGGCAGTGCCGGCGGCCGACAGGAACCAGGCGCCAGCGGCGCCTCCAAAAGCTGCCGCCCCACGCCACAACAAGCGGCCTCCCCCACCGCCAGTGGCACGCCGTGGGGAGAGCTCCCGCCCGCGTCCCTGCCAACAGACCCCGCGCAACAACCCTGCTGGCGTTGCTGGGACCCGGGCCAGCGGCCCGGCCTCAGACGATAACGCTGATCGAGACGATCAGGAAGATCGCCCGCCAGCGGCGGCGCGTCCGCCAGCGTCGGAGATTCAGCGAGTCTTCGCATGTTCGGTCTGCGACAACATGCAGATGAACATCTGGAGCGATCCGTCATCGGAATTCGTATGCAGTGCATGCGGCGAGCTCCACCCCTTCAAGGCAGCAGTGCATGCCTATGATCAGCCCAGCGCCAGTGGCGCTGTGGGACAGTTTACAGGCGAGCGCCGCAGCAAGGCCTGGCAATGTCCAGAATGCGGCGTGATGCATTGCCCACGCTGCGCAAAGAACTACTCTTGCCCAGGCACTGTCCCGCGGACAGACGGCAAGCTCGAGTACAGGGGCGAGCGCCGCCCGAGTCCCTTCGGTTGACCTTGCAGCGCGAGGCAGCCGAAGCCCGTGAGCGCGAGCACCGCGATCGGGAGGCCCGCCGCAGAGACGGCAAGGGCAAGAGCAAAGGCAAGGACCAGAGGTCCCGCCGTGACGACGAGGACCGGGACCAGTGGTCCCGTGGTCGCTGGTCTTGGGACCACGACCGGCACTGGAACCACCGCGACTGGTAGTGACGCCAGCGGCGTCTTCCCGTGCCTTCCGAACAGTGTTCGGACACAGTTTTGAAGGGCCAGTGGCCCTTTCTTCTGCGCCCGTTTCACACAGGTGCAGAGCACAGTAGTGCCGGCACAGTCCGGCCACAGGAGCCTCTGCTGCTCACCGGCCTATCTGCGGATCGCAGAAGGCAGGTGCAGCGCACCTTGACTAGCGGGCTCAGCCCAGCCACTCGCACCGCGAGGTCGGAAAAAGAACACCGCAGGTTGCGTGTGCACACAGACCTTGTAGGGCTGCAGTCTTCTTTTGCCTAGTAGGTTTCTACGCAGTGCTCCAAGACCTGGTAGGCCTTTTGGAGGTAGCTCTAGGTGCAGTGTCACCAGTGAGGCCTTGAGTTCTCCAGTGCGTGTTCGCCGCAGCCTTTTAAGCCTCACTTCCTTCTCAGCTCTCTCCTCCTCCTCTCCTTCCTCAGGACTGCCCGGGAAGGGTGCGGGTCGCAGCGCGTCGCTTCAGTTCAGCTTTCCAGAGTGAGTGCGCTTGTGTTCGTCTGCTAGTAGCCCTTTCTTGCAAGCCACCTGGACGACAGCCGTTGGCTTGAGCAGTGCTCCTCTTCCTTGTGTCAAGGATGCTGCCCAGGGGCAGCGCCCCGGAGGGCGACTTCAACGACCAGGTTAGTAACCTCTGGTCGTCAATACCACGCCGAGCTGGTGCTCGTCAGCCGTGGGAATCAGCCTCGTGGTTTGCACGAAATGCAAGCTGGCCCTGGGAGCTGTCAGTGACTCGCCCCGCCTCTGTGGGCCCCGTGCCAGTGCTGCACGAGTCCAGCCTGATGCTCAAGCGGAAAGCTTCCGCTAGCACCCAGCCGCTAGTAGCGGAAGACACTGCCTTCGCACTTAAGGTCTGCTGCCGTCGTACAGCGTACGAAGGCGACCGCCGCGACAGCGCGGTTTTCAAACTTACGGCCTTGGTAAAGGCATGGCCAGAGGCCTTTGAGATCGTCTCACAGTGTGCTGACGAGGCTGGCTGCGTTGACCTGGACGAGCTTGACTTCAGCATCGAGGCAGCGCTCAGCTATAAGGCCACCAACACAGTGGTACGCCGCCTCAACTCTCTCAGCAATTTTGTCCAGTGGGCAAACTCGCAGGACCCAGTGGTGGTGCCCTTCCCTGTGTCCGAGCGCGCCACTTGGCGCTACATCCAGTGGATGATGCGAAACGGAAAAGGGGCTAGCAGCCCCTCGAGTTTGATTCAGAGTCTGAACTGGTGCTCGGGAGTCTTCGGCCTGTCCTTCGAGTCGGAGGTGACCAGCTCCCGTATCGTTGGCCTTTGTAAGAGCACGGAAGCCAGTGCGCCTCCACCGAAACGGGCCCCGGCCCTTAAGGCTTCAGAGGTGGCCACTCTAGAGCGCATCGCGCTGTCTGGCTCTGTGTACGACAGTGTCGTGTCTGGGGGCTTGTTGTTCATGCTCTTCGCATGCGCCCGCGCCAGCGACGCGGCCCGAGTTGCCTCTTTTTCGGTCGAGCTCCCAGAGGACCCCTGCGCCACAGTGTGGATGCAGGCGAATGTGCACAAAGCGAAAACCGCCGTAGGGGCTAGAAGCCGCCTGCTGCTCCCGCTAGTAGCCCCGGTGGTCTTCTTCGAAGAGTCGTGGGTGAGTCAGTGGCTCGCCAATCGAGAAAAGCTCGGTCTCAGCTCCAGCGGAGAAATCCCGCTGGGGTCAGTGATCCCTGCCTTCACATCGGATGGTGATCTAGCGGATCGCCCGATGAATTCTCAGGAAATCACCTCCTGGCTGCGCAGCGCGCTGTCGAACGCTGGCTGTGAAGGCGCAGAGCGCCTCAGCAGTCACAGTCTCAAAGCGACGTGCCTCACCTGGGCTTCGCAAGCTGGCGTCAACCTGGACCTGCGCAGGCTCCTCGCCCACCATGTCCACGACAGCGCCCGGAGCACTGAGACGTACAGCCGAAACGTGCTCATCCCCGCAGCGCGGGCTCTGGAGGAGGTTCTCATTGCCATCAGAGATGGCGACTTCCTTCCCGACCAGCCGCTCGGGAAACAGTTCGCGCTGCCTAGCAGTCAGCTTAACCTGAAGCGAGAGAACCTTAGCAAGGTCTCTCACAGGAAAACCTCCTCTGGCTCGGCACCCCCAGTGGGGGTGGAAGCCCTCAAGGTTTCGCAGCAACAGGAGCTCAGCGACACAGAAGACAGTGCCAGTGACACTGACAGAGAAGACGAGTTCGTCGCCGAGCCCGAGGTGGAGGAGCACCCTCGCCTCAGAAGGGAGGTGCAGTGCACCCTCCCAGACTGGGCCTTTTCGTGGTGTCATCTTGCCAGTGGCAAGCTCCACGCGAGCCGCGGCGAGAACGCCAAGAGGCTTCTCTGCGGTCGCTGCTTAAATGAAAAGTATACGAGTTGCGAAGTTCGCGAACTCGCACCAGGCCGACCGCACTGCAAGACTTGCTGGAGCAGCAAGTCTTTCGATGCAGAGTGAAAAAGAGAGCGAGTTCACGAGCCTGTCCGTCCTAGTAGGGTCTTGCAGTCTGCTCCGCGTTTGCGTCTCTCTCTCTTTTTCATCTTCGCTTGCCCTGCAGGACAATGGCGAACCTCGTCGACAGTGTCGCGGAATTCTCCAGCAGAGCTGGACAACTCCTAGGAGCCGCCGAGTCGGCGAAGCTCCTTGCGGCAGACATCCGCACTTTCGGCACGCTCGCGTACAGCGTCGCCGACCAACCTGACCGCATCAGCGATGCGAAGTTTGAAGAACTCATCAAGAAGGTCTTCGGGGCGGCAGAGCCGACCTTAGGCACCAAAGCCGCAGCGCGGCGCCTGGCCTTCGAAAGCCTCACCTTCAGCATCCAGGACCTGAAGATGAGGGTAGAGGGTGACAGTGTCACCCCCAAGAGTCTGCCCCTGCACGAGCGCGAGGAGCGCCGCGCCGCGCAAGTCGCGCGCCTCCGGGGCGTTGTCATCGAAGGTGACTACGACCCCGCGCACAGCCTCGTGGACAAGGCCGCGCTCATGCTGCAGGACGGCATCGTGCGTTACATCCCGCCGTCGCAGTGCGTCAGCCGGGATGCCGAAATCGCCTCAGTGAGGCGTGACAAGGACTTCCTTTCCCTAGAGTCTGGGGAAATCACAGTAAAGAAAAAGGAGCACAGCGTGCACGTCGAGATCGGTAATGAGCTAAAGCTCACGCAGGCGCTCACGCGCCGGGGTCTCGCGCTCGACAGAGTCGGCGTGTTGGATTTCACGATTCACGAGAGACTCGTGAGACAGTTCTTCTCCGTCCTGAACCGGCCAGCGCCGCCGGGGATGGAGCGCGGTAACAGTTGGCACGTAGTACGGGCCGATAAAGAACTGTGGACGCTGCTCGCGCGAGAGTGTCGCAAGGGTTGCAAACCGGACAAGGATGGTAAGAGGCCACTAGATTCTCTAGTAGAGAACATGTGGTCCGATCCGATTGTCACGCTGCACCTGCTCCCCTCGCCAGTGGCGGACAGGGGTCGCAAGGGCAAGGGCCGCAGCTTTCCGCGCAGCGAAGAGGACCGCAGTCGTAGCACGACCGGCAAAGGCAAGAAAGGCGGCAAGAAAGGCCGCGGAAAGGGCAAGGGCAAACGGCACGAGAGCGCAGACCGCTCCAGGCCGCCGAGCATGCCCAAAGAGCTCCGCCACTTGAACAGCGTCTCCAAGTCGGGCAAGCGCCTCTGCTACGGTTTCAACCTGCAGTGCGGGTGCGACCTGGAGACCTCCGGATCCCCCAAGCAGTGCGACAGGGGGTTGCATCAGTGCATGAGCTGCGGCAGCACCGACCACGGTGCCGCAGATTGCCCAAAGAACGCAGGGGCCGCCTGACTAGGCACCCCTGCCCTGAGCGCGGCAGAGCCGCAACAGCCCTCGGCCACTGCGCCCGCAGCTCCTGGCCCAGCAGCGCTGGGCCTCTCTGCCACCTCGCCAAGCGCAGGGCAGAGCCCTGAACCCCCTACCTCGGCACCGTTGCCGCACCCGCCTCGCCTGCAACAAGTAAGCCAGGATGTGCCACGGCTGCGCCGTCGCCTGACGCAGGGTTACAGGCAAACGCCGACCCCCCCGCGCTCCTGTTGTCGGAACAGCACAGCGTGCCTGCAGACAACGCTCCGGGAGTTCCTCTCCCTGAGCCCGTTCCGAAAGCGACCCCTCGGCCGCCACTGTTTGTGGAAGTTTTCTGCGGCCTCGGTCGCCTTAGTAAGGCAGCCATCGAGAAAGGCTTCTCGAACGTCGCAGTGGATCACAAGACGAAGGCCAGAGGCCTCAAGGTCCTCCAGCTCGACCTCTGTACGCAGCTGGGTCGCAACCTGCTGAGGGCAGTGCTCTCACACCAAGATCTGAGATGGGTCCACTGGGCCCCGCCTTGCGGCACCTTTAGCAGAGCTAGAGAAATTCCCAGGCCAGGAGCGCCGGGCCCTTTGCGCAGCGAGTCGCGCCCGGCAGGCCTTAAAGGCCTCCGAGGAGCAGACGCAGCACGAGTTCGCAGCGCGAACAGCCTAGTCGCTTTCATGGCACAGTGTTGCCACTCTCTGTCGCAGCGCGGCGTCTGCTGGTCCATAGAAAATCCAGCCCGTAGCCTTCTTTGGAGGATGCCCTGCCTCAGAGAGGCCTTGCAGTCAGCTCACAGAGTGGAGTTTGACGCGTGCATGTTCGGAAGCATGCGCCGCAAGCGTACCGCAATCCTCTCCAATTTGGATTGGTTCTCCGGTCTAAGCAGGGACTGCGACGGAGGCCATAAACACCTGCCTTGGGGCAGAGCCTCAGTGGATGGTTCCACAGTGTGGTCCACTTCCCTAGAAAGCGCCTACACCACTCAGCTGAGCTCGGTCTGGGTCTCCCTGGCGGCAGACCAATGCGCAGCAGCACTCCAGGCAGCGCCTCTCAGTCGCAAGCGTCTGCGTCGTCTGCGCTACGAGCCAGACTTCAGTGACAAAGTCACTCTGCAAGGCCCCGCAGCGCGGTGCTTTCGAGGCTGGAAGACCCCCCAGAAGCTACCACAGTCGTGGACTTGCTTCCCAAAAGGCTCCAGGCTCATCCAGTGGATCGAAGCCTCACAGAAGGCCATCATCGCCATCCCGCTGCAGCCTCTACACTGGGTGCGCAGAGCGCATCTCATAGATCACCCAGCCAGAGACATTGAGGCAGTGCCTCTATCTCTCAAGCGTGCCATCGCCGCCGAAGTGCACGAAGACACTGTCCTGCTGGCCAAGCGTCGCACGTTGGCATCGATGCATATATCGAGAACTTGCACAGAGTGCCAAGCCCTCGAGACCGGGGTACGTTCCTCTAATGACGCTCAGGTGAACAGTGTCACCAAGCCCAAGCAAACAGTAGCTTTAGCAAAGCTTCTCAATGAAATCGACTTCCCGGACAAGACCTTGGCACAGCAGGTGCGGGAAGGCTTTCCCCTGCTTGGCTGGATACAACCCAGTGGGTTGTGGCCAGTGCAGATTCTGCCTCCTTCTCTAGATGAGAAGTCGATTCTGGAAAACGCCCATAGCATAGGCATGCGCGGCGTCCGCAGCGCTCTACGCCCCTCACAGGAAGGGGTTTCAGACAGAGTCTGGGAAAGCACAATAGAAGAAGGCCAGCAGGGCTGGCTCTCTTTGGAGGATTTTTCTCCGGAAAGTCTGCACGAGACGATAGTATCGTCTCGCTTCGGTGTCGTGCAAAAGCGCAAGGTGCGCCCCATTGATAATTTTAAGAGCAGCTTTATCAACAGCTGCTGCGGGACCACAGAGAAGGTCCAAGTCGATAGCATCGACGAGCTCCTTGCCGTGTGCCTCGAGTGGCTGCGCCAGGGTGTGCCCGCAGAGCGGGCCCACCGCATAGTAGGCAGGACCTGGGACCTCAAGAGTGCCTACAAGCAGCTTGCAGTGCAGGCCGCACACAAGAAATTCGCGTGCATCGTCATGGTGGACCCACAGAGTGGGAAGGTCAAAATCGCCCACCTACACAGCATGCCTTTCGGCGCAGTGGCTGCCGTGCACGCTTTCCTCCGTTGCAGCGAGGCGCTGAAGGCCATCGGCCGCGAAAAGCTTGCTCTGGTCATGACGAGCTTCTTCGACGACTTCACCGTTCTTACGCGCAGCGCGCATTCGAAGCTCGTCACGTTGGCAGTGTCCAACCTTTTTAACAAGCTGGGCTGGCAAGTGGCCACAGAGCCCAAGAAGAACGCCGACTTCAGCGAAGTCTTTGACGTGCTAGGCGTGCGAGTCGACTTGTCCAAGCAGCACCTTGGAGAAATCTCCGTGAGTAACAAGCCGACCCGTGCAGCAGAGCTGGGATTGGTCCTCAGCGAGGCCCTCGCGCGGGGCAGCATGTCCCCATTGGAAGCGCAGAGCCTGCGGGGCAGGCTCATCTTCGCTGAGCAGCAAGCCTGGGGTCGCAATACTCGCATGGCAGTGATCTGCGTAGGCGACGTCCTTGGGGACGGACCAGAGCAAGTCCCCCTCACCGAGCAGCAGTGCCAAGCCATGGCGTTCCTGCTGCAACGAGTAGTGCACGGTCCGCCCAGGACAGTGTCCATTCATGCGCGCAGGAAGGTGCATCTGTACATCGACGGGGCCTGCGAGTGGGAGACCCCGCGACTGGTGCCCAAGTGTGGCCTCGGAGCAGTGCTCATTGGAGAAGGCATCGCCTTCACCTGGGGGCTTCAGATCAGCAGCCAGGTTGCAGCCCAGTGGGCTGCCAGAGCACAGAAGCAGCAGCTGGTCTACGAGTGCGAGCTGTTGCCCTATTTGCTTAGCCTTCAATTGTGGGCCAAGCATATAGCAGGCAGTGACCTGTTCGTCTGGATAGACAACGACGCAGCGCGTACCTCCTTACACAAGGCCTTCACACGCAAGGTAGAAGGTGCAGCGATAGTCTCGCAAGCGGTGGACTTTGAAGAGTCTCTGCAGTGCAGGGCTGCTTTCTTCCGAGTTCCGACAGACAGCAACATCGCTGATGGCCCCAGCAGAGACTGGTGGGAAGAGACCGAGAGGCTAGGCGCAGCGCGCCAATACCTGCCTCCCAACGCAGTGCCGTTGGCTTTGTCACTCGGCGCGGACTAGATGGGGGGTGAGTAAGGCTTCGAGTGCCTTCAAGGGGGGTGAACCAGTCGTTCGCCTTACCATCGACCAGCGGTCGAGTTTCGAATCGGGATGCCAGTGGCATCGTTTCGTCAGTGCCCGAAGATCGGGCCCGAACTGACCCCCCATGTCCGCTGGGAGAAAAAAAAGAGAGTGTTTTTGCACAGGGTTCCTCTGCAGCGCAGTTAGGGTTTCCCAAACGCGCGCTAACGGAAGTTTCGTTGGAAAATAAGCATCCATCATGCGTGCGTGAATGGGTTTTATTTTCCGCCGAAAGTGCAGACAAAGTTTGTCGAAAAAGGAAAACAGTGTTTTCACTTGTGTGTGAGTGACACTAGACATACTTTGCCGTGCAGCTTTCGGCTTGGAGTTGGATCTGTGATCCAAAAAGTTTTTGTCCCACCCACCACACCCTGTATAGTATGCGGGGTCCGGGACACCGCTTCGGCAGCAGAGCTGCCCGGAGCAGCGCTCCTATGTTCTCTCTCGCAGAGAGGCGTAAGCACAGAGTGCGCTCTTGTACATAGGCCGTAGGCCGTCAGACTACAGAGTAGCAACTTGTAGCTGCAGTGACCCAGTAGGTCAGAGAATGTTTCACCTTATCTTCCCGTGGTACGGGTTTTTCCCTGGTAGGGGGGGTGAACCAGTCGTTCGCCTTACCATCGACCAGCGGTCGAGTTTCGAATCGGGATGCCAGTGGCATCGTTTCGTCAGTGCCCGAAGATCGGGCCCGAACTGACCCCCCATGTCCGCTAGGAGAAAAAAAAGAGAGTGTTTTTGCACAGGGTTCCTCTGCAGCGCAGTTAGGGTTTCCCAAACGCGCGCTAACGGAAGTTTCGTTGGAAAATAAGTGGAAAGGGCACGGCACGACTTCAACCTCAAGGACTACGAGTTCCCCTGGCAGATCATGGACCTGGACCAGCCTCCGGATCTGGACTTGTATGGCCAGGATCCCACGCACTTTCAGCCGTCTGCTGAGCTGCCTGCCATTGGGCGTATCATTGGCCGTGCTCTCTACTGTATGACAGTACCGAAACCACAGCGAGCTGAAGGAGGCAACGCCCCCGAGACTCCGCAGGGCAACGCCCCCCAAACCCCATCTACCTCACCTTTTGCGGGTGGCCTGGGACCAGGGGATGCGCAGCAGGCGCCGCACACTCCTCCACCCTTTCTGCCAGTCCTTCTGTGCTGCTCCTGGAACGCGACTCAGGGCATGATACATCAGGAGATGTTGGCCACCCACGCGCTCATTCGAGCCTCCACTCTGAGAGAGTTGCTGATCGTGGCGGCCAGCCAAGCCAACTTCCCCATTGAGAAGACGTACCGCCTTACGGTACCGGCTGACCGTACTCCCTATGGGAGGTTCCCAATCCCGCAGCGCCTGGTCCAGACCTTCATTCATGACGAAATGGTTGGCCCTAAGGAAATGGCGGAGGACAAGTTCCGGACCTTTCGTCGCGAGTTCTTCAACGACGAAGCATGCGCGGAAGTGATCCGATCAGTCACTGGAGGAGCAGGGCAACGCCTTCTCTCCAAGCTCCGAAGCAACGCGCATCGCGCGGATGTCTTCAGATACGTTGAACACTGGCTCCGCGGCGGCATCTACCTCGACATCAAGACGGCCTTCCTGATCACGCCGCAGGAGCTTCACTCCTCCATCGTGGCAGAGTGGCGAGAACAGCCACTCCTCTCCGACCTTGCCTCCCAAATCTATGGATGGGATGCTGATACCTTGCGAGCCAGCGGCCCTCCTGATTACTTCCTCACGGCCATCGGTCAGAAAAAAGACCACATTTTCCAAGGCATCCTCATGGGACGACGGCAGCATTTTTCATGACTGCTGCACTACGCCATGCTTTTCAGCACAAATATGTGGATGCGCAGGGGGCCATCAACGAGAAGTATCTCTTCTTCTGCATCGCCCTCTATGAGATCGTACGCCAGGACCTGCTCAGTGACCCGGTCCTCCACCCGACGGCGCAAGGACGCAGCTTGGCCCCTGGCTGGCATCTCACACAGACCCTGGGCCCGATCTATCTGCTGCAGGAGGTCCATGAGGATCAGTTGCGGAGAATGCAGGGCGTGCCCCCCAATGAGGGGCATGGGTTCCGAACAGCCTCCAAGCAACTCATAGCTCTTACTCGGTGCTGGGGTTGGAACAACGGATGGAAGTCTGATCCGGCTTCCACCAAAGCCAACAACGATGCCATCCTTCGTGGACTCCCTACTGCACTCCACGCAGCGCAGGAGGCTGGCAACGCCACGACCCGGCGAGGCAACGCCTCCACAACTCCGGTCCCCACTGAGGCAACCATTCAGGCACATGTGCTTGAAGCTCTCGACACCAGCCTTCTCGATCGGATTGTGCAGCTCATCGAAAAGTGGCCGCGGTTCTATGGCGAACTCACCAAGCAGCAAGTCCAGGAGCTCATCCCGCGCGGTCTTGGCATAGCCATTTCAGAAAATGGTGACACTTTGTGCTGTGTCTTCTGTGCGGGCAAATCTGGCGGACCCTGCATGTTCCACACCTCTCAGGGCTTACTGCCGCACTTTCTGCGGACACGCGGCAGCGGCGCTACATGGCATCACGCGGGGGAAGAGGCCTATGCCAGGGCTACCACTGGGCGCTCAGGTCAGGCCGCTGCGTCGGCCTCCTCCTCAGATTCCGGCAATCAACGGCCCAACGAGCCTGCCTCCCCGCCGCCATACGTCGCACCGCGACCGGCCATCCTTGATGCACCGCATCGTCATGAAGCTCCTCCTCAAGAGCCAGAAAACACTCCTCCCACAATGGAGGAACTCTGTGCCGAGAAGGACTTCTACGACTGGGTGGTGGCAGTAGCGGACCTCCAGTCACTGACGGCTCCTGAAGTCGTGGGTGTTCTTCAGCCCCAGGAGTTCACAGCGATATGGAATGCCCGACTTCAGGTCTTGACCAAGCTGCCAACCGTGCCTGCAGGCCTTAGCAGGGTTTACCAGAAACCTGAAGCTGATCGAAAAGACCTCAGCTGGCGCTCTGTGATCTCGGGTCGACTTGTTGTCCACTCGTCTGGCCACTTAACGATGGCCACGAAGGACCGCGCTGGTCAAGAGCACATCCACCCCAAGCTCACGACCTGGCTCGGGGGCCTTCAGGCTACAATTAAAAATGGGGTCCCCTACGCTCTCTTCGAGGGCAAGCGAGTGGCTACTCAGGATGAGTTTCGCCTATTTGCGACGACCCTGCAGACCATCTACGAGGCAGCCACCAAGAAGGCGCACCAACCCTCCCACGTCAATGTCAATATCATCCAGGCCACGCGCGACAGCCATCCAACCATCAAGATTACGCACGGCCAAGTCCTGGATAGCAAGCTGAACGTCATTCGCAATGTTACTGGCCAGCAGCTTCGTGGTCGCCGTGAAAGGCAAGCTGAGCACAGAGAGAACAAGGAGTCCAGGAGGTCGGACCCGTATGGCTCTCACGAGCCCCCGTCCGAACAACACTCCAGATCTGCCGGCTCCCAAGACTGGCAAGACTGGCGGGACTGGGAAGAAAATTCCTACAATGCCAGGAACTCTGCCTACCACGGCTATTACCGCTGAGCCATCGCATGCCAGGGCTGCTTAGCCAGTCTCACCTTTTGCGGCTGCCGGGCAACGCCCCAGTTGATGCCAGGCACCGCCCTGCTGACATCATTGCGCGTTGTTGGTAATGGGCAACTGTAATCTTTCTCTTCCTTTCTGCTCAGCTAACCTAGTTGGCAATACAGGCAACGCCTGCAGTGATGTCAGGCAACGCCCTGCTTACAAACTGAGCGTCTTTCGACGAAGCGCTCAGTGATGAGTCAAGCAGCACCGCCTACACTAGCGATGCTAGTCTCTTTGAGCGGAGTACAAACTCTCTGTCAGTCATTCTGCTCTTGCCGCACGAGCCAGGGACCACTCTATCTCACTCTCTCTAGGGTATGTGGCTCCAGCAGCAAACATAGCCAGGAAGCTCCCAACATCATGTTTCAAACGCGAGACTTTCCGCCGGACCTGTACGCCGTGGCCCTTGAGGAGTACCTCTTGTTACAGGCTATGCATGCCCTGGCCGCTCGACCGCCACGCTTGTCGCTTCCGGCCGAAGCGGGGATGCTATCCTACAATGATCTGCTGCACCTGGCAATTCAGACCTTTGGGCAGGAACGGATGAAGGAGTTGTCCTACTACCTTGCACGCCTGCAACCCTGTCTCCCTCGCAGCCTTGACACTCATATGCCCTTTCCGTACGGTGAGTTGGATGAGCGGACCACCAGCGCTGAAATTCTGTCGTGGCATTTGCTACAAGACGCTCAGTCACCGCTCTGGAATGCTGTGCGCACAGCACTTCGCGCTTTGATATGGCGCCCAGGTCGCCAACGCTTCTCTGATGGCACCGCCAACAATGTCACCTTCGGCGCCTTTGCACGAGGACCTATCGGACTTTGCGCAGATACGGTTCGGCATGGATCCTTCTGTCGATTGCTCAACCGACTGATTGAGCACATCTGCCCGGAGCACAAATGGACTACCTTCTCCTTGAACCTCAACGTTCGTACGCCACCTCATCGAGATCAGTCCAACTCCAAGACGGGCACGTTGCTGCTTAGTCTCTCCCATCATGATGAAGGATCAGTCTGGGTGGAATCCTGGCAAGGCACTGATTACGAAGAAACTGACTATGGTCTGCTGAGTGGCCGCCCATTTAGCCTGGCCTTTCAGGCACTCATTTTCCCAGCTCACAACCATGTTCACTGTACTCGCGGTTGGAGCCTGACAGATCGAATCACGCTGGCTGCATACTGTATTTCTGACCCTGGCCGGTTGTCGAGTGCGCATAAAGCCACTCTTGCTGATCTCGGTTTTCATCTCCCTTAGGGCTGACAGATCTCTTGAGCCTTCACGTGATGTAGCTTCAGCTAGTTACGTCGGGCATCGCTCGCAGCTTGCATGCAGGCAACGCCTGATCCGTTCATGACATTTAATCTTTCATTGGCCTTCCATGGCACGGAGCTTCAGCTCCCGGGGGTGCCGTGACTTTGCCGATGCACTCTGCTCTTGTTCAAAAAAGAAGAGCTGCCTCAGTCAACAGCATATCCGCACTCACGAGCCTGCTCGTTGCTCACTATGTGTGAGCAAGCCCAACTGCCACATTGAGGCAGCTATGCCATGCTAGATCGGGTTGGACACTGTCTTTCTTCATGAGCCTACGCCAAGGCGTGGGCAGCTTCTACTACCTCCATTGGTTGGCCACGGACATTATGCCACTTTGCGACCTTACGGCCCACCGCCTCTGATTGAGAGTGACCATGAGTGGGACGCCACGAAACAGGCACTCCGAGTGACGGCCCGTTGGGTACGGCTCATCAATCATTGGTTCGTGGACATGGGACGCCATAGTCCACACTGAGGGTGACGGAGGGTTTCTCACCCAACTGAGTGACATGTGACGGCCTCTGAAGTAGCTTGTAGCTTTAAGTTTTGCTTACCGCTGACTGCCAGCCTCAAGACTCCAGGCCCAGGCTCTCTTCACTCTGCTCTCTGCTCTTTGCTCAGGTGCAAAGGCAGTTTCACACGCCCGCAATGAGCAGAGCCCGCTCGCTCAGCGTCTAATAAAAATTGTTGTTGTTGTTGTTGTAATTGTCGTTTTCGTTGTGGTTGCGTGTTGTAACCATTTGTGGAACCCCTCCTTCACGTGTTTGCTTGTTGAGACTCGGCTACAACGCCAAAACTGACAGGACCAAAAGGAGTTTGTTTGTCGTTTGGCAATGGGCCCGTTGTTGTGTTGGATTCCAAGAAACCCCATGGCCTTGACAGCCTGTCATTTGATGTGCAAGCAGCAGCTCATGCGGATTCAACCAAAATGTCCCCAGCGAATTTTGGTGGATTGGAACGATCTGAGGGCGTTGTGTCGTTGAGAGTTCCGGAGCACCACTTCAGGCATGTTGTTCCTTGTGTTGAGATGCAGCGATCCTTTTCAAGCCCACCGTCGGCAGAAATTCAAAGCCGTGTTTGCACGCATGTACAACTAGATGGCTTAGCACACAACCACGCAGCATGGAAATTACCTTGATGAGCATACAAGCCCACGCCTACGGCTTGAGCCATGAGCTTGGATCGAGAAGGTTACCTTCGCAACTTGCGCGAGCTCGAGGCCCTTCGCCAAGTTGTGGGCCAAAGTAATATTGGTTTCGAAAGAAAAAGCCCTGATGGATTTTATTGTTTGCGCACCAGGCCGGCCGCGAAGTCTTTTTGCGGCCCTTGGAGCTGGAAGCAACGGTAAGCACCCCAGGCAAACGCGATAATCCACCACACCGCGCCAGCAGTTAGTCCTGCACTGGTTTGTGTTTGCTTTGGTGCGAAATCGTGAATCAATCAATACACAGTCCTCGCTGATTTTCTCAGGAGCACGGTGATCGTACGGATGCGGTTCAACAACTCTTTCCGACTCACTTGTCATGTGCATGACGTCGTATCGTATTGCAGAGGCAGACGATGTGCGCGATATCGTGGTTCAGCGATGTGGCGAGGCTTCGTGTTGGAGTTGCACTTTGCCCGGGCTGGTTCTAATGCTCGACTCTGGTATGCCTGGCAGGATTCTGTTGCAATTGATCGGGTGAAGCTGGTCAAGCGACTGAGCACGAATTTACCCGCAGTCTTCCGGTGTTTTGCATTGCCGGCCCTGCCATACACTGTTCGGACTCGAAGATCACTTTGGCCCATGGTTTGAGGCTCCACCTCTCAGTACCTCTCAGTTCGAAGTTGCATCCTCGCAAAGAAAACAAAAAGCCCCAGCACGGGTTTTGGTGTAGTTCAGCGAATGAATGCTCCGAAGACAAATGATTAAGAGAGCGTCAAGCCCATTGACTTGTTTTGACAACCTTAAACTTCGAACACGTCAACGACTCAACATTTTGTTACTCCCCCTGCCCGGCCCCTCACTCCATGATTTTGCACGGTATAGGGCTAACGACTTCAACCAGCAGATCGTTTCTCATGGAGTCAGCAAGCACAGTCCAAGGCATGCTGGCGGCTCCTTGCTGTCGGCTTTCGTGACTCTGAGCAGTGTGCAAGAGGCGCACGTGCTGCTGGTTCGGAGAAGTGATCGCAGTGCAGCGTGGGGTCGGGGCAAGTGATGATCCCACGTTTGTTCAATAATGTCGTACTTGGGATGTGAATTCGGATGGGTTGTCCCCACGCACATCTCCTGCTCACCTGTATCCAGGACATCTTTGTCAAGTCCTCTGCCCTCGGTTCCCTGAGACTAGTGAAATCCCTCCGGTCCTTGTGTTGCCATGTCCCAACTGTCAGGCCAGGCTGGTTACTCAGCGACTCGACGGCGCCAAGGTTCGTGGCAAGGCACCGGGCCGTGCTGAATTAGCTTCTCCTTCATGTCTTGCGTATAAGCGAATGGTCGCGTTCTGTCCACCATGATGTGCTTTCGCAGGTGTCCAGGAATTTAGCTTTGAAACAGGCTTTTTGTGTTTGGGCATGTCGTGAACTTGCTGTAACTCAGGTTTGAGTTGTACGAGAGCATCATGCCGTTGAAGTTTCCTATGGAGCATGCACAACACTGCCAACATCCCTGCAAAGCTGCGTGCCTGTCACACGGACGTGCTTTTGCATGCGAGCTGTCTTGTTAATCACAAGTGCTGCCGATATCAGATGTTGATAACCTTTTGAAAGCACGTGAGATGCGGATTCAACGATTGAATGTTGATCATCTCGATGTCGTGTTCATGGCTGTACTGTGAAGAGAGAAACTTGAGAGGTCCTCGCAGTCAGTGTGGCGCGGAACCAGGGGCAGAGTCGTGTCAAGGAGCTCCGGATTGCCAGCTACGGGCCCACTCCACCGGAACCCACCCAAGAGAGTTCGAGCGAAGGAGATCTGCATGTTCTTTCTGGAGGGCAAGTGCCAGAGACCTCTGGTCGCAAAGCTAATTACCCGCCGTGTGAGTTCAGAAGACACTTGCCTTACTTGTGGCTGAGGAGGGCAGCAGTGCCAATACCTGCACGACGCGACGGGTCGAGGCTGAGTCTTGTGGCATCGCGACGCAGGAGTCAGTAGTTAGTTTCGTGGCACAGAAGGTCCAAGGAGAGAGTTTATCTGCTACATGTCCAGAGGTTGCCCCAAATAGTCAGCGAGCTCGTGCTGGAGGCAGTGGACGCCGCTTACCTCCCTGCCGCTTCTTCGCTGCAGGCCAGATTCAGTTTGTGCACACGGCACAAAGGTTTTGGTTGACCGGGGTGCACATGGCCTGAAGCTTTCATAGGTCGCATCCTGTATAGCATTTAACTCGCACCTAGTATCTACCACGTGTGTCTCTCTCCCTCTCTCCGGGACGAAGTTGTGGTAGAGCAGCACTCTCCGGCAGCGAACCCTTTCAGGCCTTGCTGCTTTTATAGAAGATTCGCTTCGCTTGTCCGAGTTCGAGACGTCAACTTTCCAGCCGAGCAGTCCCAGAAGACCGCTTGTGAATAAGCAGTGGCAGATGCTTCGGGGAACGGGGGACGACGGTGTTCACGGATGGAAGAGGAAAACAAAGTGCCTGTACTGGGCCACCGTGCTGAGGATCTTCCACAAATATACTGAGAAGGTATGTTATGATGCCAGCTTCCTCAAGCCGAACTGCAACCTCAGATACAAGCCTTTCTGGATTGGTCATGTTGCTGCGACGCAGCACCTCAAACTGATGCAAAGAAATCCTGTGGGCAACGGTCCCTACAGCATTGCAAGCTGGCTGCAAGCCGAAGGAAGCTGCTCGCGTGGTGAGAACTGCAAGTTCTCGCACGAGAGGCCGGACGATGTGGAGACCTCGGAGTGTAGGAAATCCTCGAAGATGTCCTAGCAAGCTGGAGTCTCGGAGGCAGGATGATGCCGAGGAGGCGGGCACGGCGTGGGATGATGTCGAGGAGGCCGTTGCTGTTTAAGGCACAGCGCTTGGTTCTCGTCTTTGCCAGAGATTTTGGCAGGCCGGGGAGGTGCAGCAGACGGAGGGGCTGACGAGCAAGCACAAGCGCTTGAAACACCCGCCTGATCCCCCACAGACAATAAAAAAGAAGAAGACGAAGGACGAGGCCACCATTTCGGCCAAGACGGCTCCTAGCTCCCGACCAAGCCGGGAAGTGCAAAAGAGGACCAAGGCAAGAAGAGTGCCGGAACAGGACGGAGGGGAAGGCGACCCACACAGCGATTCTCTGAAAGCGGAGCTGAAGCGCAAGCACAGAGCAAGAAACGCTTCGACTCAGTCGGAAGCCCCGGTCCCCCAAGAAGAGACGTCTGAGAAGAAGCAGAAGAAGGTTCGGCGCAAGACCGCGGCCCAGGCTGAGTGCTTATGTCAGCGCATGTATTCTCTTTCAGCCACTTGTGCATGTGAGCCTGCGTGCTTGCCAACTAACATCGCATAGGATTCAGAAGTTCATGTTGCTGCCACTTGAAGCGTTTCAGTGC
This sequence comes from Symbiodinium sp. CCMP2592, assembly GCA_905221615.1. NCBI lineage: Eukaryota > Dinophyceae > Suessiales > Symbiodiniaceae > Symbiodinium > Symbiodinium sp. CCMP2592. The sequence continues at coordinate 167,368 of CAJNDT010006240.1, forward strand.
GCGGCTGTTTCATGTCACTGAATGGGTTGCCCTATACAAGTATCTATACGAAGAATCGGCGATGAAGCTTTCGAGGCTCTTCGCATCTCCTGGCCCCAAGGCATGCTGCATGGTACCCTGGCATGTGCGCAGGATCTTCCAACCGTTCCCACCGCTGCGCCGGCAGCCAAGGGTCAGAAGCCAAAAAAGAAGCGGAACAAAAAGCTACCAAAGGCTGCAGCATAGCCTCGCTCGGAGGCAGAACTTTACGAAGCCCTAACTGGAGATTGGGGCTCTGCGCGAGATCCTCTTAGCGGCCTAAGAGGAAGCCAGATCTTGGGCAGCCGGCGTGCCTGCGCAGACTGCATCTGAATCGATGTGTGTGGCAAGAGGCTCGAGCTGGTCCAGGAGCAGTGCAGAAACCTAACGAGGCTGTGGGTAGAAGGCTGCGGAAGCTCGCACTGAGGGTGGTTGACAGAGGCACCATGCAAGGTTGTTCACGAGCGCAGTGTTGGTTTGCAGCCAACAGCGTTGCTGGTGTTTCACCCACAGCTGAGAACATCACGTGGCCCCGTGTCTGACAAGCAGGCGCCGTAAGGCTCGCGCGGCCCTCGCCCGAAGTTTTCGCCTGGCATCCGACGCTTGGAAAACCAGTGGAAGCCTAAGATCGGAATGCGCGAGGGAATCTAGGGTACTCTCATGTACCCTCTATAGGAAAAGTTGATGTTGCTATCAGTGTGGAACCCTGGTTCTGATGGGCAATGTAGAGGTCAGAAGCCGCTGGACGTGTGCAAGTGCCTCGAATCGGCTCAGAGATGATCTGGTGGGTACCAGGGAATCCTGTCTGAGATAGCGCAAAGTGGTGTTCTGGTCTGACTGAGAGACATGATGAAAGGGAGCATCTCCAGGTGCAGCTCGTCTGCAAGCAGCTTGCAGGGGTTCTGCAAAAAGGCGAATGCTGTTCAGCGGCGACGTGGTGCCTCAGGGGTTAAATTTCAGACTGAGACGGGGAACTGTGGCATCGTAAGTGAAGGTTGGCCTTGTGAAGCTGACGTCATCACGTGTGTCCCAGCCTTCCAAGGTTGCCTGTCGCAAACGTGACTGGCGTGTGTCTGGCCCGTTTCTGATTCTGTCGGACTATTGCAAGTGTGGTTTGCACAGGAGCTTTCAAAGTCGGAAGACGTGGTTGTACGATTGTGTATGCTGCACCAGTGCAGCTCGGTATCCTGCACTCTACTCGTGGGCTCGTGGAGTTTCGTTCTTGAGAAGCTTTGGTTTCGTGTTGTTCTGCTTGAGTAGCGGCAAAGTGAGGCAATGCAGGTCTGGAGGCTGCAACTGTGAACTCTCCCCGGTTCTCAGTGGCTCACGTGCACCAGTAGGTCAGTAGGCAGAAGCAGGCACAAGCAGGCACAACCACACCTCAACAGATCCAGCAGAAAAGACCAGGGTGGTCGGCAAGTAGTGGCAAAAGATGGCACGCAACTTCCTCTCACGGTTTCTTTTCCATGCCCACAGCCTGAAAACTGTTAGGGAGCTGGTGTTTTGGAAACTTGAAGCCGCGCTTGGAGACTCGGCCGTGACGGCCGGTCCGGCTGCCAGAGCTCCTTGGCTCAGGCGGCTTCAAGCCACCTTGAGGTCCAGGCATTGTCCGAAGCTACTCGAGATCAATCCCTGCGATTTCAAGCCAATAAGCTTATAAGCTACAGAGCACATGCTAGTTTGACTGCAAAGAACTTGCCATCTCACGAAATGGTCCCCAGGCTGCAGTGATGAAAGATGCTGCTGAATCCTGCCAGGAAATTCAGGACCTTTGCACCTGCTGGTTTGGTTTAATGATGTGTCACTGTTTCGTCCGCTTGGCTACAGCGATTCTCCCCATCTCCTGGATGTTTCTGAAAGTTTCGGAACCCTTTCGGTGACACAGCCGAACTCACGACTAGAGTCACTGGGAGGCTGTACTCGCACGATGGACAGATCGGCAAGTACGCTCTTTGTCTCTTCAGCCTGCGAGGACGTTCCATCGATGATTCTGGACCTCAGGCAGGGCTCAGACATCAGACTCTTACTGGTCCTGGAATTGTGAGATGGGTTCAAATCTCTAGACTTGCATCGCGTGAAGGCAAGAGATTTTACAGATGCAGAAATTGCTTTCTGGAATGGATGGCACTTTGTCATCCCACACTGCCTCATTAGCCGCCCGTCTTCCATTTGCTGATGTTGCAAAGGGGTCAAAAGCCCGCGCTTTGGACACCGATAAAGTTGAATCTAGAGAATCTTGAGGGTTGGTGCAGAGCGAAAGTGAGATGGTTGCGGATCGTGTGACAGGGAACTCGGATCGCTTGAGCTTGCTCCAATCATGCAATGGCACGCCCGTGTGAAACCGCACGTCTTTGTTTCTCAGGACTCGCTCCGATGCACAGTGGACGGCGTGTTCTTTGGGCATGCCAGGAGCAAGAGCAAGCTCTCAGGCTTAGCCGCTTGGATGTGCTATCAAGGGCCTCAAGGCTCGTTTTTGCTTGTCGGCACAGCTTGAGGATCGGTGTATGGAGAGCACCTCTGAGGGCCCGGAGGACTCTTTTGCTTTAAAGTCTCTGGGTTCATCCGTCTTAAAGTGAGTCATCGACCGGCACTTTTCGACTTGGCCGCTGCATTTCTGTAGAGTTTCTTTGAGGAGCAGGACCCTGCCTTCTCGTCCTTCGCCGTCAACATCAACACTGAGGTTCGAAGGGTTGTCTGGGCTGTCTCTTGAGCTAAAGAGCACCTGCGCAGTGAGGACGGCTCGTTGGGGAAGCGCCCGTGCCAGGTGAACGAACGGCTGGATACCTTGGAACTTGTGCAAGCTCCGAAGGACTGATCCTCTCGTCATGGGGATGTCAGAAGAGTCAGTCGACTATCTCGCTGCATGACACTGATGACTCATAACTGCTCGTTCACGACAAGATCCCACGAAGCCGTCCATTTCGGAGCCGGTGGTTGTGACAAATTGCAGCGGTTGAGGTCGAGGGTTCAGGGGTTTTCGGGTAGATCCTTATGCTCTCAAGAGGGTTCAAAGCCTGGGTCTGTGAGGACACTGTCTGTCGGGACATGGATCTTGCGTGTGTCAGGACGTTATCCAAAGCCCGGAACCCAAACACCCTTCAATCCAAGCGAAAACTCTTCAACCCCACACTCTTGCATCCGTGCTTTTTGTGACGTGAAGAGTCCGAGGAGGAATGCACCTAATGCAAGACTGGTTTCAGTGTTGAGGCACCAGTGAACCCTCTACGATGGTATCCCGCTTCAAAGCTTGTGTGAACAGTCAGCCTGTTGCTGAGCTGTTGTTCTTGTCGCTTGGTCCCAGAGCCAGCAGGAAACTCCGAGGTCTTTAGGCCCGAGACCGTAGGGGCCCCCAGTACGTGGCGGCGAGCCATTGGGAAAACAGTGCGTGAGCTATCGTGTCTTGTGTGACCGCTGGTGCTCGGTGAGGGTATCTGAGCCCTAAGCGCTGCCACTGTCATTCGTCATTCGACACTTGGAGGATCCTCCTGCGCTCCTCCCGCTTCCGGGGGTCATCGCGCGAGAGGGTGGTGGCCTGAAGCGCACCTGGAAGTGGTCGCATATCGGTTCAAGCCGCGTGGTCTTAGGTCCGGATGATTCGAGCCTCGTTCACCAGCACGCTACCTCGGCAACGCCACTGGAGAAGGTGGGATCGCGTTCGGTTGCATCTGGTTATGGCCCCTGGAGCTGAAGCGGCCTGGGGTGCCCACGTAGAGTTGAAGTGTCGTGAACAGTTTAAGCAACCGCATCATGCCGGAACCCTGAGGGTCGCACTAAAACGGTGGTAAACATCTTCACCAAATGAGCCACAGGACAACGAGATGGCTCCTGTTCAGAGGAGGAATAGTCAAAAGCGACTCGGGCATATTTCAGATTGCTCAGCTTGTTGTGCAGGGCTGCCAGGCAGGCCCACAGGAAGCAACGTGCTGATCACTTGGAGCATTTGGGATGAAAGCAGACACTAAGATACTAAGATGATTCTGTTTTCGCATGCCTGTCGACAAGGAAGTCCTTGGAACGTCGGCAAAGCCGTGACAGCGAGCCGATGCAGGCCATTGAAGTGTATTGCATGGCACAGCAAGCAAAAACTGCCTGGAGTGCTACCAATCCTGAACGCACGAAGTTGTAGAGCCTGACCAGTGCGAAGGCATTGCTGCGCGGTATGTAATGCTTGTGTACATTCGGCTACCCAGCAAGATTCGACTCAGTGACCCCGAAATCCGAAAGACCCCAACAACCGTTGCAATGCGTATAGACACCGTGCGTTTGCTCTGTTCGTACCAGTCACTGGCGCAGGCACGCAAATCGGACGGGGTCCGTGACGCAGCTGCAGACAAGCCATGACAGAGCAGGATAGGCTTGCGAAGACGTTGGTCGTTGGGTGCAGCACAGCTATTCTGTTTGCTGGTACTAGTCGGAACTTCCAAGATCTGGCAGCCCAAGTCAGGGTGTTGCAGAGTCCGGATGGTAGTTCACGGCAAGAGTGCACATGTTACCGTCCGATCGAGGCAAGATTCGTTCCCTTGAGTCCGGCCCGCGGAAGTTACGCTACGGAATGGTTGAGGACTGGGCTGGGCTGCCCTTCCTGACATTTTTCTTTCTTGGGAGGCATAAGAATTAGGCAGGCAGTTTTGCGATGCTTTGCACCCGGTCGCTTGACAGCCGAAGCTCTGCAGAGCGCGAGAACTCTTTGCGCCCGGTCGCCTGGTTCCTGTCAGGAGCTCCAGGAAGAGACCGCCCGGCAGCTGCTGAAGAACTCTCACGATCTTCACGCTTCTGATGGAGGGCCGCCAGGCTTGTCAGCCGAAAGTTTAGGTGAAGTTGAAGCCACTGATTCCAATTGCGGCAGGGATGCTGGTGAAGTCCAACACTATGAAATCTGTGAAGCAGGCCAGGTGCATAATCACATGTTTTCTTAGGGGTCTAGTTCCTTGCATTTCCTTTTCTTTCTCATGCGCTGGCCCCTCTCTCTGTTCTTTTGGTGCCAGTGTCAGACTGAGAACTGTCGCGACGGAAGAGGCCGGTCATTTTTCTGTGAATCCTTAGTCACTGTCTGTGATTACAATGTCTTCGTACATTATGTGCGCCACATGCTGATGCTGATTGTGTTCGATGAAGGAGCATCACATTGTAGGCGAACCCAGGTAAGTCGCAAGTCACCTTCATGGGGCATGTTGGTCCAACGAAAGGTTCGTGTAATTGGCAATTTGCAGAAATCGTTGTTGTTGGAATGCCCTGGAAAGATGCCGAGAATAAGAATGGCTGGAGTAGGGCGCAGGCTGTGGGTTTGTTCGTCCCGGGTTTCAGAGCTTCATTTTCCGTATGCCTCGACTGTACAAAATGCCCGTTGTGTTGCGGAAGATTCTGCTTCGGCTGCGACGCGGAAGGGTGTGGAAGTGGTGAGTTCCGAGCGAGCCGCTTTCAACTTGGATGATCCAGCATGAAATGGATGGCTTGGAATAGTAACCAGTCGGCATCTTCAGTCAGAGCAGTTTTTGGTTGATGATGTATGATAGTTCTCTTCATGGCAAACAAACAGATCATGAACCCTGTATCTTAGACAACGAAGAGCTCTTGATTCCCCTCTATACATACATACATAGATACATGCATTTGCATGGAAACATACGTACATATTACAAAATTATGCATGCATTTATGTATAAATATATACACAAGAAACAAAGGAAGCTATTAATGCTCGAATGTGCCCATCTTCAACAGGGCGGAGAGAAGTGTCGAGCAGGGACAATTCATTGATCGAATTTGACAGGATGCTGTACGGAGGATGAGTCGCTCCTGGGCTGACGATGTCATATTGCGACTCGCGAACTGCAGTCTCGGTCCGTGCTTTGCAAATTCCGCGCGTGCAAGTTGTGGCACCTGCCGCGGCCCTCTTGTAGTTTTTGCGGGTTTCGGGTCAAGGCCTCTCTATGGATCAGCTTCGTGAGAACTATGATGCGGTCCTTGCCAGCCCGCTGAAGCGCATGGAAAGCACCTTGATCGGAAGCAGGTTGTCAACGATCTTCAAGCCACAGCTGGATCAGCGATCAATGTAGCAAGCCAATGTTCGTGTGAATCACGGTCAAAGCTTGGAGTGGGATCGGTTCGGCTCGCATCTTCAGTCACTTCTGCTGTTCCAGACGTACGCCTCTCAGGCAACGTTGTTATTCGACAGCAGCGAACAGTGACAGATGCCGCTGATACGCCATTGCCGAGCGTTGCGGCTTGGATTTTTGTGGATAGTGACGGGATGTATCTTGTAATCCTTGAAGATTCCAGTACATCATAGCACCATCAAAACGCATGTTTGGTCCCACGAACGGTTTACCGGCTTCACTAAACGATCAAGTCGGTACATCTATCGAACGAACTAGAAGAACACAGGCAAACAACAATTCAAAGCAGTTCAGAGGCGCGAGCACACTCACCAAGGGATGGCTTCTACTGGCGCTTTCGGGAATTGTGGATGTTAGACCTGGCAGACTCTGGCAAGTGCTTTCGCATTGGCACGTGGTCGATGCCTCGCTGCTGGCAGTGGCACTTGGCTACCTGGGTGCAGCTGGGCTGCATCGACTGTGACAACCGGAAGCTTCCCACTGGTACATGTCCTCTTGCAGCTCTTGCATTTGCATGATCGGGAGCTTTTCCCCCTTCTGCCTCTGTTGATTTGCAGTCCCAGTTCTGAACTGCGGCGCATCGTGAAATTTCAGGCCTGCTCCAATCTTCATCATTTCCCTGCCATCACAACGGCGTGTTACCTTTTGGGTGCCATGCCGCTCGTCTGAAAGGTGTTGTTTTTATACCTGAGATTCTGCGCAGGGTTCAGCAGGAGCAGCTGAACTCTGGTTCTGAAGCTTCCCTGCTCCTCACTGCTCACACCTACCAAGGATTGCCATTTTGGGTGTGCGGCATGCAGGGATTACTGCGGCTGGCTCGAATGGATTGTTGCTGGCAGTTGTGCTTGTAGGTTAGCCTCTTCCAGCACAATCTCGGGACCAAGCATCCCATAGCAGTTCTATGCAGTGCCTTCTTTCCTGACCAGCAGCACTTGCAGTGCAGCACTTGGCCAAGGCCATGATCGGTCCTTACGAGCGGCGCCTGGATGAATACGCTGTGCCTGGCCTGTGATGGTTGCACTCGATGACTGGAACTCCAGCCGAGACCTCAAGCTTTCCTGCTTTTTGAAGAGTGATGATGCCGCTAGGCAGATTATGGCTTCACAGAGGATTGGCGGCAACTGTCCAGGTATCGGCTGGTGGAGGCAGAGGGCGGGCTGAGGAGGGCTTCCCACGGAGGGAGCCCATTGAACCGTTGCGTTTTTTCCGTTTGCTTTGGGAGGTACTGGTGTTTTGGTGTCTGATGATGGCTTGCCGCATTCTCGCCGCCCTCTTGTCCTCGGAGGCCGTTGCTGGCGGGAAGCTTCCGAGGGGAGGAAAGGGAAAAAAAGCAGCGGGCTGACGTAGTGGCGTGAGAGAGAGCAAGGACTTGTTAGAAAGGCCCGGATGCCGTCTTAAGCTGGGGACAGGAGATTTTCGGCGGCCTGCCACTATCATCCTTCGGCACGGGCATGATGGTTTTGGTGGCCCACCTATTGCTCCTGTGCTTGTGTTTTCATAAACAAGGCATGAGGATGCTACAGATGTCACAATGCCCATGTAGGCACTCACTCCAAACGTGACCAGTTTCAGAGCATGGAGTCCAGGATCACGCACATTGTCCTATCCGCCCAAGGCATGTTCGATAAGTCGGAGAGACAGGGCCGTTTCCAGCGAGCAAACACCAGCCGCTGTCGAAGACTAAGGATGTCATTGCGGCTCTCGGCGGTGCCTTGGAAGCGGTCACCGTTACCTTATTGTTTTTTGTTCTCCTGATGCTAGTGTCCAGCTGCTACCACCTCCCGCTGGGAAACAGTCATGGTACATTCCCGCAGGCGAATGATTTTGAGACTCCTGTCCCTGCATGCTTGCTGAAAGTGTCGCGTGTCCTGCAGGGAATGAAGGCAGGATCAGTGGAGTTCGGGCACAGCTGCTTGTGGTGTCCCTCCCTCCCTCTTTCTCCTCCCTGCCCCCCAGCTTCAAGAGCAGCCCTCTTAAAAAGAGGCTTGGCTACAGAGCTCGGATCTCTTCGCCAGGTGTGCTACACGCACTTCCACGTCTGCTCCGGGCTGGAGCTCGCGATCGACAACTTCTGCCTCCGCCTGTTCAAGGACCAGGACATGGAGGGCGCCCTCAGCGAGTGGACGCCTGGGCCTGCACTTCGATTCGGGACATGGTCTTCACATTAAGTGCTGTTGAGGAACCCCTTCGAATGTGCATGTCTCGCAACTGCACCAGTGTGTATTCGTGCGCAGCTGCTGCCCCCAGGAATGTGCTGTCTGCAACACTCAGGTGGGACAGAGAGGTGAAGTCTTTGCATGGTCAGTCTTTGCACTGCGGGTATTGGGTATCAGCTCGGAGGTTGCTTTCTGACACTTACAGCCAGCCTTGCAGGGTCCCAACTGCCCTCTGGCAGGCAAGCTTCTCAGAAGACATGCTGGTCGCTGCTGGCCCTTGGGACACAACGCCAAGACTGAGCATGCGTCGTGCGTGCTTTCATTAATCATGTGATGCTTTAGTAGCTACAGGTGAGACATGATCCATGGCAATGGCAAAGGGCATTCTCAGTTGGCTGATCTTGACAGTTCAGCAGCTACTTGTGCCTGTTGTCTTACGCAGTTGGTAAGCACTTTAACATCTCGACTTCAGGCGCTGGGCGCTGCCTGCACCGCATCTCTTGTTCTGTTTGCCTCCCAGGCCGGCGTTGAATTGGGGTAGGGCATCCCGCCACGGGGATGAGGGATGAGGGATGGAGCGGCTGCATCAGCTGGTCTTGGGACACGCAGCAGAACAACGGGTCAACAGATTTGGGGCCCAGCTTTGAGCCGTACCTGCCCAAAACGCGAACGTCGGCATTCGGGATTCGTTCAGTATCTCAATGCTGAGCACTTGTCACGAAGCCTCAGGCCCAAAGAGCTCAGCTGAGGTGGTGCAGATGCCTGAAATCCTTGGCAGTGCTTTAGACACTGCGCTATGGCTTGGATGGCTGTATCCTCCGCTCTTGTTATTCCTTTACGTGCCTTGTCCGCATAATCTAAGGCTGACGGATATCAGCTTGGCGTTTTCGGTATCGAAGCTGCTGTTCGCCTTCGACTGTATCTAGCTCGAAATCGGGGGCATGAAGCTTCCAGGCAGCATGCCTTGAAGCGATTCGTGCAAAAACGAAAGTGGCGCTTTAGCTGGAAGTCTGGGGCATGGTTTTTCTTCGTAACAGCCAAAGCCGACCGAAGCTTAACAGAGATGATGACCTTGCAAGAGAAGGGGCTTTCCCGTGTGAGACTGTCAATGATTTCGGCTCTTGAAGGCTATGTACCGCGCGGCGTCCGTTACAGAGAAGGCTATGCGAGTCGCACCTCTGGTGAACTCCTGGGAGTTTGAACCCGCCGAGGAAACTGGAAGTTTGTAGCAGGCTTTTCGAGCCGATGCTGTTCCCTGAGCGAGCTTTCGGACACATGGATAAAGAAGTATGAATATGAAGTCTTGAGGATGTAAATCCAACCATGCTGACCTGCAGCCGTGCAACGTCTCATGCCGTTGTTTGACAAAAAGACACGTGCAGTACTGTGTGATAGGACATAGCTTGTCGGGGAGCTGTCTGTGTGTGTGTGTTTGCAGGGAGTAGGGTCAAGACTCGTAGCACAGATTGATTCGGTGCAGGTGCAGTACATCTGCCAACCGTATTTCGATTCTGAGCGTTCCAATGCAGTGTTGCCGGAAAGCCGTAACTTTCGACGCCCATCCTGCAGGAGAATGGTGAAACAGTTGCCCTGGATCCAGGAAGGCAGTATGTGGTTCAGTTCATAAACCAAAGCCGCCTGCTTGAATGATAATTAGGAGTTGCTTGCGCTCTGCGTGTTTGGCGTAACTCCTGAACAACGACCTGGCTTGCTCAGGTGAGGCAGGTTTCTACGTGTTCGGTGTGCGGATCTCCGCCTACATGGTTCAAAAGCTGGCCTACTATTTCCTGGCCGTAACGGTCGGCCTGATCGCCAATCTGACACAGTGAGTTGATCGGGTGCGGGTGTGCTGTTGACAGACACCTCCAGTCAATTGACAGCGATGTCAGACGCAGGTGGCTGCTTTGGCCGCATTCTCCCTTTCATAATTTTCTTCTGTTTGCGCAGGCTCTAGCGAGAGAGCTGCGAAGGTGGTGCATCGCAGCAATGTCACCTTTGGAGATAGTCACCTGCTCGCACTGATGTTGCCAGCTGCTACCAATCCACCAATCAACAGAAGCACTGTAGTGAGGAAGTTAACATTGAAGCCGATCTTCCTCGTGCGTGAGTCTGTAGGCGCATAATGCGCCTGCGGCTTGCAGGGAACTAGTACGAGGAAGCTTTGGCTAATTTCTGCAGGAAACTTCTCCATGTGGTTCTCCGATCTGTTCATGCTGTGGAACAAAATTCATCATGAACATAAGCAGTGCTATTATAATGGGTGCTGAGTACTCTCCTCCTCGTACGAACTTCTGCTTGGTTCCAATGTCATCACCCCACAGTATGGGAATCTCGTATGTACTCCACTCTGTTGCACCAGCTCAATCTCAAGACTTTGTCCGGGGATCGATCTGCGTCGTGTCCCGTTGGCGGAGTGCATGAGCTGGAAGACCAGGACCAAATGGCCCTGAGTTGTTGGGACACCGCCTTCTGGCGAAACAGCTTGCAGTCTGTAGTTAATGGCTGGTCTACTCGAGTTGGCGGTCTTTGAGGCCAATTGACTGAGCAAGGCTAAGTACGGGTTGGGGCCGGGCAGGTTTGCTGAAGGCTGCGCCTGTCCAACTTCTGTGCGAGGGGCGATCGCAGGTTGAGCAATACACATTGTATATATATATATATACACATATATATACATATCTACAACGCTCACACAGATGTATCTGTTTGCTGTATTCGGCCATTTCCTCGCACCGTGCACAGCATATGCGCGAAGCCAGGACTGCAGTTGGACCAAGCCGTGACATCCTTCTGTTTTTCTGCACCTGTCCGGCACAGGCAGATGATACTCTTGTGCCCGCACGTCTCTTTAGACAAATAGGTGCGTCATCTGACTCAGTGGGAATCGGAACCTGACCACGGTAGCAGTCCAGGTGGTTGTAGCCAAGGTCTTGGTGAGAAGTGACATCATAGAACCAATCAGGTGCTTTGTGCCATTTTACACCCTGCCTAGAAACTTCATGTTAGGCAGGCGGGAAAACTTACAGCCGGATGCACAGATGCTGCGAAGCTCGAATACGTGCCCTCATGTCGTGTTGCTTGGCATGGTCCGTCTTGCATTTCCGTGGGTCAGCGCGTTGTGCAAAGAAGCACACGTTGTGTGTCTGGTGAGCCACACTGCCAGCCTGCTCTGCGGCTGTCGCGTGGCTCTCTGATGGGATCCCGCTGTCTGTAACTGCCAGCGCAAACCAATTTCGTCATTTTTTGCGACACTGCTGTCCTTTCGAATGGCTTTGAATACTGTCATCCGATCCCATCATCAGTAGCCCCGTAGGGCACGAACGGGCTGCTTTCCACACAAACGAACAACTGAAGACCTCTTGAGATTAAGGGTTGCAGATTTTTCTCTGTGGAAGCAGCCCGGCAGCTCTTGCAATTTATGAGCAAGCATGTTGCGTGGCCTTGCGCAACTAGTTCAGATCGTGTTGCAGGGAACACTACGGAACCAGCACCTGCACGGGTTAGAACATGTCCGTTGGCCGCACTTTGCGGAAATGCATGCTTGCCATCTTCGTTTTTCAAGCACATCGCTGCTGCGATGTCCGCGCCGGTATCGCCATGTGGCTAGCATGTCTGAGCTTTGAGGGCTCTGTGATGCCACCGATTGACAGCGGGTGCCGCGCCGAGGTTCGTGAGAGAACGGATCCGGTTGTTACGTTACCCCTGTGAATCAGTACTTGGGCCTGCTGAAGGTTCATGTGCTAAGATGGGATGCAACTGCATCGGGTCATACAAGCATCGCTGAAACTCAGACAAGTACGACAAGATGGCGGGGGCCTTCTAGGTGTTTTGTTATACAATGCTTTCACATCTCTGCGATGAGCTCTTGTTTCGCTTCTGTGCAGTAGTCGTGCCATCACTAGAGCTTTCAACCTCAAGCGGTCCGGCGTTGTGTCTGCGCGGGTCGTCGTAGGAGGCTTTGGAAAGCCCGGAATATTTCACAGAAGTAGAGGGGGCCCCTTAAGTCCGGAGTCCCAGGCGGGACTTGCACGAAAAGGCTTCGATCTTCAGAGATTTCGAAAGATTTGGCCATTCTCGAGGGAAGCATGCATGTGTGACCTATGCATTGCAGACCAATTCGCTGTTGCGCAGTGCAACAAGCACGGACGGCTTTTCCGTTGTGCCTTTAAAGGAGTTGCAAAGCAACTTGGACGGCCAGCAAATACAGAGTCAGAGCTAAAGAGGCGATTCTTGGTGGAGTTCGGCATAGGAGTTTGAGCCTGAGCCCGCGTTTCAATTCGCCTGGCAGATCTTCTGTCCCACTAGCCAGGTTCCCAAGCCAGTCGTCGTCAAAACATGCAATGCGGCCGCAGCCCGAGACTCCGTTGGATGCATCCTTTCCCGATGTCAAGCTAGGCAAAGGCCGCTGATGAGAGTATCCATGACGAGAGCTTGAGTTTCGAACCGAACGCGCCGGACCCTGTGGGCTAGGTGCTTGCGTACAGGTGGGCCACTGCCTCTCTCGCAGCGGCAAGATGTGTTGTACAGCCTTGGCAAAAGTCCTCTCTTTTCGACTATTGTCGAAGCGCAGACTTTTGCAGTTGCTGCTTCCTGTGGCTTCTGTGCCTCAAGCCTCAAGCTGCGGCTCATCGCCAAGACCGGCACGGGGCTCCCGTCATTCCGTGACCCTAAGCCTCTATGCACGTCAACTTGACACGGTTGCTAGCCAGCATGTCAGGGATTCAGCTTGCGGCGCGGGCCTTGCAGTTTCAAGCCCTAGCGTTCGATGAATCTCACATGCAGGTTTACGGGGCACAAGGGACAAGACGGCAGTTCTCGTTTCGATGGATTCGACAACTACGGTCTTGCCATGAGCTGCGTCCCCATCGCTTTGCATGGAGGCCGGATGCCTGTTGGGGCCTTCGTAGCATGTGCTGAGGGCCACGTCGGCCATTGCTGATACCTTTTCCTCTACTGATAAATAATCATGACTATCGTATTCAGATTTGTATATATATATATATATATATAGATGAATACTAAAAGAAGAAACACAATTAAATAAAAGAGCCGGGATAAACCAACAAAAACCAAAATAACCACACACACATATATATATATATATATATATATATCACATATATATATATATACATATGCTGCCCTCCCCTCAGGTACCCAGGTTTTCGTCTTTATGCTGATGGGCTTGCTTTGGTGTGCCGAGTGGTGGGGCATTCCGGAAACATGAGTCAACCTTAAATTATGGATGTTGTGTCAAAAGTCTGTGCTGAAAGCAACCTATGTGTTTGCGGGATCATCATGGGCAAGCACCATGGAAGTCGGACAGAAAAGGTTGCAAGTGCACGCGCATGGTCACGATAAGCCGACATATAGTACTAGTAGTGAGTGAATGCGACAGAACTGCAGGGTACTTCGAAGCAGGTCTACTGAAGCCCTTAAGAGAAAGAACTTTGCACGGCATGGAGGTCATACTGTAGCATCCCCGCGGCCATGCGCGCAGATTTCGTATCAAGGTGGATAGGGGCTATGTTTAAATATGTTTAATTGGCTGTCGTCATGGTTTTTGCACACGCAAGAGTGTCATTGCTGTTGTGGGTTTTGCAGTCTCTCACATTAACTGCTGTGTTCAGTGGTTCATACAGCCATATATGGAATCAGCCTAAAGTAGTGTCATATAGTGTCATTTTAGCTGTCAAAGGCTTTAGTCTTCGCAGCACTGTGCAGTGATTCATGCGTATCTGTCAAATGAGCAGTCAATAGCCACAGAAGTATTAGATCGTGTTTCACGCTGGTGTGTGCAGGTTTCGCAATTATTACTGGAAGTATAGTCTTCATTGCCTTAACAATCCGATCTCCGTTTCTTTTCTCAGTCATTAATCTGGTCTTGTATATCGATTTCAATATATCAAGTGTGGCACCGCGCACAGTATTGTTATCACATCTTGCAAAATTGCCATTATTCTTGTTATCGTGGTTATCATACTTCATCAATGCCAAGCCATTTAACACCATGTACAACCCGTCTTCTTTAAATTCTGCATAAAGTTTTACTGTGTCAATTTCTTTTGTGATTGTTCATTCAGAATACTTCGTATATTGTTCAGGAACCTGGCTCAATAATAACCAAGCATTATAAAGTAAATGTAGTACCTGCTGAGTCATGTGTTTTATACATTGTGTTAAGTTAAGTATAAACCTACCAAAGAGTGCCATGTGAATACGTACTCCTGTGCTTGTAAAAACCTTTTGGGAGGATGATGGTTTACCAAGTCACACGTTTGCTTGCGTTTTTTACCTGCTGAGAGTGGGTTGTTAGTGTTCCAAGTCAAACATGATCCCACACGCCGTGGCTGCTTGGCACACTCTAGGTTGTATCTTGTTGTTTATAAGTCGAGCTTGCTAGATCATTCACGCCAGGTGATTTCGATATGTTTAATCCGAGTTCAGTTCCTCAAAAGTGTGTGCATCATATAGGTACTATCCATTTTATTTGTCACAGAATCGTTTTCGAAATTTCTGCACCTACCAAATGATGACAAAATTGACAACGATATATGTCAGAATTCTGGTGCAAATGGTAGTCTTTTGACTACGGCCCCGTGTTTTTATTGCAAGCACCAGAGCCACACCAAAACAGAATACACAACCGCAACGAACAAAGACCCCCATGCAAACACCAAGCAACATAAGTAAATGATGTATGAATTCTATCTTGAGAAGTAGGTGATTAAGCCAGCACAAGCATGTTCGTGCAGCAAAGCTTTCCGATAATTAAGTTTTGAATTTTTGACATGGAATATAGCTTTTTAGTTGTGTACGTGATAAACATAAATCCCATGAACTGGTGTTCCCACAGTAGCATCTTCAAGCGGAGACTATTACCTAGCTTCGTGTTGGACCAACCAATTAGCGAGTTTAATCTAGGATGCAAATACCATCGTTTTGTTGGCAAAACACCTCGCACGAGTATGTAAGATCTGCTCAATCGCAAATTTCGGTAACAACGTCTAGAAATATGTATCAATGGACAATGTTGGCAAAACCGACATTGTCAACCACTCCCATGAATGTGGAGAAACTTCGGGAGCCGGGGCCATAGTTTCGGGAGTTATGGAAATTGTTGCAAATGTTGGTAAAAGCAGCAATTTCCATGATTCCGCACAGGCAATTCATGGAACATGTTGGTTTTACCAACATTTCCGACAATTGCCGTGAATTTGGAAAAACTCCGGGAGCCGGAGCCATGGTTTCACAAACAAATATTAGGGACAAGGCGTTTGACTTGAACAGGACACAGCCTGGGTAGCGGGGGGTGGGGTGGGGGGGTACCATATATATATATATATATATATATACAGTTCGATGTAGATGCAAACACATAGATGCAGATGTATTAAAGTGTATATTCGCATACGTATATGTATGTGTATGTGGATGTATATGTAGATGTAGATGCATATGTACATGTATGTGCATGTGTATGTGTAAGTGACTTTATGTATGTACGCATGTGTGCATAAACATATACACACATATGTATATATATATATATATATGCTACCCCCCCCAAAGACCAAGGTTTTCAGATAAGAACATTGGTGGGTGCTCCCATTAATACAGAATTCTGATGCTATTCTGGAAGAGTACTGAAATAATGTTTTTGTGGTAGTGTTTTTTTTGTTTTTGGTGGTATTGTTTTTTTTTGTATTTTGTTGGTATTGTTTTTTTGGTTTCTCGCCTAGAGCCATTCTAAGCGCGATCACGACCAAAACGTTTTCCATTCAAGTGCCATATTCTGTTGACGGCTTACTTCGTATGGAAAACTCGCCCCATGCCGTGTGCTTTCTTAGCTTCAGTAGTAGTATGTGGTCAACCCCACAAACACATTTATTCTTATACTATTGGTTTTAAGAAATCAAGCTACTTGAAACGTTTAAAAACACCTACCAAGCATAGTACCTCGATGCCATCGTTTAGTGTGCACCATTTATTGTATGCTAAAAGAAAAGGTTAGCTATTTGCCAATTGAATATAGAATTGAACTTCCGGGATTTGTTAATTACTACAGATGTGGCCCTATAAGGACGTGTATTCTTAGACTATATGTTTGAGGTATCAAGCATATAGTGTTATAGTTTAAACATGCTTATAAGACCTCGGTGTTACCATTTAGCATGCACCATTTCTATCGTGGAACAATAAGGTTAAGTTGTCAGCAATTGGTTGTACAATCGAATTTACAGGGTCTGTTAACTGCTAATTGCAAGTAATATGGCTTGAGATTCCTTGTTGCGATTTACCCAGATAGCTGCTTAATAGAAGCAGTATAGTAGAACCTTGGAATCTATACTTTTGAATAGGAGCCAAACAGCCTGAAGAAATCTCTCTACAACTAAGCTATTCATGAAGTGCCTTGCCCGTTAACACGAACAGACAGAAAACTATATTTATAATGCTTCATATGATATTACTACACCCAGGGACAATGACATACTTAGACGGATTACTGATTGCAGAAACATGATTTTTCCGTATGTTGGCAATTAGATGATTGGGTGGATTGAATTGAATCCTCGGATCAATTCAAGCATAGGGCTTGCTGAGCTAACAATCGTCAGATTTACATATTTAAATAGCATAGAGGGTTTGTTGTCTGCCGATTAGAACTCAGAAAGCAATATATTCACAGTAGTGCCTGTAGGGACAACGTTATACAATGTGAAGATGTATATAGCTGTAGAATATTATTTTCACAAGTACGCAAACAGCTGGATAGGCCAGATCCTCGGACCTATTTAGGCGGAGTGTTTATTTACTTATGTCAAATCAGTTCTAAGTATTATAATAATACGGTGCATTTAGTAGTCTTTCCACTAATTGAATCGAACATATACATTCATGCATAGATTGCTAGCTACATGGACGTTAAAGTATGTGCTTTTGATACCTCAGTAGTATACAGTTCGATAGATTGAGCCCCCGATTATATTCTTAGTATTCCAACTGCATTTGTTGCATAAAACTAGTAGTGTTATCTGATATTAAGCTGGGCGTAATTCAAAAGAATACGTTTAGGGAAGCTTAAAGGTAGTATCATACGTCTAGTTGATGACTTTCTCTTCATAGCCCTTAAAACCTATGTGCGTGTACTCCAAAGTACGCAAACGCAGCGGTAGACTTTGACCCCTGAACCCAATTTTCACACTTCCATGTACGGCCCTCATGATCGATTTCAAGATAAACCCTATTGATTTCAATAGGGCATATTGCATATGTGCATGCGTGTGTGTATGCGTATGTGTGTATGTGTGCGTGCATGTTTGTATTGTACAGTCCCCCCAACCACCCACATACACGCGTAGCACATGGGCCTATGTGTGTTTGTCTGCTGGCCGGGCTATTTGATCTGACTACATGTTCTTCGGTACGAGTAGCGGGGTCGCGGTAGGCGCGCCCTCAACCGACTCCTCTTGGAGCAGGCGAGTCTCTCCTCCGCGATCTCCACAACGTGAGGTGACCGGGCGGGCCTTCGCCGATGCCCGCAATGCGGCACGGTTGCTGCGACGCACGGCTCCGAAGGAGGGGATCAAGGAAGGGTTTTGTGGGATTGCGACGTCGGTGTCCAGTATCGGGACCACATGGTTGCAGAACTGTTGGTTTCCCCGGGTGTGGCTTGACGACGCTGGTGATGCCTTGACAGACGTTGCTACTGTTGTGTCGTTCGTGTCAGGCTGGCTTGGAAACACTTCGGGCAGCTCGACAAAGAATTGGCTGAATGTTGGAGGTTCTGGGTCTTGGAGGGATGCGCAGATGAAGCCTCCCCAATTGCCCAAACGGCCGCCGGGACCTGTGAGCAGTCCTTGGCGACTGGTAGCCGTCGTATTGCCCGATTCCCAAAAACGTGCTTCTCTGAGGAGCTATGCGGGCAGCGGTTGGAGGCCAATGCCTTCCACGCTGGAGCACTTTTGGGATCCTGCGCCCAGGCACTGTGCTTGCAACTGCTGCAACTACATGTAGTTGTTCCGCTGGATCATGTCTTGCTCTGTTCATGGACAGCCCGGGCCACCTTTCCAGCATGTCAGTCGTCCCGTCGCTTCACTTCTCACCGGAAAGCGTTGCTTTCTTCTTCAATGCAGCATTCTTCAACCAGATGTCTAACATCCTTACACAGACTTCTTGTGAACATGCCGCTCTACGCGTTTTTTTGTTTTTCCGGAGCTTTCGTCGACACCGATTCCATCGGCAGTATCCGCAAGGGCCTGTCTGAATGTTGTGTTGTGGCCGAGAAGCGGTTTCAACTTCTTTGCAAAATTATTGACAGCGTGCTGCTTCACCATGGCTGTCTCGGCTCTGCAGGCCTTCGCCTGGGAGCACGCGCTGTCAATGTTGCAAGCTCTTCCAGGCAGGTGCGTGAGCATCGATGAGCCAGTGCTCCTCGCTTCCCCACGAAATCTGGGATGCAAACTCGCCGAGAAGGTGTTCTTGACTCGTTGCAAGGCGAGGCCCTGTTTCCAGACGATGTGGCCTTCGCTTCGGCCATTGCAGCCTGCGGCCGCAGCCTGCGCTGGGCCCTGGCTTTGGTGCCTGGAACAGCATCGCAACAAAACCAACAGTTGAGCAGCGACAGCAGCCGTGGTGAGGCATGATCGTGGCGGCCATCACGGTTGTTATTTTTGTTCAGCAGATCGGCACATGTCGTAGGTGCGTGAAGTCATTGGGGCCTACGTCCAAGGTTGTCCTCACAGATTCTTTCGAACTGCATGTCGCTTCGCAGGCGCAGAGTGATGCGCTGATTCAGAATTGAGATGTGAACTTACATTAATCTCAGCCGCCCGACAAGGTCCGGCTGAGCACGTGAGAGAAAACACGGGGTGCACCCAGAGCGTGCGTGCGTGTGTGTGTGTGTGTGTGAACACCATACCGCAAGGTGAGCTGTTTGAAAGATAACAGTCAGAGATCCTCGCATCTGCATTTCCGTTTTTGGTTTCCTGTCTGGTTTTCGCTGTGGGAGTGGCTTGACACACGAAGCGAGTGGGTGTGTAAGACTTTGAAACTTAGTGTCCTCGTGCTGGTCTTCATGGTTCGTCTGCGTGGCTTATCCGATAAGCCAGGACTAGATGCGGGAGAGAGGGGATACCGTGGCTCAACATGCAAGTTTGGGGTTCAACATGACAAGGGTGGGTTTTCCAGATTCAAGCTTTCTTGGTTGCTTTCGGGTTCGGCATGCAAAGGTGGGTTTTCGAGATGCAAGCTTTATTGGGGTTTAACAGCAAAGGTGGGTTTTCGAGATGCAGGCTTGCTTGGTTGCTTTCGGTGGGTTTCGCGTCTCGAAACCCAACCTTGCATGTCGAACGCCACAGTCGCTATAGCCCAAGAATCCACATTGCCAAAGCCAGAGCTGAATCGTGGAACCCTCTACCAGCTACCCATGCTCGAGCAGGCGGGAGTAGGTGCCACCATCGCAGCAGCAGCTGGAGTGGGCGAATGGCAGGCATTTTTGTGGCCGCTTGTAGACGTAAAGGTTTTCAACCGGAGCGGTTGTTGGTGTTTGGTACTGGTGCCATCCTGAACATGTAATGTGAAGCCATGATGGTTGATTCCGATCTATTTCAATCCTGAGGGGTTTCGTTCATCGAAGGTGGCACTATCTCTGCTCGCTCAGCTGGAAGAGCACAGGATGCAGCCTGATGTTATGAGCAGCTCAGATGACTTGACTGAATTAGCATCTCGATAGCGAATGAGCGCGCAAGAGAGAGAGAGAGAGAGAGAGAGAGAGAGAGAGGACAGAGGTAGGTCAGGTCCCTTCAGCGAGCTTTTGCCTTGAGATCAGGATTGGAGCTGATGTGTCGACCCCAGAGAGAGATCGAAAGGAGTGAGAATCTGACGCACAAGCAGGAGGAGGGCCGGCACCAGTCCTGAGGTTCTAATGAGAGCCGAGTGGGGTGGGCACCGATAGCATGTGCCGAAAATTTCATGCAGTTCTGGAGCCCTCACCCTTTGACCACGTCGAGACGCTTCATGCGATGTCGAGCGAAGGACATAATTCCAAGATGTCCTGAGTGCGCGGCGGGAAACGGCCCCAGACATCTTGCCCAAAAGACGAAAGCCGAGAATGACGCAAAACACGACGAGGTATAAGATTGTCAGCTGTCCGCACGAGCTAGAAGATTTTGAGAATGCCAGACGTGTGTACACCGCTAGCTGTTGACATGAAAGTCGATCTCGGCATGCCCGCATAGTTTCTCAGGCTACACACAGGCCCTCAGTGCTTTCGAGGGTTCCAGCTGCTGGCAGAAGGCTGGAAGTAGTTCCCCATCACGAGTGCAGGGCTTGTTATGACGATGCTCTGAGCAGACAACGAGCGCACAAGGGACGACGAATTCTCAGCTCCAGTTCTGTCTTCTGTCTTCGGTGGGCGTTTTGTGGAGGCCTTGTCCTTGCTCTTCGAAGCTGATGAGCTTGGGATGGCCAATGAGAAAAGCGCCTCAGTTTCTCCAGAGCTTTCAAGGAGGCGTTGCTCGTTCCGTTTGAGGTTTGTAGCCCGGGAGCTTGAGTCAAAGTGATTCGAGGCTGGTTGAAATGTCATGTTACTGCCTGAATCCATTTGCCATGAAAGGTTACACTGCCGCCATGGGTGCGTGTATGGACCAATGGCAGTGGTCCCTGGCCTTGTTCAGAAGGCTGCCGCGCCCTGACAGGCATCACGGCACGATTAGTGGCTTCACGTCCTCAGCACAGCTGCAGAGTCGAGTTCTTTTAATGAAAAGCCTGTGATCTGTTTGCGGCCAGTTTGGCAAAGCATCGCGGTTGCATCTTCGACGAACGCCTCAGCTCGATATGCCTCAGCTTGAGCCTATGATTGCTCGCCAGGCGAGCCTTCAACGTGGCTCTAAACTCCTGTGCGAAGGCCTCGAAGCGTGAGGCCCCGCATTCGTAAATTCTGTGCTTGAGCTCGAAGTTGGGGTGCCTGTCGAACTTACAGTCGTCTCGTGCCATCAAGCAGGTTCCTTTGACTCGCCGTGACTCGACTTGCAGGACAACGTTTAATGTTCGCTTTCCGTCATCCCTGGCACAGCCCCACTGGTCGAAGTAGCTGAAGTCGAACCTCCTGAGTATCTCTTGAAAGACTCTCGCCACTCCATGGAACAGTCCTGCAACCCGGAAGGTGGCTCTCGCACTCCTCCATCAGATCCCGGAGCCGGATGCAGTGAGCTCCTCGCATTCGCTTCATCGCCGTCAGATTTTTTATCCGGGTGGCCGAACGCTTGACACAGGTGTTGTGTGGAGTGACAGTGTGACGCTGCGTTCCTGCATCTGTGTGCTTCTGCCCAAGAAGACTCCCTACTCCGGCTTTTGGGGTCGCCTAAGCCTAAGCCCCGAAGCCTCCGAGGCTACAACTCTGCCTTGGCTGCATGCGGCGATGACTGGATTCAGGTCTTTGGGGCATATCCCTTCGAATCACACTTTCCTGTAGGGCCTAGAGCCTAGAGCAGTTGCGAGGTTTGCTTCGTTCTGTGTTCCATGCAGCGGGGTTGGTGGGGCAGGCCTTGCTGCTGCTGGACGAGTTGGGCAGCCGTGCGGACGGCGTGTTGTATGGGGCGAACTACTTTGTGCATTTCGTTGGGTGTCGAAGTGCACTGGCTACACCTGGGCCGATTAGAACTGCTGCAACCTACTTGCAGCACGGTTTGTGGTATCAGCACCTCCTCACGGCCTCACGACTGGATTCGCAATTCACGGGTGCGGTCTTGCTGTCGCAAGAGGCAGAATCAGCATCTTCAGACCTTTTCATTCAGCTTGCAGGACAAAATCAGCTACAATGCGGTCCTGGCAGCCTGTGAGGCCTTCGCTTGATGGAGTTGGGGAAAGGATCTAACAGGGCCTTTGGTCTTATGTTCTTTCAGGCTTTTTGTTTGGGTGATGCTGCGCCAGGCCCCCATCCAAAGTCTCAAGGGCATATTCACGGGGACAACCTATTCCACGTCTCACATCCAAAAGCCCGCAGACCAGTGAACCCGCAACATCTCTACTGTACCAAGCTGGTCATGTCCAGGCAGCAGGAGTGTGGCCGGTCGCGTTGAATCTCTTGGCGTGTCTGGGCGGCAAGGGTTGCCATGGAGTCTGAAAATCGCCTTCAGAGAGCAGAACGCCCAGAGCTGCGGTGAGTGCTTCGTGCTTGGGACATGTGCGCAGGAAATCTCAGTCCTTGCAGTGGCGGCGTGCCCCTTTGCCCAGGCAAATGAGGGAGGCCTTCCTCGAGCCGGACTGGTGGCTTGGGCATGTGAGCCCACGCTTGAAGCGCCACTGTGGCCTTCAGTCTAAGAGAGCTACTCAAAGGCTGCCGCAAGGATGCTAGGTGCACTAGGCCATAAGACTGGGCGGCTGGCCTCGAAGGACTCGCTGAGCTGCCGTGCGAGTATGGGCGCCTGTGCCGCGGCGGCAGCCTGGCGTCGAGCCCTGGCGATTCTGGGCTCGCAAGGAAAGACATCCGCGGGGTGGTTTTGCTTTGTTCTCATCTAATCATTTTTCTTTCTTCTTTCTTCTTGTCTCTTTGCTTCTTTTTTCTTTTTGCCGGATGCATTTAGCGGGCGTCAACTCCCCGAGGCTGGCCCCCGAAGCTCCGGATGATTCGGATCACTTCATGTGCAACTTGGCGGAACTACCGGCTGAGGATTTAGGGTATGCCCATTGTCATTATTGTTCTTCGTCTTCATCTTCTTCTTGCGACGGCTGCTGCCACTACTACTGTCATTATTAGAATTATTACTACCGCTATGATTAGTATAGTAGTCTTCTTCTTCCTTCCCTTGTATCTTCTTCTTATTGACATCAGTGTCTCCATCGCTATTATTAGGTGTACCACTTCTTGGTTACTTTGCTGTGATCTGCGGCGGATGCACAGACCGAAGCGCCGCTTCTGAGATGATGAGATGTGAAAGCACCCGAAGACATGGGAGTTAGTAATTAGGATTATAGATTGGGTAAGTATGCTTATGAATACTTATAACCCCACTTACTATAAGTCCCCTGATCTTAGCTCACCGCTCTGTTCAGGCGCTGCGTGCTGCCGTGCACTCTGTGCTGGCCTCAGCTGGGCCGAGGCAGGGCTGTAGGGCTGCAGGGATCTGATGCCCAAGGCTCTGTTGAAGAATGCAGAGCAGGTGAATGCTGACTCTATGCAGCTGCCATGCAATGTTAAGTCGTCAAGCATCTAACATGAAACACACGTGGAACCCATGGGCAGGCGTTGGACTTGATTCAGCCCGCAACTTAGATTTACACGATTCCTGACGGAACTCGATGCCGATGCTGGAATCTTGGAAGCTGCGAGTGCATAGGAGTCTTGGAGAAATCTTCCTCAGGTCACCGGGAGTGGCGCTCAGCGAGGCTGCTCGCTGCTTCATGGGGTTCTAGGCTCTGGAGTCGGCCATGGCAGCTTGCGTCGTTTCTGCGGCCTGAGTTTCCGACTCTCCGAGGTGGGCTGTGAGTGTCAAGCTGAGGTGGCCCTCAGCTGCACCATTCGCGCTGCCGGGGCAGCCCACCGTTGGCAGGCTTGGGCTAGAAGGGATCGAACTGGCTGTCTTGGCCACTGAACTAGCCTTCAGGGATGGGAGGGCATACGGGTACATGCTGCAATTGTGTGAACACCAAAGACCTGAAGTAGAGCCCTTCTTCCTGCCGGGACATATACGCAAATCTCTTCGGCAGCCCTTCACAAGCTTCGTTGTCTTCAGTGGCATGGCTGTGGAGATCATGATGATACTGATGATGATGTTGTTGTTGACGATGGTCACATGCTGGTGACGGCTGATGCTCAAGCCGCTTCAAGCGACGCCAACAACTCTGTGGTGGCTGTAGCACAGCTGATACCATCTGGCACAAGTCAAAGCAGCAGGTCGCGACAAGGCTGTTGGAGCAGATGGAGGCAACGAGCTTTCGATGATTTGGCTTTTTGCTCCACTCATTATGAAGAATCTTCGAAAGACTCTTGATCTTGTTCGGCTCTAGTCAAATCCGGGCTTGAGTTTGAGTTGAAGTGCTCTGTGATGGTCTCCGACTCCAGCTGCACCAACCGCAGTCCTTTCCGAGATCCAGGATCTCTCCGTGGAGAGCAATGCCTTTAGCTTCTCGGCTGGGATCGATGCCTGCGCCAAAGCTTCACAGTGGCTTGCCAGCAAGACGGCGGCAGATTGGAGGTCGGCAACTTGCAGCGCATTGCTAAGCTCTAAACATCACATGAGGTGGCGGCAGGCAGTCAGCATCTTCATGTCGCCACCCGGCTTTATCAGAGACCGCATCCAGACGGGTGAGCAGCACCTTCAGATGTCCATGAAGCCCTCATGCGCCGAGGATGCCGGTTAAATCCACCCGGTGCAATGAAATATGCACTTCAGCCGCATCTGGCAACAGTCCGTAGGCGTCGAATGTGATCAGGAGAGCCTTGAGCCCAATACAGACCCGAACCTGAAAGATCTGGAGGCCTTAATGCTGCGCTTGCTGCCTGCCAGAGGGCAAGTCGTTGGCGCCAGGCAGGTTCGGTCTGTAGAGGTTGCTCCAGAAAAACCCACCATCGGCATGGGGTGTTCAGGTTTTTGCTGCAATTTTTCGCTGAGAGTTGGCGCTGCTCCTCCGTGTGCATTTCTGGCCTGCGACCGGTCAAACTCCTATGCCAAAGGCCTTGGCGCTGGGTGCATGGGCGGAAGGGCAAGACGTCGCGGTGGACTGGGTGGCGGAATGTGAGGTAAAAACTTTCTGGCATCCGAGGTGTTGTGTCATGTCCTGGTTTGGTCAGTCACTTCATATTAGAGCTTTGGATCTGCTTGTTCCAGCTTGATCCTGAGATGAGCCCTCGTCAGTGATGTCTCCGGACTCCCACACCGCAAGCACGTCCTAGCGCTCGGCAGGACGATGCTGGCCACCACATCTTGCTCTGTGCACTCGAGGCTGAGCAGAAAATAACGATGGGCTGAAACTGGAGTGGGTTGCTCTGCCAGGCTGTGGGACACTGGGCCGCGGCTTTGGCTCTGGTAACTAGTCGCCAGCCGCCAGCGTGGCTTGGCACAGCTTCTTTTATGGGGAGCAGCTCCCAAACGGAGTTTCGTAATGTTTTCGATTCAGTTTTGCAGTATGTTCTTCCTTGTTCCTTTGGTTGGCTATGTGTTGCAACGAAGTATGTCAGACAGCACCAACTGGCTCCAGCAGGTTGTGCCGTTTGATGCTTAGCATGGCAATAGAAAGCAATATACATGCCCGCAACAAGTAAGCTGACCTACTTGATTGTCCACATATTCGTCGATGCAAGGCGTTTCCTTATTTACGGATTTGCAAACATAACTGTACCTAGCTCCGTGCCTGCCTGCCAAGCTGTGCATTGAAGACTTGCCTTATGTCTTGCTGATTGGCTTGTTTGCATGGGTGCCTCACTGACTTGTTGTGTGCCAATCTTCGTGAAAGCACCGCCCTTTCGCTTCTCCCGCTCCAGCGCCGCTTCTGAAGGCCTGCTGCCGTGGATGCTGCCACACTGGCTGCCTGCCGAGCACGGCGCTGGCAGGAGGCCGTATTTCACTCTCCTCGCCACACTTTCACGATGCGAGCCGTGTGCTATTTCGGAGGCTCTGATCCTTGGGCATGCTGCTTTGACGAAGCCGCAGCCGGGACGACGTGGAGAGGCACTCTGATCCTCTCTCCAAAGTAGCATTCCGTGATCCTCTCTCCAAAGTAGCATTCCAGAGAGCACACGCCCATGCTGTAGCATTCTCTTCCTCTGTTGTACCAGCGGCATTTGTCAGCGACACCTGGCGACTTGCATTTCTGCCGTTCTTTGCAGTGAGTGCTATCAGGTTTTGGGTGCGCTGGCTTGCCTTTGTGAAGAGCAAGGCGGGCAATGCTTTTTCATGCATAGCCGCAGTCACACCGAGCCCCGCTGTACATCTACAACTGCAATTGCTGTAAACCGAAGATGCCGCTAGAACTCTAGCCAGGCTGCACACTGTTTCGCCACGTCGATAAAATCATACTTCGAAAAAGATCATCAAATCTGGATTGTATAGAAGCAGTGGGGCGAAACTGCATAAGCGTAGGAAGCAGGCCCCGCACGAAGGCAATATTTGGAAGAGGCTACAGTTGACACTCACCTTGTTCAAAGTCTTCTGTCCAGGGCACCCTGCTGGGCGACAGCTCTTCCATGATCTTGCCAAGGCAGCGCACACGAGCCGCATGGTTAGAGAAAGTGAGTCGGGAACGTGGTGCTCAGCAGTTGAAGACTTCTCATGCTTTAGTAGCTTGACTGGTGCCTTCTGGTTTTTGGCGGGCCCGCAAGTCATGGCAATGCGGTGCCACCGCCTTCCGAGGTGGCCTGGGGGGACTCAGCCAGGCCAGGTGCCGATAACGCAGAGAGATCCGATATCAGAGAGCTGGAGCTCTTATTTGCATTGGATGCTGATATGCTGCAGTGCTGGTTGCAGGCCTTGGCCACGGCATCGAGCTGGAGCGAAGGAGACTCTTGGCCAAAACCGCTCCTGATTTGCCATTGACTTCCAGAACCCGAGAGCAGAGCGCACAGTCCTTTTGCCTCCAAGTGGACTCCCCTGGATGTCGCGGCGAAGCTGTGTGGTGTGTTGGGCGCTGGCTCGATCACTGGAAGGTCTTCGCGACAAGGGGTCGGGCTGGGCCGGATGTTTGAGGAAGTACTGGTGCACCAGTGAAGATGCGGTCGTTCAGGATCAGACCGAACAAGCTGTCAGACCGAAGAGTTCTCTGCGCTCGAACGTTGTTTCCTTGGATTGCTAGGTATTGACGAGATGTAGAGGACAGAGGACACCACACTCGGTTTCCAGCCTTTCGTCCACGCTTCATCCTGCGCTGGCAGTGCGAACTGATGCCTCGAATGAAGAACGTGGTCAGGCTACCTTACCAGAAGGAAGTCGCGCTGCTGAGGCCAGAGTGCACGAGCGGAACGACTCATGTTGACGATGTAAGAAGTCTTCATCTCGCTGCAAGCCAGGAAGGTGGTGGAACAGGCCAATCCCGGGGATGCAGCATCCGTTGTGCATCAAATGGAATGCTGCTGGGCCGAAAGTCTTGGGCTGGCAGTATTGGAGGAGTCCAGCTGTAGTTGTGCAGCCTGGGGTCGAACTTGCAAAGGAAAGTTGGGCCCGTTGTTTCCCAACCAGTATGGTATACCGTTTGGGTTCTCATGTTAGGTGTAAAGGGAATTGGTTGGTGTAGCCGCAGGCTCGCTCGCCAAAACTCGGCTCCCGCTGTGGTGCGATGCATGTTTTGCGCTCATGTCCCATGATTTGCGTGGCCCGCTCAGGGTCGGTCATTCGGATATGCGGAATTCATTCGGAGTTCCAAGGCTTGGGCATGCTGTGAGTCTCGAAACGCCTGAATCTCGCCAGTACTTGAAGGATCATGGGACGCAGTAGCTAACTAGGCCTATCAGATCAATAAAACAACCATGTGTACATATGTTATCTGCCCTGGTAGGCTACTTCTAATACCTTGCTTACTAGGTCTCATGGTCTTCCTGACCTTCCAGACCAGGATTTGGAGCGTGTCTCTGAATCCGGCCAGCAGCCTCAACAGTCCTCACAGACCAGGTACGATTCTTCCGAAGCTAAGCGCAGCATCCAAGCTTCGAGCATTTAGGTAGGACCTGAGAAGCCACCGGATCTATAAAACATCGATGACATAGATATTCTGGATATTTTTCCCATCACTGTAGGGCGGTGAATGTGTGTAACCCGAAACCACTGCATCCATTGATTATTGCCCACTCTATGGCAGTCTCGGCATTGCAATGGGCTAAAGCCTACGAAAATTTGCCGGGTCAGTGCCGCAGCTGTTGGGCTCTGCCAAGGTTTTGGCGTTGAGCTGGGCAACGCAGGCAACGGCATGTCCAGGGTGTGGCTGTGGCGGATTGAATTGGACGTGGTAAGTATGGTAGAGCTATAGGCGAGGGTGGATTGTGTTGTGCTTTTCTGCCTGATCCGATTGTAGCGGAGTTCTGCCAGGTGGCTGGGCGAAATTTGCTGCTGGGAGCAAGGCCCAGATTTTGCTACCAATCTGCAGATGCACTCTTTTTGCCACGGTTGCCATGTAAATTTGGCGGGGTTTGTGCAGATACGCATACACGAATACACCAGATAGAGAAACCAAAACGTACAGTATAACGCAAATACACGAGGTCGGTGGACATATATCCATTTGGAATGTAGACACATGCCAGCATCCACTTGTCCATGTATGCAGACGGATGCCAATGTCTGCACACGTGGTGCTCCGTGCCCATCGTATGCAAATGTCGGTCGGCCGAAGATCCTCGAACGATCCCTCCAAGCGTGAAGCTCAGTAAAGCTCTTCAAGCAAAATCTCGATGGAAGCCGAGGCTCTTGGGTGCAGCAGGGGCTGGGCCTTCACCGAAGCATGTCTTGGACATTGGGGCCTACGGCATTCCGGCTGCAAGTCTGTCGCAAGTCGGATGAAACTGCCCTGGAGCCTGGGCTTCTCTATGGAAGGGCTTCGAGTAGCTGCCCAAGAGCCAAGAGCCACCCCTCAGGAACCCTGGTTCTGTCGACGCCAATCACGTCTCAGGCGGTGGGTCAGCTCTGCACCTCGCAATGGCTCTACCGGGTAGCTGCCTCAGTGGTTCGGGTGTTTCTCATGGCAACCTTCATTCATCGTGATCCCATTTGCTTGCCAAGCAGAGTTGAGGCAAATTGGGGTTCTGACGTCAGCGCTACCGTTTCCGCTTTCGAAATCGTGCTCCTGCCACCGTGTCGCGCATACTTGGCATGCGGTTCGTGTTTCGCCGTCGAACGTCGTGCTGCCGCAGTGCCGTGCCTTTGGTGGGGTGCCAACCGCCGCCACCATGTGGCACATTTTGGTGTGCTCACGCAGTGTCCAGGGGACCCTTGGAATCGTTCTTTGGCATGTCGGGCTTGGACTCCTAGGTGCTCTTTCAGTGTCTATGCTGGCATAATTTTTGATTGTATAGGCTTTGCCATGCAGCCGTATCCATCTCCAGCTCGGTTTTCAATGTCATGCTGCACCCACATCCTCCATGAGATTTCTGCTACATGAACTCAGGGTTGCTCGCTTGAGCGCTGTGCAGCTACTGAAATAAAGCAACAGTTCTTCGACAGGAGTGCAAGTGACCGCTATCGAGCTGGATCCTGTGCAGCTTGGCAAGAAGGGCAGGCCAAGAGCGACTGTGATAGGGAGGCTCCTGATGGTGGATGGTCCAACGGTGTGATCGGATTTTGAATGCGAGACATTTCACAGAGTGGGAGAGTCTCTTGGTTCGCAAGGATGGTGGCTTTGGCGCGCTGCTTGCTGGGCTTTGCTGGCCCCCAAATCTGCATTTTCAACGTTGCGCTGACGGGTCTTCGCTTGGTCGGAGGTTACTTGTGCGGCCAGTTGGTGCCCGAAAGAACTTTAGGCGTCTGATTTCTGTTGCGTGGGTACCCTCAGAAGTCACAGGTAGCAGCATTTGATGTTGGTTGGAGACCGTCTGCACGTTTCTGTACGAAACACCTCGTTCTAAAGTCGCCTTTGAAGCAGAGACTGTGGGCAGACCTGCTGGGGAAACATCTGGTTGTTTGAGGGTGCGAAAACCTTTGAGGGCACTACCTGTGTGGTAAGCGCTTCTGCTTGATCGTGACAGTACTGGCATGGGCATCGGACATCTGACTTCCCAAGCTGGGATGCATGAGATTGTAGGGGCAAGCATGATGGGGCCTTCGACGTCGTCCCGTCGCAACACTTTTGAGAGAGCCTGCAGAAGCCGACAGCCGTAACTTTGGCTCTCGCGCACTTTCGTTCGTGCGGCGCCGCCCTAGTGTATCTAATAAGTAGGCCTGTTGGAGTACGTCCACTAAGTGGCTGAGTATCTGCACCTCACTCAGGAGTCGGCGATCGTGTGCGTGTGCTTCCAGGTCACACCAGGCAACCTGCCAGCACACTCTGCCCGGGGTTCCGAGCGAGGCACAACCAGCTCGCCTCCGTAAGGCTGTAACCAAGTCGAAAGTTTTGACATATGAAACGGACACTGCGCATGGCCAGGCCGGCCGCAGGAAGGAGCGTCGTCCGACGTAAGATTTGCAAGCTTCGCATCGGCAATAACCAGTTGCTCGCCCTTCACCGCGGCCTGAGTGTAGATGCATCACAGCTAACGCTGTTAGCAAATGGGCTGTCGCGAAGATCCTCGGCCCTCAGCGGTCTTGAAGCTTCTTCGTTTGTTGGCTCAGGCTTCGGCTGCCAGGGCTCCAGGGACAGCGCTTTGCCGGCATCTTCGCTGATGTTTGGGGTGCCCAGTACGCAGATGTCCTCGCTGCTCGGCTTCAAACCCTGACTGGCTTGAGGGTTGAGAAGTTTAGAGCGGACGGGATGGAGCCGAAACTAACATGTCGCAGTGCTCGTTCCCTGACGGAGGCCGCTTGACTTTGTAGGGCGGCTTCTGCACGATCTGTTTGGCTTCTGCTGTTTGCAACTCCCCCAAATCGATCTGTGCAGCCAGTGCACAACACAAGTCTGTTATAGCCATTCCGCACCAACACTGACCAGCACTTCAATGGGCCAGGGTTTGACTAACTCGAACTTGAGGCGCTCATTCATCGATATGCGCTGCTGTCGACTGGATCGGTCCTGATCGCAGACTCTTGACAAGCACCTACCTCCTGACTTCTCACAACAGACGGTTGGTCCCACCTCTCGACCCCCAACAAAATCTCTCAACACCTAGGAAACCCGAAGCATGACGGCCTCATCTGCCTCTCTCTCTGAACACCGAAGGATCAAGATATGAGCTTGTCGATAGCTTCCGATGTAAGGACAATGTTCTTCGCACGGGAGCGGCCGAATTTGCGGGGCGTGTGACGACTGGCCAAGGCCATGCTCCAATGAAAAGTCCCTGGCACGGTCGTTGTGATGGTTGTGTTCATCCTGACACTCTCATATTTTCTCGTCAACGTCATAGTCGTCGTCGTCGTCCTCCTCCACACCGGCAGCTTGAGGCGTTTACTGCCCCTCTCGTTTGTGTTTGTGGAGTGGACCGTCTGAATACCTTCGCTGCTGTTATCTACTAGCCTGGTGCTTGTCCTGGTCTCATGTTGTTCCACTTTGGTGGAAGTACTCTTTGGTGCCCAAATGTGGCACAGAAGTCCTGCGCATTTGGCCAGCACATCTTGAAGAACCTCCAGCTTTGGAATCTTGTAGGGAGCCTTTTGAGTTTTGTTGCATCAGGTCTGAAGCACCCCTGAGCTGCAAAGCGGTAGCAGTGAAGTAGTGATGGTGACTATGATTTTGAGGATGATGGTGATATATGGTGATGATGATGACGATGGCATGCTTCTGGTAGTGATGATGGTGGTAATAGTAGTGATGATGATGACGATGGCATGCTACTGGTAGTGATGATGGTGGTGGTAATAGTAGTGATGATGATGACGATGATGATGATGATGACGATGATGATGTGTGTTCTTCTTCTTCTTTTTCGTTTTGTGGTTGTGGTTGTTGTTGTTGCTGTTGTTGTTGCTGTTGTTGTCGCCGGTAATGAATATTCCTGATTCATGATTTGTTTGTGATGATGCTTGCGAACACTACCAGCGAGATGCCTTGTCTGCCAGGTTTCCACACTGTCGTGATGCCGGTAAGGGAGGTAGCAAATCCTGAAGAAGAGGCGGGATCTTCTGTGTCAAGATGCATCGCCGCGACTTCCCACAGTTGAGAAAAAGTTCCTAGAAGGACTGGATGACGGTTTCGGTCTTGCGGGATGCGGCGGTATGGGAGACGAATGCCCGGAGCTGAGTGTTTCAGCCTGTGGTCTGCTCGAACACCGTTTTCCGCCCACATCTCGGGTCGTAGTCGTCAGTTCGGTGCTTCGCCTGGCAGCCTGGTGTCTGTGGTCAGGTTTCAGAAGAGCTTTTGGAGCTCCAGGCACTGAGACGTGGTTTGGGCTTGGGATGCAGCATGATCCCATGGATAGAGTCATGAACGCCTGCCTCCATCCACCCCCGCCGTCCCGACCGACAAGTTGCAGAATGCACTCTTGATGCATCGCGTGGATGTGAGTTGTCACGGTCCGTAGACCAAGAAAGCTCCACTGCGTCCTAATGCCCCCAGCGGCAGGCGAGGTCTGAGCATCTGCGCGACGAAGCTACCAACGAGGGCATCGCTCCGGAGGAGAAGTAAGCTAACACGAGACAGCCTGCCTTTCACGGTGTGCTTGTCAGGCAAGACCAGCACTCTGTTCGCTAGCTTCTCTGAAAGAAGCTCTGATTGCAGGAGCACCAAGACTTCTCTGAGCGAGCTCGTGAGGTCTTCCGCAAAGTCGGGATCGTGCCCGTCGACAGCTCGTCGTAGATGAGGGGCCGTCTCTGTGATACAGAGATTTGAAGTGGACGTGGGCTCTGCAGGCCAGCTGAGAGCAATGCGATGCTCTGATTTGCATCAGGTTGGTCGGTTCGCAGCAGGCCTTGGTTGTTTTTGATCAGCGAGCGATGCGAACAAAGTTGCGTGCAGAATGAGCTCCAGAGCGTTAGGTGCACCGGCTACAACTACAGTCTCGGACTTCGCCCCGCAGTGATCATCCAATCCGCAATTCTGGTCAAGATACGAGATGACTTCGACCTGTTGTGCTGCGTGGGTGTAGGGCAGGGGTGAGAATCTAATCTCCACGTCCTTGCTTTGAAGCTTTCGCCGAGGTGATCTTGGGAAGGTGTCTTCCATGTTCGGTCCAGATTGGGGACATGGTCTGCATCTTAACACCGTGGCTTTCAGTCGATTCATGCTGTCAGGTCTCTCTGATTCGACCGTCTCTGTGTGGAGTTTGAGATAGGTGTTAGTTTTCCGTGTGATCAAGTGCTAGTGTTACGCTGGTGTGGTCACTGAAAACATTTGTGGCTAGCCAGCTTGGGAGCTCAGAGAGGTTTCGAGCTCTTGGAATGCTCACTAAAATTCTGCCGCAACAACAGTAGAACCGCCAAGTCTGATCGAAGCGCCTCGAAGTCGAACCAAGGCCACGCTCGGACAAGGTGCACGCTCAAGAACTGCGACATTTTCAAGCAAAGAGCTTTGAGCCTTTGGGATAATGGGAGGGTAGTGACCAGTTCGTGCTTGGCCTCGGGTTCATGAATGGTCTCCAACACTTAGGGATCAGGTTTCCTCCTTACAGTTGCCGAAGCTGCTCCTTGTCCCCGCAGCTCTGAGCATCTGCGGCCATTTGGCACAAGCTACAGTGGGCAGCATCAGAGTCTCAAGCAATGACTGCGAGGCCTTCATGCTGCGAGTCCGGACTGGGCTTGTTAGCCAACTGTGGCTGTTGCGACATGGGTGTTTCATGCCTGCATGCCGAGTTTGTAACCCCGCCTGTGCCGCGCTCCGCTTCCAGGGACGTGCGCCAACAAATGGACGACTACGAAGAGCTGCGACTCGATGAGGAGGAGACAGAAGAGTATTCACCCGGCTACACCTAAGTGGACCTACAGCGCACTACACTTTGGCGAGAGCTGCGTGGTGTTAGCATACGTTAAACGTTGGTCCGCCGCTTTGCAACTGGAGAGCAGGACTCTTAGCCAGCGGAAGTTGCGTAGTCACAAAGCAGTCACCACGCAGATCGGCCCGCAGTCACAGACCCCCTTTCCCGAGTATCATCGGACACACATGCCTTCTAAGTGCAAAGGAGGGGGTTGCCGAGTTGGTGCGTGAACCAGTTCGGCGCCGAGGCGAGCCAAGGGGTTTGAGCGTCGTGATGGAGTGACGTAGTCTGGTACTCGTGCGGAAGTCAAGTGGGTAGCGACCAGCCGGCCAAGGGAATGGGCTGGCGTGGGGCTTTGGCAGGGCGATGGAGAGGTTCCCTGACCCCTGACTACGCATTGTCTTGTGCTTCGCTTCAGCTCCCATGCTCAAGCAGGCAAGCTCATGCCCATGGCTCGAACAACTGTAGCCATGAAAGCCGCATGCATCAAGGGCGACTGCGCAAATCGGGGAGATCAGATGTCAGCTCCAACATAGTGTCTTGCCCGAGGTCGAGAACGTGAACATAATCAGATGCCCCGAGCACTTAAGCTTAAGCAGTGACTTACCAACCATGATAGTCCGCCTTGGCCTCTTGAGACTTGCTTCCTGTACTTCCTTGCTTTCTGATGGGATGGCGATGGGCTCAACGGCTTCTTTCCGGAGGGCTTCTTGCAAATGTTCGGGCTCAGTACGCGTCTCGCCTGCAATGGGATGTCTGCTGTCTGCCCAGAGTCTCGGACATCGAAAGCCAAGGACTTCCCGCTGGACAGCTGTGCCTGTCATATCTTCTACGAGCACTGGGTTCAGATGCAGCTGGTCATCTCTCGCACGTGGCTTTGACCCTCTTGGTGCTCTCGGAGTGAACGGCAGTTCGTGTCATTGTAGGCAGCGACGAGATCTGGTGATTCGTGCCAGGTTTACAGAAGATTTTGCAGACAAGGCCGATTGCCCAAAGTTTGGGAAACATCGATCGGGCCATGAAGCTTTGCTGCAGCTTGGGCTGCTGAACCTGCTACGTACTTGTAATGGTTTTTACTTCTTTTGGCATTGCCATCTAACATGATTGACCTACGAGTTGTTGCGGGTTGCTACGTGTATGTCCAAAGATCGTTGATTACAGCAGCCATCACAGTTTCCGAGCAGTGGGCAGACCTTCGGTGCTTGGTGGGGTATTTGCATTGATGTAAGTTAGACATGGGGTACATCTGCTTCGTTTCGTCCATGATGCTTGTCATTGCCCTACTGCTAATTGCTGTTACAAGAGGATATTTTCTCGATTCCTGTGTACTGTCGTAGGCCAGTGCTATGTCTTGCAGTAGACGGCTTTGCATGCT
Organism: Symbiodinium sp. CCMP2592; assembly: GCA_905221615.1. Lineage (NCBI taxonomy): Eukaryota > Dinophyceae > Suessiales > Symbiodiniaceae > Symbiodinium > Symbiodinium sp. CCMP2592. The sequence goes on from CAJNDT010006240.1 coordinate 202,510, forward strand.
TAAAAGACCTTGCTCGTGGGGTTCCAAACACTTGCAAACTATGACATACAGCTCTGCAAACCTGTGGAAGCAGCTTAACTGTATTCACATATCTTGTGCACATGATCACATGTAGAATTCAGTCCTATGATTGCTCTGCCGATTGCTTCACTACGACGGACGATTGACTGTAGAAGGCGATGGACGAAACGTCTGGCATCCGCGAGGCAGGTAATGCTGTGTTTGCAGCATTCCGGTCCAGACTTCGTTGTTTCGTCGTACTCGTGCAGGCCATCACCTTCGACTCCTGCCGAGACTTGCAGAAGGAGGGAAGCTGGAAGTCGATTAGCATCTGAGAGAAATTGACTGTTGCTTCTTCTCACACCCACAGCATGTGTAATCAAAACCGGCACCTAGGCAAGAGTAATGTCACATGAACAGTCGCGATACCACTCTTCACAGAATGAGCTCGTGGTTTGGGGCCTAGGGTGTACATCGGAATCTCCGTGCTTGTGCGCATTACCTGCTGACTGCAGGAGGAGAATAGCTTGGGCTGGACTGCAACCACTGCAGCGGCGACAGATTGTGCACCCGGTCAGATGAGCGCCTCTGTCTCAACAGAGACTTTCAGGCTTGAAGTCGAAAGCAACTTCAACTCTCCCTAGTGGCCCTGCTTCAAGCTGAGATTCTGTGCCTAGCCCGACTCTGCAAGGCACCTTCATCATGTGCTCGCAGCTGGCCCTTCTCCGCGGAGACCTCGAGGCAGCTCTCCTCTGGTCCGACATTGCTTCTCGGCAGGAGACTGTGCAGGCGCCAGGTGTTGCCAGGTGTTGCCTGCTGCAGAGACCGGTGTCCCAGGCAAACTACATGCTTCCTTTCGCGGCGTCATGTGCGCGCCCCAGGGCGTGCTCACGAATGCAGAGAGTCTGCAGCTGAGTAGGTTTCACTAGCCAGGGTAATAAGCCTCGCAAAGCAGACACATCATGATTCTGCCATGATTGATGGGCATACAGACCGTTTGCCTTGCACACCCCAAAAAATGAGAATAAGGAGGGCAGAAACAAGCGCGTGGCTGTCATTGTCGTGACGGTCAGGGCATCGGATGGGTGCTTTCATAGATACGCAAATGCCTTACCACATAGTGCTATAAAACAACAGAATCTTGGTGCCTGAGATTCGGAGGCATGGACGTGGTGCAATGGACCATCAGTCCAGAGGACTTTTCTGCGAGTTCCAGCTGTACAATGCTTGTCTCAATAGTGTCTTCAATGGTTCAAGGATTGCCCAATATATAAGGGTTGCCCAGTATAGATGAGACGTTGCCACGCCCTTGTCTGACGGAAAGCACCTGTCTGACAGAAGACCCTGTTTAACAGCCATACCAGTGTCTGCAACAGAAAACTGTTTCTGACAAACATCTAAACCCACACAGAGTAGACCGCCAGAAACGCAGCAGCTTGCACTTAAAGACACCATACATGCTCGCATGACAGGATCTCGCAACGCTGGTGCAGTATCACTTCATACACACATGCATACAAAGGTGCGTGCAGAGGTTACCCCACATTACCTAAGCCCTAAACCCTGCCTAATGCTTTGCGTAGCATTGAATCTGCATGTACTTGCAGAATCACATGTACACATACTTTCACGCCTACATTTACATGTGCATTTCATTTACAGTATAATTTACGTTGCATTACGTCGCATGCATGGGTTGGATTTATTGCAGTGTGTTACACTGCATTGCATTGCATTACGCCTCATCACATTGCATCATCATATACATGACAAACATACATACTCACCTAGGTGCATGCAAACAAACCTACACACATACGTACATGCATCCAGTACGTACGCAAAGGACGGACAGACAGACCGACGGACCGACGGACCGACGGACCGACGGACGGACAGTCAGACATACATGCATGCAGTGGATCTATACAACTACATGCCTGTCCACCTACATACATGCACCTATATACATGCCACCCGCGTTGATGAATCACACATTCATGCATGCTTGCGTCAATACATACATACGTACATACATACGTGCAAACATACATACATGCTCTACAACGGTTCCGTAACCGGCGATGCATACAGGATGTGAGCGAAAATCACCGAGCCCTCGTTCTGGCAGCAGCAGACCGCGAGGCACTTTTTGCCCTGATGCACTTACTCGTACAACCTCGCATGCTAGAGTAAAGGAGCCACAGGCGAGGGTGGGGGAACCCAGGCCCAAGCCACAGGAGCAGAGCTAACTGTTTGAGATCAAGCCCCGACAGCTGACATGGCCCAGATCGCTGGCGTGTTCGGACCCCTCAGACCGGCAGAGGCGACGGCTTTCCAGCTGGAGTTCAGAACTGGGTCCCTGCGAAAGCTGCTCGATATCCGTGCTTGAGTTGGGAGGTGAGGGCGCTGCTGTGGCGCTTCGCCATGCGCCCCCCACCAAGGGGAGAGTCCCAACCAGTTCTCAGCTGAGCGCACTTGCTGAGTTCACTTCACATGGCATTCGGGGAGTCCGCAGCTTGGCGCCAAAAGACACGTCTCTTAATCGAGGCCTGATGCGGTCTGATCCCTGGACCCACCTCCGCAAGCGGAGCGGCGTTGAAAAAGTTGCAGAGGGGCGGGTTGGATTCACTTCCGTTTGTCCCTGCTTCTCTGAGGTAAGATTCGGAGATCGGTCATTGGCTTTCCTGGATCAGATCTTCGAAGTACTGTATATCTTAGGTCCCCGTCACCCGTTCGACCTGGACTCGACGAAAGCTCGACTATTGCACAAGCCTTCAAGTTTTCTGTGCTTGTGCTTCAATTCGGGCGGGCTGGCATGCTTACCCCCTTTCCCACAAGATTTGTCATATTGGTCATGTAAAGAGGACTTCGAAGGACCTCTCAAATCAGTTCCGCGTGTGCCAACATGCCTCCATCAATCTCAGTCTCCGCCCCGTGGTAACTCACGGACATGGCTGCTTCGAACCCAACACTGCACGTGTCTGCACAGGGCCGCTTCAGCGACCGTCAACAAAGCTGGTGACTTTCGCGCTGCTTGTCGGGATCAAGGAAAGCTGTAGCTGCGAGGGTCGTGTTGCGAGTTGCTGTTTCTGCACTGCTGGGTTGCAAAATCAAGCCTCGGACCTCAAGACGGACCACCACCACCACCACCACCACCAGCACCACCACCACCTGCCGATTCCAAGTCAAACGGCATTCCTGGACTCGCCAGATTCGCCCAGGCTGCTCCTCGTGTTTGGTGTGGCCTACGTCGCCACGTCACAGCTGCCGGGATGCCAAGTGCCAACAAGGGTCATGCTGTTCACCGCAAGCAAGCGAGATTGAGAAGCACGGCAATGCCCAAAGCGAGGAACCGAATAATATCATCGTTGTTGCTTGTAGCGGTTCCTGATCCTTCGATTCGGGAGCCAAGGCCAAAGGCTGTTCTCAGGAAGTGTCACATAGTGACACAGTGTCACCATGATCTTGAGACTGCATGCCGAAGCCTTTGGTATCCTCATAGCCTGCTGAAGCACCAGCACGAGCGCAATCATCACACGCCACTCCTGTGAAGAAGCAGTGAGAGAGCTACACAGAAGGATCTGAGTAGCAAAGCCTGGCTCAAGCGAGCTCGAATAGACACAGGCGCAAGCAACGGCATCAGAGAGTTCTGTGAATAGCTGCGGATTCTCCTTGAGCTCGGAGCTCCCAACGGGCGCAGGTCGCCGTTGTCTCGACAACCTGGTAGTGCGAATGTTCGAAGGGTGCAAGGCTTCGACGAGGTCCGCTGCATTTCAGTCCATGAGCGCCGGAGATGGCCTGAGTCTGAAGCTAATCAGAATTGTCTGCGATGTGTTGGTATTGCGACTACCCATGGGACGCAGCCGGCATTCAGCCTGCCAGCATGTAGGAATCTAGAGATGCAGTGGAGTGCTAACGCGCAGGAGGCTGCTGCCGAAGGCAGCGAGGACTGGCTGGCCAGCAGGGCGTGCGCACGTTCCGTTGAAAACCTGCAACGTGTAATTTCGTGAGTGTTCAGAGTTTGCTTAGACTAACGAAGAGTAGAGTTGCTCTCACACCGGAACGGCCTTGGCCTGGCTTTGGACTTGCGAGGATGCCACCTCCAACGAGAGCACCTCTGAGGAGCGTCTTAGCCCCAATGCTTGGAAGCTCTGAATCAAACTTCCAAGCTTGGCAAATGTATCTTGGGCTAATTTCAGCGACGTATGTGCATCATGAATAGCTCAAACACGCAGGACGTTGCTGGGGCTCCGGAGGAAGCCGGTGAGGCCAGCAGTCGGGAACAGGGAGAGGTGGTGCTTCGGGAAAAGAGCAGGTCCAGTCCTTCCACAAGACTTGCCAGGAACGCGTAGTACAGTGTGCTCCGTGACTGTGCTGAACAAGACAACACCCGAACGGAACGAGAGAACGGCGCCCAACTTGCGACCAGGGATGTAGGAGTTTGCCTAGACCCGAAGCAGCCAAGCAGCCGAAGCAACTGAGTAAGGGCAGCTGATGGAAGGAAGCAAGGCGTGAAGACAGCGCTACATGAAAAGCTAGGAGGGAAAGCTGGTGACACACCGAACAGAGAGGTTGCCAGTTCGACTTCCCTGTGGCTGCCTGTGTGTGCTCTTCCGTTTTGCTAGTAGATGTTACAGGATGTAGATGCTACTTCCGCCAAAGAGAGCACCGAAGCGGAATGCTCTCTTTCATCCGGAAAAATTCCAAGAGGTTATGTGATCTCTGGCTGGCAGGATGTGCTCTCTTTCATCCGGAAAGCATTCATTAAGATGTTATGTGATCCCGTGCCGGCAGGATGTAGCGGCGCCGGAAGAATCCAGCGAGGCCAGTGGCCAGCACCCAGGGACAGGATGTCGACTTTTTGCATGGCGCGAAACGACTGACTGCGCGAGTCCTCCCGGCAAATCTGCAGTGCCTGCCTTCTGCAGATTTCTGCAGCATATTGAGTTGGAGGATTTGTTTGCCGCGCTACATCTGCTCATGAGATCAATGAAGAGGGGCACTTCCAAAGCCAAGCAGAATAGTTGGAAACCAGGATGTGGAGCAACATGATGGTTGCTTCCTTCAAAGCTTCCGAGTCTACGAGCACTTACATTACTTGCATGGTTGGGCTGCAAGCCCCCACTTTTGATTGCACAGGACGTGGCTGGCACCCCGGAGGAAGTCGGTGAGGCCGGCTAGCAGAAATTTTGGGGGCAGGTTCAGGCGCAGCGCGGCAGGCAAGGACGGTGAAGAAAGCTATAGCGAGGGTGCCCGGAATGAAATGCCCAAGAAGCACTGGAGAGTCGGGACGACAGGTACATGGTTTTCTTGCACATTTACGGTAGCTCATTAGACTAATCGCACCGGAATGCCGGAAAGCACGGCTCCAAGCCAGGATCGGCCTTGTGAAGGTGTACATCCGAGCTGACAGAATCTAGCAGACTCGTTCCGTTCAACTGAAGCATATGCTGACTCAGCAAGGAAAGCATGGTCCTACAGAGACAGAGAGAAACGAGAGAGAGAGAGAGAGAGAGAGAGAGAGAGAGGTCGTACGCGACCCCTACGCGCGGCAGAGAGACAGAGACAGAGAGAGAGAGGCCACTCACTAACACAGTGGGGAGGCTGGGCGGGCCGAAGGCCTGAGGGTCGCTAGACGACCCCTACGCCCTGCAGAAAGAAAGAAAAAAGAGAGAGAGAGAGAGAGAGAGAGATTGAGAGAGAAAAGAGAGCGAGAGAGAGAGAGAGAGAGACTTAATAAAACCCGAAGCGGTCGAGCGGGCCAAGAGCCTGCGGGATATGACTCGACCGCTTAGCCCGGCAGAAAGAAAGAAGACAAACCGGGATGGACCAAGAGAAGTTTCAGATCAGGCAGCCAACAGCATTGCAAGCTAATGTGGGGATCGTATTGCAAGACACCGCGCATGAAAGCAAGGCACGGAACATCAGCCCCACATCATGTCAGTTTGAACTTTGTGAGGGTCTGTGGTAAGAGGGAGAAAGCCAGAAGACGAAGAGTGAATGCAAGCTGCAAGAGTGACAGCACACAAGCACTTTGTAGCATGCACGAAGCAACAGTTCGACTCAGGGTATGCGGTTTTAGTAGGTTTTAATGCTTCTCTTCACGGCTCTTCTGCTTCCTTTGCCAGCAGGAGGCCACTATCGCCGATGAAAGCACCGAAGAGGCAGGCTGTTTCGTGTTTTTTGCCGAAAAGGCGGGTGATACAAGTACGCGGTGCTACACTGCGGCGGTCTTTGATCGGGATGTAGCCGGCAGGGATGGTGATTCACACTATGGCGCAACGACTGCAAGATAAGCATCTCAGCATTTCGAGTTTGAGGATTTGCGTTTTTTGTCAGGAGTCGAATGCCGCTGCCTCTGCGGATGAGAGCACTCAAGAGGAAGACATTGCGTCGCTGTTTGCTCTCGTCTTGGCAGCTTGAAGCTTTGTCAGGTTCCCCCCCCTCTCCAGCCCCGCCCGCCCCCCAAGAAGGAACGATGGAAAATGGGGTTCTGCCATGCCTTAGCTTGGGATGTGAGCCTTCTGCAGGAGGAAGGCGCTCCAAAGTCCAGCGAGGCCAGAGAGAGATCGAGAGAGCCGCAGGCGACTTGAGCAGAAACATTGACTTTTGAAGCGAAAGTTTTCAGGTTTCAGGTCAGATTCTGCGTGTGACCTTCGATGTTGATCGTGGCCTTACCAGGAGTCGGACGTTGCCTCAATCGATGAGAGCTCGACGGAGGAGCATTGACCTTGCAGCGGCACCACGGACCAAGTGTTCCTGTGCATCGGCCCATCGGCAGCAGGAGCTGGGTGAATCTGCAGAAGCCGGTGAGGTCAGCGACGGGGCCGAGAGACAGAGAGAGTCAACTCTGTGAGTGCTTCTGCACAGCCTCGAGTCCATTGTGACAGAATGCTGTCGGTGCAGTCTGTGCTGCATGTTCTGTGACAGCCGCTGAAAGATGTGCTGTGTGTCGTAGTATGAAGTATGTCGTCATCAGGATGCCACTGTCACCGATGAGGGCGCTGTAGAGGCATCGATTCCCTGGGCTCTTGGATGTTGCAGATGTCGGGGCTGCTTTTCTTCAGCAGCAGACTTTGGTTTTGTGTCTGCCACTGCGGTTGCTGAGCGCAGGAGCTGGGTGAATCTGCAGAAGCCGGTGAGGTCAGCGACGGGGCCGAGAGACAGAGAGAGTCAACTCTGTGAGTGCTTCTGCCCCGCCTCGAGTCCATTGTGACAGAATGCTGTCGGTGCAGTCTGTGCTGCATGTTCTGTGACAGCCGCTGAAAGATGTGCTGTGTGTTGTGGTTTGAAGTATGCCGTCATCAGGATGCCACTGCCACCGACGAGGGCGCCGTAGAGGCATCGATTCCTTTGGCTCTTGGATGTTGCAGACGTAGGGGCTGCTTTTCTTCAGCAGCATATGTTGTTTTTGTCACCGCCACTGTGTGTTCTGAGCACAGGACCTGGGTGAATCTGCAGAAGCCGGTGAGGTCAGCGACGGGGCCGAGAGACAGAGAGAGATAGAGAGAGAGAGAGAGAGAGAGAGAGCACGCGAGTCTGAGTCAAAGCTTTGAATGTTTCCACAGGGCCGCGAGTAAGGTGGGAAAGAATGCTGTCGGCACAGTGTGTCGTGCATGTTCTGGACAGCCGCTCGAGGATGTGCTGCATGTTGTGGTTTGATGTCTTTCATCAGGAGGATGCCACTGCCACCGATGAGAGCGCCGTAGAGGCATCGATTCCCTGGGCTCTTGGATGTTGCAAGTGCAAGGGTACATTGTGTGATGTCTATCGGTTTTCTACAGCAGCATGCTGAGTGCAGGACTTGGGTGAATCGGCCGAATCCGGTGAGGTCAGCGACGGGGCTGAGAGAGAGAGTGAGAGAGAGGGAGAGAGAGAGAGAGAGAGAGAGAGAGACTTTTTGACTTTGCGATCGCAGAACCGTCCCCTGGTCCCTTGCGCGGCGTAGGCGACACGCCGAATTCAGAAATGAATTCAGCGCGGCTAACGAGAGCTGTAATGTACATCGCCTTAGACAATATCAGCTCGATGAGCTGAGACTGAAACTGAAATCGAGCTCTGACTACATGGACTTGCAGTCCGCAGTTCGATACTAACTCTAACACCGGCATCACTGGCTATACAGATCAAAGCTTAGTGAGACGAAAGCCGAGAATATAGCAATTCTCACTCAGGATCCGAGCATATGTTGGATGACACAGCTCGGGCGATTGACCATCTTCTGTACACCACCAGGTGTAGGTCAGGCTCCCCGAAGGGGCCGACGGTCTCCCCGAGGGGGCCGAAATCCCCGGTGCACTTGCAGGTGCCACATCTCCTGGCCGTGAAGTTGCAGACACCTGGGATGCAAAGTTTTGGGCATCACGTGGATGCGCAAGAAATGCACGATAGTGGCCTTGCTGGGGCGAGGGCCCCAGGTGTAAAATCCCCGCCACCAGCTCGTAGGTGGCCCATTGGATCTCATGTCCAGGACCTCGAAAGACAGGGAAACTGACTCTCTGCATGGCCTTACAGGGGATACGCGTCTTGTTTTTCCCTTTGGTGGGGTTTGCATATCGGGCAAGGCTGGTGAGCAGGTAGGGCGGTGCTTGGAGAAGGCCGTGGGGAATCTTCTGTTCGTGCCAGCTGATAATGCATTCTTGGATGGTGGCACTGGAGGTTTTCTTAGGGAGAGGGAGGTCAATGTTGAATAGACCACTGATAAGGGGTCTGCGTGCCGCAACAGTACCTGGGATCGGTCTTGCCTCCCACTGACATCGCATGTGTGCTGGGCAGTGTTGGTCAAATAAGTGATGTATGAGCTCAAGGCAATCTTGCTGGCGATGCAGGTTCGTCCAGCCGCTGAGAGAAGAGTGCCACCCGGGAAGGTCAGGGATGGTGATCCGCTCTCCAGGTATAGGGACAGGAGCATTCAACAAATCTTGCAGTGATCGCTCAAGAGACTGGGTGCCATGGACTGGAGCACAGGGTCCTGCAAGGTGTTGAATGTAGGCTAGCAGATACGCAGTGGCATTTATGTAACAAAGATTGTCTGGGTTGTGCAGTGTAAGATGTAGCAGTGCAGCAGGAATGCACACAGATCTGAGTTCCCTGCCATCTACCATCCCACGGCCTCCTGGATCTCCTTGATCAACGGCGACCGCTCTGGGCAGGCCGGTTTGAGCCGGAGAGAGAGGAGCAGGAGCGCTGAGTTGGCATACCATTTCCGGAAGATCGCCATCGCCTCCGATGCTTCTGGTTGCTGCATGGACAGCTCCAACACAAATGTCGCTGTCTCGGATGTCGAGTCGGGCTTGGCGTTGCGGCCTCCGCTGAACTTCAAGACTAGGTCCGGATTCTTCAGCAGGGTTTTGAGTCTCTTAGCATCTGTGAGGATCTGATCGTGAGTGAGCGTCTCCGCCTGCCGCGGGACGAGCTTCTTGTCCTCGAAGTCCCAGTCCAAGAAGTTGAACTCCCCCTCCGACGTGGTCCATCCTAGTTCCTGGGCCTTCTTCTGGGACTCGGTGTCGGCTGCGAAGGCATTGATCCTGGTCACTAGTTCGGCTGCAAGATATTGGATGAGAGTTTGCTTCAAGGAGCGGGTCACCTTGTTCTGCTGTCGTTGTTCGCGCCAAGTTGTCGCCACCTCCTGGAGAAGCGGCACCATCAGCTGTGGGCCGTTGCCTGTTCGAAATGTGAAGATGACAGTGTGATCGCTCTGAAGGCGCGACAGATAGTCCGCTTGGACGATGAGGGCCTTTGCAACTCGATGCAGCAGAGCATGATCTCCCGAAGGCATCTTGGAGGGTCCATTGCGATTGTCTGGGACGTCGCTGCCCCGGCTCCCCTGAAAGGGGGCCGCGTGGCGGCCGCGTCCCGTCAACGGTTGCTGCTGTTGGCGCGTGCCGCTGCTCCGATTCGGCGGAGGGCCTTTGCCTCCTGGATGCTGATATTTGGTTGGATTCTCTGTCAAGTCCGTCTGTAGGGCTCTTTTCCCTAGAAGCCCTCCAAACACACTCTGTTCTTCCTGGTCGAGATCCATTTGCAAGCTCTCCGTCGCCATCACGATTGGGAGGAGCGACCAGAGCAGGGGCAGGTGAAACCAAGCTACTCTGAGCAAGACAACAGATGCGGGCTTGCCAAAGGACCGGGCATGTTGCAGCATGCTGGTCGGTTCGTGTAACCTTAGTGCCGCAAAAGACGCAGGGTGAAATGAGATGCCCCATTTTTCGGCAATCTGCTGCCGCAGACGCACCGTGCGTCGTATATAGAGCCTGATGCACTGAGCGATAGTGCAACTTGACGCTCTTGACCGATACGAGCCACTGTCCGCACGTAGTGCAGAATTGCCGCAAAAGCTCCTGAGCTTTGGGCTGTCTAGCAAATCGTAGCCAGTCCTCAGCTTTTTCTGGCAGCAAGCCATCAAGCGGTGAGCCCGTGGGAGCGGCAACAGTGTACGGCACCACCGGGGTCGGGGCCGTTGCTGTCGTAGTCACCTCGGTCACTTTAGCAGGAATCTGCTCTTCTAGCACTGTGGTACCTATCGACTCTTGGGGAGGGTCAGTGGTGGCAGGTGTGGAAATTGAAGAGGGATGAGAGGGCTCACGAACCGGGTCAGTGTGGCTACGTAATGCAGAGACTGTATCCTCGGATGACACCACTAAGGAGGGGTCCAGCTGTTGTCGATGTTGGGTACAGTGCCCTTGCGTGATATGTCTCCTAAAGTTGTGCCAGGTGGTGAAGTCCTTACGACAGTGCATACAAACGGGCATCCCATCGATGCTGTGTTTGCGCACCTCTGCTGCATTCATCTGAAGGAGAGGGTTGGGTAGGGGGGTTTCATGAAACTGATTGTGGTGCCTTTTGAGAGTAGCCAGGTCCGGAAACCAGAGGTCGCAGGTTGGGCAGGAGAAACGAGTGGTTCTAGGACCGTGCTCACCAGCGACAGGGGCTCCGTACGGCACCCCTTCCATTTCAGGGGGCCGGGCAGGAGCGTGGGAGATGCAGCTGCGATCGCCTCAGACTGGAGGTCAGCATCTTGAGGTGACGGGTTAATGACCAAGGGCTCCGCTACGGTCCGGTCCAGGTGTGAGGTCAGCGCCAGTTTGGATTCAGTGATATGAACCAACCAGTGTATGATCCGAGGCCTGGCGACCATGGGATCGCTAGAATCACGAGTCTTGACAAGAAGTTTTTGGCTCCGTTGCGGCAAGGAAAGTAAGGGGTCCTCTACGTTCAGGCGCTCGAGCAGCGCTCTGCTAGATTCCTGAGTCATGTGCGCAAAGCTGCGTGCGATGGCTCTCAGATGCCTAACCAAGGTGACTGTGATCCGGACTACATGCCTTTGCTGTAAGTCGACTAGGTGTAGACCATACAGAGCAGAGCTCCGGACACAAGCTAGCCAGAGCTGGACTCTCTTAGTCGTGGGCAGTGTGCGGGAGTGGAGGACCTTGAGAAGGCGAGCTCGCTGCGCTTCGGCTACCTGCAGACGGTGGTCAACAGTGGCAGCGGTGGCATCCACATAGGAGAGGATAATGCCTAGGTACGTCAGCTTAGTCACAATGGGCAGGCGGAGTGCCTTGCTGCCAGGTTGGGGTATAAGCAGGAAGCGGCCCTCCGCAGTGGTGGCCGTGTGAGCTCGCCACCATTGTGTGGCCTGCCGTCCTTTATATGCCACAATGAGTTGTGTTTTCCGATGCTGAACTTGAAGGCCAAGCTGAGCTAGGATCCGAAAGGTGTGGGCGATGATGTCCACCATATTCTCCAAATCCTGAACTCGGTGGACGATCCACTGGAGTAGTAGGTCGTCCGCGAACATCGTGGTGTCCTCTTGCAGCCATGTGACGGAGGTAACGCCTGCCAGCGCACGAAACAGTGCGATGGTGATGAGAGTCCATAAGCTCGGTGCTAGTGGGCATCCCTGCCGCACACCCCTTTCACTCTCCACGCGAGTTGTGGGGTCCTGGCCTGCAGGCCAGTAGCCAATGCAGTGGTGGAGATTGAGGATAACTGCCAGCTCCGGCTCCGGTACACGGGCCGCCCGCAGCTCTTGCTCGAGAACCTGTCTGTTGACAGTGTCAAACGCTTTGCTCGTATCAATAGAGAGCGTTACTCCCCCTTGACAAGAGGTGGGCTTCCGGCCAGTGTGACGACGTTCTCGTAGTGTAAGACGTTGCGACGCCAGGATTTGTTGGACCTGGGAGCAGTGATGCAAGGCACGTATGATTGCATGGTCTATGCTTCTGCCAGTTGTGTAAGCGTACTGGGGCCACAGTTTAGTGGCTTCGGCAAAGATTGGGCGAAGGCGCATGGTTAAGGCTTTGACAACGATGCGGCCCCCTCCCTCCGTCAATGCTATAGGTCGCGGTCGTAGGTTCTCAGGCTGGTCCGGCGGTTTTCCTGGTTTAGGAAGCCAGGCTACCCATGCATCAGCCCATAGCCGGTAGAACGTCCCAGGCTTCTCCCATAGGTTCTCACAAAGGGTAGCAAGGTGTGGTACTACCGCCTCCTTGCCAAGGTGCCATAATAGAAGTTGCGCAAGGTGCTGTGGTGTGGCCTTTCGGGCAGGGAGAGTGTTTATCGCCAACAAAAGCTCGGCCTCACTGAGAGGATGACTGGCTAGCGCCTGTTGGGGGCGGCCATCCACCAGGGGGGCCGGAGATTGCTGGGCATACTTATGAGTATCGGGTGGCAGAGCATGGGTGGGAGTAGCGTCACATGGTTGGTCAAAGAGAGAGGACTCCTCCGATGAGAGATCACGGGGCAGGTGGTAAACCTGTTCACAGTACTGAGTAAATCTTTTTGCCTCTTCTCGCTTGGTCAACAGCTCACCTTTGGCGCCCCGAAGTTGAATACGAACCCTAGCGGTTTTCGGTGCTAGGCGTCTAATAACCTGCCAAATTGCGGACTTATCCCCTTGCCTGTCTGCTTGCCAAGCCTGCTGAAGTTGTTCGTCAAGGACCTCGCGTTTGGCTTGGCGACCACGTTTGCGTAATTGGCGATGAAGGTGCAAGTAGTGGGCCTGGTGCTTCCAGGCGGTGAACAGATTTGCAAGGCTAAGCCACAGTCGATTTCCGGTTTGACGCCAGTGTCGAATCTGGGCCGGAAAAGTCAGGGGACGTAGTGTATCAACCGCATAGCGCAGGGCAACTTGGCGACTGGTCCACGTGTCTTTCACCGTGCCTTGAACCTTGTCGGCAACACTCAGGGTTGGAGGGCCGTGGCTAGCAGGGAGCAGTTTGCGAGCTGCATACTGCAAGGCTTCGTCGAGCTGTTCAGGGGTAGGTTGGGCTGGTAGGTACTCTGCGAGGCTGTCGCGGAAGGCTTGAATGCACGAGCTGGGTTGTTCAGAGGCGTACCTGGCAGCCTTGTTTCGGTGCACTTCGGCGGCAGGTGGCGCAGTTTGATAGTGTATCGCGGGTAAAGAAACCGAGACTGGGTGGTGCCGGGCTCCCCCTCTCCAACGCAACAGGTGAAATGCGTGGTCAGGTTTGGCCTGCCTGGCAAGGCCATCAACCTGGGCTTCACGTGCGAAGAAAAAGTCTATGTGGCTCTTAGCATTATCGTGCTCATACGTAAAGGATTGGGAGCCTCGGCACCACGTGTTGAGGGCCGTGAGTTTGTGTGTGGAGGCGAGAAGGTGTCTGTCGGCGTGGGGGTGGTGACTAATGAGGGTGCCAGGACCATACACACGGGTGTCCCGTGTACCGGTAGTGTTAAAGTCTCCCCCCATCAGCGAGACATTACGAATAGGCAACGAGGAGAGGGTTTTCTCCAGGTGGTGCAGGACTCTTTCTCTTTTGTGTAGAACGGCTGCCTGGTCAGGGCCGGTATGAAAAGCATATTGGTACACATTGATTAGGTCAACGTCTCGCCCCTTGATGGGGAGTCTGAGATGCAGGAGGTGGCCCTGAAGTGGCGTGGACCATCCGATGTCTTCGAAGGGAGCTAGAGACTTTCGCACCAAGATCATGCACCCTTGAAAGCGATGGTCCGAGGTACCACTGTGAAAGACATGAAACCGAGGCAGGCACCAGGAGTTGGTGAATCTCCAGTGCGATTCCTGCAGAAAGACGAGGTCATAGTCTTCTTGGTTATGTAACCAGATCTGGACTTCCAACCAGGCATCCTGCGAGAGCCCTCCTAACCTGAGGGCGGCTCCGCACAGCGGGCCGAGTGGTGCAACTAGCTGTGGCACCCTGCAACGTATTGAGAGCACACACCCTACCTCGATACGTGGTGGTGTGGGTAGGAGTCCGAGTCGCACGCCCTATGGCACGGCGTAGAGCACGTTTACGAATGATAGCGCGGGGACTCAGGTAGTGGCGTCCTGCATGAACAGGTGCAGGATGGATAGGTTGGCCCTCGTGTTGAGTAGCAGAGCTGGTCTGTTGATCTACCGCTGGGGGAGTAGGGGTAGTGGAGGCAGTAGAACCAGGGTCGCCTTTGGCTAAGCCTAGAGTCAGGCAAAAACAGAGGAATATGAGCATTCGTGTGACGACACGAACTTTTGCTGAAGCTGCTCGGGCCTTGGGGTTGCGCCGGCAACCGAGAAGGCGACTGCTGTCCCAGGACGTAGTGCTTGGACCTGAGAAAGGAGCAGGGTGAAGCAAAGGTACCATCACAGCAAGGAGAATCCACCGGCTCAGCAGGCATACTACAGAAAGGAGCTGCTGGCTACAGATGATGGCTAATACTTGGGCAGACAACAACTGAAGGTATGGACCTGGCTCAGCACTTGCATGAACACTGGAAAGCATATATGCCTCTACCATCGCAGGGGATCGGCTCTCCGAAAGGGGGCCGCTTCGCGGCGAAAGGGAACGAGCACGGAAAAGACGGTCTTGTAGAGCAAGTGGGCCTGGAGCAGCAGCTTCTTGATCAGTGAGGGCAGGAGCAACCGGAGACCCGAGCCACATGTGGAACACCATGGTCAGCTGGTCGAGCGAGATTCCCCATGGGAGGGAATCGTAAACCCGGCGGGGTATGTTGCTGACCAGACTGTGCAACAGCGTAAAAAGCTCCCCAAGTTGTTCGAGCAGATCGCGACGGGAGCTTTCCCAGAGAGCCAGTGACCAGGCTTCAACCAGGTCCCCGCACGTGCTCGAGCTGCTGATCTGTGGTAGATAACCACTGCTCTGTAAGCCGAGGATGCTCACTCCGAGACTGAGGATGTAATTACCCACTGGAGGCAAAGGTAGCGGCACCCCTGAGGGGCCGACGACACCCTCTTGCATGAGCTTGTCTCTCATGAGATGAAAGTCATGGTGTCTTGCTGCATACCCGCCGGCCGCTTGGTATAAGTGGAGAAGGTGAGGTACATCTGCATCTTGAAGTTCAGCCGCTGCCTCGTGAACCCGCAGCAGTAAGTCCCATTTGAGCCGCAGCGCATCAAGGGCAGGTGCAGTGTTTGGCGGCGGCACTGTTTTGCTGCGACGTTTTTTCTGCGGTTGACCAGCATCCATTCTCAGGGTCAATGATGTTGTCAAGGTCGGCTCCCCATCGGGGGCCGCCTGAGTGATGTCCTGATCAGTGGTGGTGGTAGTCGGAGCGGTCGCCGGCATCGGAGCTGACCTTTTGGCCGGAGAAGCGGGTCTGGCTTCGGTCGCCGTCGCCGGCCTCACTGGTACCGCTGGTGCCTCTTGTGCCCCTCCCAGGGTTATGTCAATGCTTGGTGGGGGAGCTTTGGTACGTTTGGGAACCCACTCCAATTGCTTCGGTGCAGGCGGAGGTCCTCGTCCCAGGCCCTTCCCACTCGCCTTCTTGGACAAAGGAACAGGTGGTGGAGGAGGTAGCCTGGCCTTTGGCAGCACCGGTGTCCATGAACCAGCAGCCTGCGACTCCTTGGGGCGCGATCCAGTCACAGCGCAGTTGGCTGCCGGCGTAGCTGCCGCAGATCCCGTGAAGGCATCTCCGGCACCCGTGGCGGGGCCGTCGACTTGCACCTGCTTTGGCGGTGGAGCCATGCCTGTTCCCACAGTCAACTGCTGCCCTTTCGGCATCGCAGGGGTATCTGACTGGGACGGTTGAGCTCCGTCCGTGCCATGGGCCTTGGCAGCAGCTCGTGCTGCTCTTTTGGCGAGTTCGCCGGCTGTTCGGCGTCGGGTGCCATCGGGTCTGTAGTGCTGTCTAGGCCCTCCTCCAGGCCGATACATGATGGAGAAATGCTGCAGTAAGTCAGCGAACCATGTCGGCTGAGAGCGTAGGCACTGGAAGCAATCAAGCACGAGCTTGCTAAGGAAAGACCGAGAGGATAACCTGTCGCGAGAGCTTTGTCCGGAGCGGCGGCGGCGCCCAAGTAGAGGCCGAGCCTGCCAATACCGTGGATGGGGTGATAGCGGTCCCTCAAAAAGAAAGGGTGAGGGTACAAACCACTGGGGTCGAGCAGCCGAGGTGGGAGCTTGATGACAGCGAGTCGGGTGAGAAAGGACCTGAGCATGAGCAGAGTCTGAAAGGAGCACAGGTGGCTGAGTTATAGAAGACATGACCTTGCAGTGATCTAAGCGAGATTTTCTGGAATGTCGCCTGGATTTCGGCACCCTTTCCGGGGCCGGCGAGTGGCCTCGGCTTCCTTCCTGGGGTGAGACGCCAATCGCGGCAAAGGCCGCCTTCAGGCGGCCGGGTGATGGAATGGAATCGCCTGGGACGTCATTGGCACATGCCGGTGCATATATTGCACCTTCATGATGTAGTCGATGGGAATACATCCATTGAAGCCTTCCGTCAGCACCACCGAGTTGGTGCTGACATACAGGCGCATGTTGTCCCGGAGAGCCCGTGGAATGTCGAGATAAAGAAGGATTTCGACATCTTTCCGCATTCCAGAAGTGGCCCTGTGTTGATGTCTGGGTAGGGCCATGGCGAAATGGACATGTTTCCTGGCCCGCTGCCCTCGGTCTCCTCCCGCTCGTAGGCCTTGGTGATAAATCGAGGAGTAATGTCGAAAGTATGTTCCGTGAACCTCCAGCGGCACCTCATGTGGGGCCGTAATACGGGTGAGAAGAAGGTCGTCCTGAACTTGCTGCTGTGAGTGGCCCTGGGTAGCCCTGATAAGGAGCTCGCGACCGTGCCCGCGCCCTTGCCATGACAATTGGAAACGCTGCTTGTCATTGGCGTGCACCGCCTCCTGAATGTCTGTCAGGGTAGCGCCTGCCTGCCGGAGGCGTGGGTGCCGCAGTAGCTCTGTCACTGGGATATATCCGTCCTCGCGTACTCGCCCCGTGTGTCGCAAGATCTGCGACATTGCTTTTGAGGTTTCGACCTGCCAGCTCGGGCTTCTTCTCGGCGCTGGTGATCGTACCGGCGATCTGGAGCGATGGTAGCCCCTTTGGGTACTGCGATGCCGCGTTTCGGCTCCCCTTTCGGGGGCCGGCCGCAACCCGTACCTGCTTCCAGAGAGGCGTGGCAGTTCGAGCAGGACCAGAAATGGTATCCTTGAGAACCCCCACACTGTCTCCAGCAGGCTCGTGCTCTGGGAAGTGATCATCGGCTTCTTCATCGTCTCTGCCAGCTGGGACCGGCTCCCTTTCGGGGCCGTCCTCATCCTCCTCAGTGTCTGTCGGATCCTGGTCTTGGTCCTGGGCAGCTGCCTGAGCTGCCCGCTCTGCAGCCTTGGCCTTCCTTTTGGCGATTTCTCCTTGGGTGCGCCTGCGGCGGCCATCAGGCCGCCATCGTGATCGAGGGCCGGCCCTCCTCCCCATGGCCGATATGTCCCTCTGATGCTGTTGTGTAGGGGTCCGAGATGGATCGTCTATACTCAGATGGGAGGGAAATCTAAGCAGAGAGGTAAGGGTAATGATTAGAGCTCTGGGAGTGAGAACCTGAGGTCCCAAGGGCCCGGTGTAACACAAGGAGCAGAAAATCCCCCACTTCTGAAAGCCAAAAGACTGCCCGTGAGCTCGCATGATAAAGCCGGAAAGTGCAGGTCGGACATGTGTCTGATCTCGCCCGCAGAGGCTCAGAGGCAGACCGTGAGACAGACGCCATGCTTGTAGGTGCAGGTTCCAGCCTGTCCCAGGATAGCTCCCACACAACGGGGTTTGTTGGCTGCAAGAAGTAGCACGGCACCCGGGTGGGGCCGACCGAGTTGCAGGCTGACCTGAGATACGAGTGAGCTGGAGCACACCTGGCAGAAGACAAGGCTCCCTGTGAGGGGCCGTGAGGCTGCACAGTGAGGGGCTGCACTTAGCATAGGCTGCCCAAGCAGCCGACCGACCTAAGGTGTGAGTAGGCCTTGCTACAGAAGCTCAGCTCATACAGCCGAGGGTGGCAGAAGTGCATAAGAACTCCTAGTTTTCGCAGCTGCCCTGCAACGGGAGAGACAACTCCACCATGGCTGCTCTCTCGGATCACTCTAGCAGGTTCATGCAGCTCATACGGCTCATGCAGCTCATGCGGTTCACTTGGCTCTGCGCGACGATCCAGCTGCTGATGTAGTTCTCGAGGGCGGCTTCTCCTCGTCAGTGCTGCCGAACGGGGAGTGGGAATAGTGCACGGGCTGTGGCGGCGGCGGCCCACAAGGGGGGCCGTGTCTCCTCCCGCTCCTTTCGATTTCGGCAGAGTCAGAGGAGCGATCCCGTACTGGCCGGGGTCTCGGTGGATCATACGGCGGTCCAGCAGACGGTCCCGGCGGATTCGGCGGCACCAGCTCCATGTCCATTGCATCGACAGCCTCCGAGGAGTCGGTGAACCAGGAGATCTGCGAGGTGCGGCCTGAGGAACTGCCTCGAGAAGAAAGGCGGGTGTTGTGCTTGGGGACCTGGCCAGCCGGCTTCCGACCACGACGACGGCTCCCGCAAGGGGCCGTGGCTGAACGGGGCATGCTCGGGCGTTTGAGAGCGGCCTTGGGCTTCTGTGAGCTGGGCCTCTTCGCCACACGGCCGGCAGTGCCGGCAATGCAGCTCGATGGCTTGCGTCGGATCGTGGCCCCCATGCCTCCTTACGGGTTGGATCTAGGGCGGGTCCCTGGCTTGAGCAGCAGTCCTGCAAAGGTAGTGTCAAGACTACACAAGGAGCAAAATAACGGAGCAGGCGGTCCCCAAACAGGGCCGGTGAGGCAAGAAGGTGGTACAAGAAGAAGATGGTTTCCAGAATAACCTGGATGACCTGAGTTTCGCGATCTGCATTACCAGTACAGCATGTTGAGGCTGCAACGATGCTCGGTGAAAAAGAAGATCGCCTACCTCGTGGCTTCGCACTAGTGTGTGATAGCACTAGGAGGGCTGAATAAGCCGCTCCTGCTGGACCTGAGGCAAGGTATCCAGCAACCCTCGCACCCCTCGCCTGACAAACGGGATGGTGATGGGCAATTTGAAATCGAGGCCCGGACTTGGGACCGGGCTCGGCTCGGACCGGCTTCCGCTGAGGGAGCCGTCTGTGGAGAGCATCGCGAGTGCTCCCGCGAGCAGCGCGCTCGCAGCTATCATCAAAGTCAAGAAAGCGATGCTGGCTCCCGGGACCGGGGCCGCCGGTAGCATTCACATGCTCAATCCATGGAGTGCAAGTCCAGTGCAGAAGTACTCTCAGAGTTCTGAGCCAGGGACGTAACCTGATCGGCACCCTGATAGGGGCCGTAAGTGGCATCGTGCTTGCGCTGTGCCTGTGCCAGCGCCTGCGCTGCGAGAAGATCCTGGGACCTAAGTATGGAGGTTCTGCGGCGCACCTTCCGTTTCGGTGTAGATCCCAGCTTGGAGAGCAAAATGCACTCCGCGGGTGTATCGGCAGAGCAGTCCATAGCACACGTGTCCTGATCAATGACTGAGCTCTGTTCCAACGCGGACTCCCTTGCGGGGCCGGTTGCAGGTCCTGAATCGGGTCCTGAGTCGGGTCCCAACCACGCGGAGCTAATTTTGTTGGGGTTGCGGATCGATTCGGAGGTCCTGTCGGTACTGGCAGAAAGGTCAGCGCACTTGCCACTAGACTCATCATTGCGAGCAGCATGAGAAGACGCCATGTCATGCGGCACCCGGCTGTATATACAAAGCTCTGCTTGTAGAGCCGGTCTGAGCCGTGGTGCTTAGAGAGAGAGAGAGAGAGAGAGAGAGAGAGAGAGTGCTTTCCGGCTGACAGGGGGTCCCTTCTGACACAGCAGAGGACTTCACATCTAGGTACTCGTGTTAGCCGAACAGCGGTAGGGTAACTTAGTTTAATGGGACCTGCCCTTGATTCTTTCCCTTTTCCATTCACTGTTTTGTCTCCTACACTGTTGGTTTGTCGATATTTGCTTGTAGGCAGTGCCAGGTACACGAGGTTAGGTCAGCACGGAGCAAGGACACCGAAGGCATCTGGGGGAAACGCATCACCCACACGCTGGGTCCCGGACTGCGGGGTAGCAGAGTCCCTTCGGGGTGGGAAAGCAAAGGGCGGAGGTACAAAAGAGAGCACAGTAGGGGGTAGCTGGGTAGCTTGTGACACCGCGAGTGGGACCTGAGACCAGCATCGACTAGGCGGGGCTGCATTGTCCGAGTGCATGGGGGCTACAGGGTTGAAAGGCGACACGCTCAGCCCAAGCTACGTTTCACGCCGACAGACCAAAGACACCAGCTCACCAGCGTAGCGCGAGAGCGCAGCGGTACGGGTGCCACTCGTGCCTCATACGCTGAGCAAGCAAGCAAGCATGCAAGCAAGCAAGACAGACAGAGAGAGAGAGTGCGCTTGAGATAGAGTGAGAGTGAGTGCTTCTGCACAGCCTCGAGCCCATTGTGACAGAATGCTGTCGTGTTGTGCTTTGAAGTACGTCATCAGGATGCCACCGTCACCGATGAGGGAGCTGTAGAGGCATCGATTCCTTGGACTCTTGGATGTTGCAGATGTAGGGGCTGCTTTTCTTCAGCAGCACATTTTGTTTTTGTGACCGCCCCTGTGTGTTCTGAACGCAGGACCTGGGTGAATCTGCAGAAGCCGGTGAGGTCAGCGACGGGGCCGAGAGACAGAGAGACTCAACTCTGTGAGTGCTTCCACACCGTCACGAGTCCGTTGGGACAGAATGCTGTCGGCGCAGACTGTCATGCACGTGCTGGACAGCCGCCCAAAGATGTGCTGTGTGTTGTGGTTTGAAGTATGCCGTCATCAGGATGCCACTGTCACCGATGAGGGCGCCGGAGAGGCATCGATTCCTTTGGCTCTTGGATGTTGCAGATGTAGGGGTTGCTTTTCTTCAGCAGCATATGTTGTTTTTGTGACCGCCCTTGTGTGTTCTGAACGCAGGACCTGGGTGAATCTGCAGAAGCCGGTGAGGTCAGCGACGGGCAAGAGAGACGCAGTGAGTGCTTCCACACCGCAGACTGTCGTGCATGTTCTGGACAGCCGCCCAAAGATGTGCTGTGTGTTGTGGCTTGAAGTATGCCGTCATCAGGATGCCACCATCACCGACGAGGGCGCCGTAGAGGCATCGATTCCCTGGGCTCTTGGATGTTGCAGATGTAGGGGCTGCTTTTCTTCAGCAGCATATTTTGGTTTTGTGTCCGCCACTGTGTGTTCTGAGCACAGGACCTGGGTGAATCTGCAGAAGCCGGTGAGGTCAGCGACGGGAAAGAGAGACGCAGTGAGTGCTTCCACACCGTCTCGAGTCCGTTGGGACAGAATGCTGTCGGCGCAGACTGTCATGCATGTTCTGGACAGCCGCTTAGGATGTGCTGTGTGTTGTGGCTTGAAGTATGTCGTCATCAGGATGCCACTGTCACCGATGAGGGCGCTGTAGAGGCATCGATTCCTTTGGCTCTTGGATGTTGCAGATGTCGGGGCTGCTTTTCTTCAGCAGCATATTTTGGGTTTGTGTCCGCCACTGTGTGTTCTGAGCACAGGACCTGGGTGAATCTGCAGAAGCCGGTGAGGTCAGCGACGGGGCCGAGAGACAGAGAAAGTCAACTCTGTGAGTGCATCTGCACAGCCTCGATTAGGTTGGGACAGAATGCTGTCGGCACAGACTGTCGTGCATGTTCTGGACAGCCGCTTAAGATGTGCTGTGTGTTGTGGTTTGAAGTACGTCATCAGGATGCCACTGTCACCGACGAGGGCGCCGTAGAGGCATCGATTCCTTGGGCTCTTGGATGTTGCAGATGTAGGGCCTGCTTTTCTTCAGCAGCATATTTTGTTTTTGTGACCGCCCCTGTGTGGTCTGAACGCAGGACCTGGGTGAATCTGCAGAAGCCGGTGAGGTCAGCGACGGGGCAGAGAGACGCAGTGAGTGCTTCATAGTGCTTCCACACCGCAGACTGTCGTGCATGTTCTGGACAGCCGCTGAAAGATGTGCTGTGTGTTGTGGCTTGAAGTATGTCGTCATCAGGATGCCACCATCACCGACGAGGGCGCCGTAGAGGCATCGATCCCCTGGGCTCTTGGATGTTGCAGATGTAGGGGCTGCTTTTCTTCAGCAGCATCTTTTGGTTTTGTGTCCGCCACTGTGTGTTCTGAGCACAGGACCTGGGTGAATCTGCAGAAGCCGGTGAGGTCAGCGACGGGGAAGAGAGACGCAGTGAGTGCTTCCACACCGCAGACTGTAGTGCATGTTCTGGACAGCCGCCCAAAGATGTGCTGTGTGTTGTGGCTTGAAATATGTCGTCATTAGGATGCCACTGTCACCGATGAGGGCGCTGTAGAGGCATCGATTCCTTTGGCTCTTGGATGTTGCAGATGTCGGGGCTGCTTTTCTTCAGCAGCATATTTTGGTTTTGTGTCCGCCACTGTGTGTTCTGAGCACAGGACCTGGGTGAATCTGCAGAAGCCGGTGAGGTCAGCGACGGGGCCGAGAGACAGAGAGAGTCAACTCTGTGAGTGCATCTGCACAGCCTCGATTCCGTGGGGAGCGAATGCTGTCGGCACAGACTGTCGTGCATGTTCTGGACAGCCGCTTAAGATGTGCTGTGTGTTGTGGTGTGAAGCATGTCGTCATCAGGATGCCACTGTCACCGATCAGGGCGCCGTAGAGGCATCGATTCCCTGGGCTCTTGGACGTTGCAGATGTAGGGCCTGCTTTTCTTCAGCAGCATACTTTGGCTTTGTGACCGCCCCGGTGTGGTCTGAACGCAGGACCTTGGTGAATCTGCAGAAGCCGGTGAGGTCAGCGACGGGGCCGAGAGACAGAGAGAGTCAATGCTGTGAGTGCTTCTGCGCAGCCTCGAGTCCATTGTGACAGAATGCTGTCCGTGCAGTCTGTGGTGCTTGTTCTGTGACAGACGCTCAAAGATGGGCTGTGTGTTGTGGTTTGAAGTATGTCGTCATCAGGATGCCACTGTCACCGATGAGGGCGGCGTAGAGGCATCGATTCCCTGGGATCTTGGATGTTTCGTGATGTTGCTATTCGTCTCCAGCAGCATGGCTGGATACTGCTGCATGATCTCGCTTAACTTAGAGTGACTGTCGAGCGAAGTGTGTAAGCGTGTACCAGACTAAGCTCCAGAGCTTCACCAACCCGGATACGAGAAAGAGTATGTGGCAGTCGGTTGCCCATCCAGTCACTAGTTCCATGTTAGCAGCCCGCAGGATGAAGGCATGCCGCCGACCCTGCACGTGGAGGACACAAGTTCGGCACCTTTGCACGTGCCTGGCCTGCGGGGTATGCCGGGATGTGGATTCATGCTGTCTTGGCTTTGGACCGAAGATGTTCCATGACCTCGTCAAAGCAGCTGGGCACGATTCCGGTTGAGAATGCCCTCCCCTGTGGGTATGACATCAGGTCTTTCCACTCTTGGGGGTCAGTTATTGTTCCTGCCTTAAGCACAGGAATGGCCCAGTGAATGAGAGGATCTTTTTTTCGGTTTTGGGGTTGCCATGCGATGTTGATGGCTGAAGCAAGCGTCACTGCGGTCACGCAGGTTTCGCCACAGTCTGACGATGAGATTGACTGCCTTCACGAAGAAAGCAGTCATGCTACCCACACAGGCATTAGCAGCCTGTTGGCACGACAACTCGCAACAGGAAGAGAATCTCAATCAGCTCGCTTTAAAATTCTTGTGCACATGCTCGCGGGCACATCGTGTTGTTGTGGTAGAGCAAACAACCTTCGAAAGCTAACAAACCGAAGCTGTCCGTCTGTCCGTCCCTCACTGTGTTTTTCTCGCTGACGTCACTTTCCCTGTGCACGGACATGGCCAATATCCAACTGTTGGCTTGTCCGCGCCCTCAGCAACAGGATGCGGATTGGGGAAGCTCTGACAATCACTTTGCTGCTCATCAAAAACTTGGATTGCTGGGTTGGTCACAGCGGATTGCCGTACTAGTACTTTGCAGGCTGCATGCATTACAGAGCGAAAGCAGCAGCTTCGTTGTAGGGAAGGCTAGACGGTTAAGGGTTCGGGACTTCGGAATCCACAAGATATGTGCGAACTGAACATGGCGCAGTGTCGTTGACCATGATAGCAAGACGCACAGAGCAGCAGCGGCAAACCGTGCCGATATTGGCAGCATCAGAGAGCTACGATTGCTTTTCGTATGAATCATTATC
This sequence comes from Symbiodinium sp. CCMP2592, assembly GCA_905221615.1. Taxonomy (NCBI): domain Eukaryota; class Dinophyceae; order Suessiales; family Symbiodiniaceae; genus Symbiodinium; species Symbiodinium sp. CCMP2592. Next base: position 226,931 of record CAJNDT010006240.1, read on the forward strand.
ATCGCTGCTGCTACCACTGAGTTTATTGCCACTCCAACAGGTGCTTGCCACGTACCTGGAGTATTACCATGGTTCAGTGTTGGTATCAGTCTTACTCGCTCATACAAGTATTTTTCGAATCTGTTACTGAATATTAATGCAGGTGCATGTCATGAATCATCAATCCTTCGTTATTGGCCACTAGCGTTTAAATGCTTGTTTCACATGGTTACGTGCTAGTTCTAAACACCAGCTGTTATCCGGGTTGTTGTTATGGAGTATGATCGTGGTTCTGACTATGCTTATGATTATGAAAAATAGCTATATGACTATGAGTATGGTAGTGCTTGTGAAGATTATCACGTTTATCAGTATGTCTGCAATTATGGCTTCCATCATAATTGTCTCTGTCCTGGCAGGTATTTTTGTTACCATTATGATTACCTTTAATTGTCGATGTGACTGTTACTGTTACTTCTGTTGGTATTTCTGTAGTAGTCCTATTATTGTTGGTACTCACTATTGACTCATTACTTGTAATGGTGTGACCTGGCATTCCAAGGCTGGTGGCGAGATGCTCAAGGGACTCCACTGGAATGCCAAACTTCACGAGTATGTTGACTCATCGGGCGACGTGCCCCGTCAAAACCGGGTGTAGATGTGGTGTGCGGGGGCTTTTCAGTGGGTTTGAGCTTGTTTTTTGGCTTCCTGTGAGTACTCTGAGATGTCCCTCAGCCAGCGTGTGCGTCCGATTGTAACCGTGCAGCAGCAGGTACCCCATACTCTCTGGAATACCCGGGATCATTGGAAATACGACAACGACTACGACGTCGACAAGGCCTTCTCTCCACACTGCACACCGCACGGGGAAGTTAGGCAAGGACATGATGTCATCCGAAGAAGCCCCCAGGTTTCCGGGCTTCACGGTCACTTCCTCGATGCGGGCGAGGCAGAGGCTGATCTGTTTGCGAATGTCAGAGTGCGGCAGCTCGGCAAGAGCAGGTTGCTTCGGACCTCCACGGCTTGCACTGGGACTCCCACCAGCACACTTATGTGGACACGTCGGGCAAGGCAAGGAAGATCAAGACACTTTCTTGAGGGTTCCTGTTTGCCTGGAGAGATCAGGCTTTCTTGGCAGCTTTGACTGTAGATACACGCCCTAACCCTTTTTGCCATGTTGGGTTGTGATGGCTGGTGCGTCGTCACGTGTTTCTGCTTCCTGTCTTCCTTGTCGATGTTGGCTGCCGGCACCTTTAGCTTATCGACGATCCTGCATCGCTGTGCAGGTGTTGGAAACTTTCGTATGAATCATGGCATTACTGTGAGGTTGTCCAACCTTTCTTGATTATCTGAGATGCTTCCTCTTCGCAGCCTCCCAAGACCAGGTGCCTTCGTCGCTCGAGGGCTTGCACTGGGACTCCCACCTCCATGGTTTCGTGGATGGCAAGGCAAGGTTTTTCTCCGGAAAGTCGGCGCATCTTGGCACCTGCTGTGTCGAAAGCCGACCAGCCCTCACATAGCTGTAAGACCAGTCGCATTTTATTTGTTTGGCAGCTCCCCAACATCCCAAAAGCCACCCATCGGATTCTTACAGACTCTTACTCTTGAAGGCGGTCCAGCCTTGTTGCAATGCGTCACCCCTCGCGCGGGAGGATTTCGCAACAAAGAGTCCCTCCCGTCAAATCTGGGAATGAAGCGGAAGTTGCGGCGGTTGCGGTGTCACCCTCACGGTGTCCTCTGCCAATTTGTGATGCAGTGCGGATATCCCAGCCCGGACTCCGTTCTTTGTCCGCAGTTGTTGTGTAATGTTGTGTATCCAAGTATCCAGATGGTGGGGTCTCTCAGTCAGGGCGTGTCCGGGTGGCCAAACATCCGGCCGGTGGTCTTCGTCCTTCTTGACTGAGTGTATCGATATTCCGGTGTCTCGGTGTCCTGCTTCTCGAGTTTTAAAGCCGGACCCCAATAGCAGCAATGTTCCCACGATTAAATCTATACAAGGCGAAATGCTCAAAGATCGAGTTCCCAAACGGCTTTCCTCTGTGTTTTTGCACTCCTCGCCTCATCCAGAAGCTAACAGACGGGGGACATCTGCATCCACAAAACATGCAAGAAACGTGTCGCGGAATATTCTGGACATGGCAAGATCTATTGGAGTTCGGGTTTGAGTCCATTGATCCGATGTCCAATCATGAACCCGACAGGATCTTGGCAGCTATCCTTCCTACGCAGGCGCCGGATTCACGCTTCGCTCCGTCAGAAACAGGGCCAGTGGGTGGTGCGTCTTTGCTTTGCTTGTGTGGGTTAGGACGTGGGCCTTGGGGTTGTTTCCAGCTCTTCGAATGATACCTGTGAGGTTCCCATACCCACGAGCACCACATCGTGATCCACCACTATCATCCAATTGGACATGCTGTCGCGAAGCTGCATAGTGTACAGCAGAACCACCTGGTTCGGAGTTTAGATCGTGCTATCGGCACGGAGCAGCAAACCGTGTTGTCGAAGACTGAGTATCAACTACGATCATGTGTGCAGCACCCCCGAAACGAGGCAGTTCCTGCACGAAGAAACGTGCAGGCCTGACAAGCAATCCAGTTTGTCTTCTGAGGTCCACACGATGTCACTTGGCATTGACATGGAAGGGGGAATTGTAGAAAGGCCAGTTAGATGTTGCCTTTGCTTGCCTAGGTCCTGAATGTCGACATCAAGATTTGTTTCGGTAAAGTCGTTGCTGTAGTGAGGGTGGAGGATGATGCGTCCCACTGCAGCTCAGGTACGACTGCCATGCAGGCTTGAGCAACGCGCAGGCACGCTGCGGTACACTGTGCAGTTGGCTCAAGCAGCGCCAGATCCCGGCCTCACAGCACAAGAGTCATCACAGAGAACTCTAAGTCGTCATGGCAATCTGAACCTTCTAAAGGAGCTCTGTCTTTTGTGAGCCCTTTGGCTGCAGGCCGGCTGGTCAGATGGCAAGAAGGCGGGGTGGGAAGTACTGCGGAAAGAGCTTGGTGGAGATCCTGACAAGTACTGCAGAAGCGCGTTCTCAACAGCCTTCGGAAAACCTCCAAGACTCTCAACAACATGTGCTGGTATCTCCCCTGTGGGAAACTTCCCACAGCCAGCGATTTTACGCATCCGCTCAGACGTCGAACTCAACCCCGCACTCTTGAGAACTGTCACGGCCAGGCACACTGCTGTCACTACATGCACTTGGGATGCCCGAAGCCACGGCCCCGGAAAATTCGCAGGAGAGCATTTGGAGATATGAGCCCTCTCGGCGGTCCAGCAGCATGACAAAGGGATGTCGAGATGCTTAGAAATTGTTTGGGGCATCACATGACAGGCCAAGGCTGCGATCAGCTTAGTAAGCACTTAACACAGGCTGGGCAGCACTCCCAGCGCCCCGGAGCCCAAGTACGACTGCCACGAGAGCGGAAGCCTGAGATGGTCCTTGCTCTGGCAACTGGCAACTGCACATTCGGTTGGTCATGCTGCCTTTACGGCACTTCGGCTGGGCTTTGTTGGCCTATGAAAGGTGAAGAAGACCCAGCCGCCAATTGGACCGACGAGAAGAAGGACTGGTGCTGTGAAAGCTACAGCCGCGGCTGCCATGGCCTCGGCTAGAACCCCAAACACCACCGAATGCGACCTCTGCAACTCGTGAATCAGAAAGAGCCATATCTATGTCCTGCATCTCCGCACACACCCTGACGCTTGCACAGCGTGTGACGCCTTAATTTGATCCAGCAGAGCCAGGTCCTGACGAGCCGCCCGCCCAAAGCTACAACTGCGAAGCCGGTCAAGACAAGTGGGAAGAAGGCGCTGCAGATGTGCCCAGCAACCACGGCTCTCTGGTAGGACCTGCAAAGTGCCCTGTCCAGTTTGGCCGCACGAGAAGCGCGCCTGGTGCTGCTACACCCACAAGATCGCCTGAGAGCTGGCTGCACTGGCCTTTACTAACAAATGCCCCCACCCGGCTTGCACGTAAGGAGGCCGGATTCGGCCTCAATCGAGCTTAAGCCTGTTGGTAGGGAGGGCACTCAGAGCCGCCCAGGCGATCCTTACAACTGCCAGGCGGGGTCCTGTGCGAAGCACATGTGCTTGCAGGGTGGATCGGGGAGTTGAGAGCTTCGGAGCTCGGCGGAGACCAAAACCTTCTTAAAGGCCCACTCACTCAGAAGACAGCAGGAGAACCTCACCACCTGGAACGCGAGCTGGACGGCAGCCAAGAAGGCAGGTTCCACTCACGGGTGCTCCGACTGCTTGACTGGACACCGCACACGTGGTGCGAAGTGGTAGGCAGAGTCAAGAAAAAGAGCTTTAATCTGCAGGGATGGTGCTGCAAGCATCAGCGTCTGGGCTGCCCATACGACTGCGCAGCAGGTGCGGTGCCGGTACACAGCAGGCTTGAGGTTGCCATGGATGTATTGAGAAAGGGGGGATGCAGAACCATTATAGCCTGCATGTTGTCCTACGAATGAAACACCTGCGCATGTGCGGCCGCACAGGGGAGTTGGATACAACGAATTGCCTTCCCCACGTCACCCGAAAGGTGACGATGCCTGGCAAGGCGGGCCCGCCGCCAGTGCCAACGCCAAACCCACAGGGGCTTGACCGTCAAGTTCGTTTACCTACGAGCTTGTGAGACTTTCCGTATCAGATCCTTCTAGACAGCCATGTTGCAAATCCTGTCCATGAATCTCCCATTGTGCTGCAGGTTGGCCTGCGAAGAAGAAGGACTGGTGCTGCGCACATCAGGCCAGCGAGTTCGGGGTGAACTGTTCGGGTTGAGGGCTGGCGAGGCGGACAGATGCATGTTCACCAGTATCCCAAAGCTATCCAAAGAAGATGGCTCATGTTGTCGGGATCCATCAGGGCCCAGGCGCTGCCCAAAGTTCTCGTGCAAGCTGCTCAGGTTCATGCATGCCACACTTGCCGGTTGGCGGCTGACGAAAATCGGTCCAACAGCTCGATAGTGTCTATCCTTTATGTCAGTGGCATAGATCAGGGTGCGCGTTGCGTCACTTTCTGAGGCTGGAAAGCTTTTGGAGTGTTAGGGTTTGTCAGAGTGACACTGCTCATTTCTTCAGATGTCGAGCAATGCCTGAGTGTATTCTCGACCTTTTTTGCAAAAGACAGCATTGACGCGCCGCCCACGAGATGTATTCTACATTCTGGCCCAATAACCTATTGCGTGTAACACACCATGCCAGCAAGCGGCCGTCAACACTTGGCAACCTACGAGTACGCTGGCGGAACTGCTGCTGCTGCCGCTGCTGTTGCCCCCCCTCCTACTCCTGCTCTTGCTCCTGCTCCTGCTGCTGCTGCTGCTGCTACTGCTACTCTGCAACTGCTAGGAGGAGTAGGAGTAGGAGTAGCAGTAGGAGTAGGAGTAGGAGTGGGAGTAGGAGTAGGAGTAGGAGTAGTAGTAGTAGTAGTAGTAGTAGTAGTAGTAGTAGTAGTAGTAGTAGTAGTAGTAGTAGTAGTAGTCGTAGTCGTAGTCGTAGTACTACTGCTACTACTACTACTACTACTACTGCTGCTGCTGCTACTGCTACTACTACTGCTCCTGTTACTGCTACCGCGACTCCTACTCCTACTCCTACTACTACTACTACTACTACTACTACTACTACTACTACTACTACTACTACTACTACTACTACTAATGCAGTTGCTACTACTACTGCTGCTGCTGCTGCTACTCCTACTACTCCTACTACTCCTGCTTCTGCTGCTACTGCTGCTGCTGCTGCTACTGCTGCTCCTGGTGCTGCTAGTGCTGCTCCTGGTGCTGCCACTGCTACTGCTACTGCTACTTCTACTGCTACTGCTATTGCTGCTTCGAAGGGGTTTGACACCTCTGGTCTTCTGATGTCTTCTGTGCAAGCAGGGCGTGGCGTGCGAGTCCTACAGCTGCGAAACAGGCCGTTTAGCACGAGCATGAAGCTTGGTGGAGGTATGCTCGGAGTTGGATGATGATCATCCTTTGAAGTAGTCCGCGGTTTTGAGGATGAGGGTGCAGAGTCTTACGCTGGGGCTTGGCAGGCGACGAAGAAACCTTTGAAACCTGGTCTGGCAAGAAGAAGCTGCTTGGAGAGGGACACTAACTGCAGCAATTGCTCCCACATGCGACACTTAGAAGTACTGTATGCAGCCGAAATTCTTCGTTACGGAAGTGGCCAGACCAGTGTCGAACTCCGTTCTTGGTGTGTAGTGTGCAGGTATGTTGCAATCTGAGGTTCTGGTGTTGCGAAAACCACAAAGTCGCTTGCGACCCGTACGACTGCTGCGACCTTGGCACCCATGTGTGGAACGATTGGAAAGCTTTGAGCTTCAAGAAAGTCTCTGTACATGTCACACATCGCAGGAAGCATTTTGGCATATGTCTTGCAAACTTAGCCTCTTTTTTTGCGAGCCGATGTGCTCGAAATCCTAGAGCTTGCTGTTGCAACGTGCAGTGACCATGTGGGCAAACTTATAAGGTGACTACAACAAGGAGAACTTCCACCAGTACTGGAGCGAATCCAAGCGAGCCTTCTGCTGTATCAAGGACTTTAGGGGACTCGCATCCTTTACAGTGCACCAGAATTGAAAACGACTTCTGCAGTGTGTCATGTACTGTCGTTGTTGTAACCCCTGGCTGCGATTGGAGTTCCTTGATCGGTGGTCAGGAGCAAAAGGGCTGTGTGAGCGGGAGCCTCACTGTCATTGGGGAACGATGCAAGCAGTCTGCAGAGTGGAACTGACATCTCTTCATTCCGCAAGCGATGGGGGCGACTCCAGCCTTGCTGTATACGAAGACTGCGCGTTTCTTGCGCAGTGACTCAACCAAGGCCACACCACGCCCGCGCCACACAACTGCGAAGAGGTCGTGCCCGTGCTGCCGCAGTAGGATACATCTGCCAAGCAGAATCGATATCAGTCAGGACTACGATGACTGGCAGACCAAATGGGACGAGGAGCTGTTCTGCACATGCATCGGATATACTCAGTGGTGTTCCATGTAGTTTGAAAAGGCAGCTCGGAACCACAAGGGCACCAGGTGATGAGTCGAACAGGAGAAGCTTTACGTGCTTTCCCGTGTGAAGCGGAACTCGCCTTGCAACTGCAGGAGAAAAGGCAATGGTGCTGCGAAACTCATGCCCCTCTGCTGTTATCTGATGGGTTTCAGCTATGATCTGTACAGCTCATCGCAAAGCTTGCCCCATCACTTGGCCACAGCTGGGTTCCCATTGTGAGAAGGTGCAAGGAGAGGTGCAAGAGTGCAAGCTGTCTGATAAGATATGATACGACCTCCTTGCACACGTTTGTTAATCCTCTCTCTCTCTCTCTCTCTCTCTCTCGCTCCCTCTCGCTCTCACCAACTCAGGGACAGTCGCCAGGAACTTCAGACGTGTGCTCCCATCCTATGTTTCATCCGAAGCTCCTCTTACTCCGCGCGCACCGCGCGACGCCTTGCACCCAAATCCAAGAGTCCCAGCGTGTCCCAGCATCCTAATGTCCAAAGGCCGGAACAACATCCCCCAAATCACATCAGCCCGCTTCTCTCTCAGCTCCGCGGCTGCCACCACGAAGTGGCCCCCGACCCCTGGACCTGCACGTGGCCCGAAGAAAGCAGCAGCTTGCCTTGGATCAAGTGCATGTATGTTTCAGGAGATGATTCCTCCTACTGCTACTTTCGAATGGGCCTCAATCGAGTGGTCTACGGGATGTGTTTACGGTTCCAGTGTGATTGACTTGACAGAGCCAGCATCTTTTCATGTCTGTGACGGATCACTGAGCAGCTTTCCCAGTTGCAATTCGCAAGGCTGGGAGGAGTTCTTCAGCCACGGACAGAAGCGGTGGTGCTGCGATCACAAGCACATCGGTTCCTGGCCATGCGAGGAGATGAGATCGGATTGGTTAACAGATCAGAGACACTGCTTTCTACAATAGTCAGATGTCTGCGACCTCGGCCTCGAGGTTTGGCAAAGAACGTGGTTGAAAGCTTCTGCGAGACATGTGTTACCTGTACGGCACTGGCTAGGTTGCGATCCCTACGACTGCAACTACTTCTACAGCTGCCTGGCTTGCATGCGATAGGAAGACGCACGGTCAAGAGCCAGATTGTCGACACGAGTCACTAGTGAGGCGACCGGGACGTTCTCTGGTCCAGCCACAAATCTCTGTGGCGACTCGGCTGAGTATTCACAGCACGGAGAGAGCAAGCAGACTTCATCGAGGGCGGTCATGCCAGCCAGGTGTTGCAGTCACAAGGGCAAAGGCTGCGATTCTCATGGCCATGACCAACCATCTGCGGACCGCCTCGAGATGCTTTGGAACTGATAGCTCTGAAGAAGTCCTTTGGGAAAGACGTCCGTGGTTGATCGGCTATCTGTGTGCAGATTCTTCGCTTGGTCCTGCATCTGACTGGGTTTGCTTAAGCTTCCGCTTGAGCCTCCCCTCGGGCCTCACATCTGTCATGCTTCAGCCATGCTCTCGCCTGGAGCCACAGCCGGGCTCTGCCAGACTCGAGAGCCTTCCAGGACTATATCTTCCATGGAGACTACGACTGCACCCTCGCAGGTGCATCTGCCAAGGGCTGTGCAAAGTTCTGATGAATAACCTGTCAAAAGTATGCTGATACATAAACGACGTAGTAGGAACAGTGAGCAAGCAAGAGTGCACCTGCTGTTCCTATTCGCTAGGCTGGAAGTGAATAGATGTCGCAGTCACCGCTTGACACTGAGAGACAAAGACAAGCCGAAGTATCGGATGGTGTTGCCAGGCGGCAGCTGGGAGACATGGCCGACATCGTCACCCGTCAGCCTGGAGAGTGCACTGTGCTCCTCAAGAGCGTGTCTGTGTTACCTTTGCCGCTGCTCGTGATTAATCCGCCCAGTTGTCCAACTCTGCAGCAGAGTTGGGTTGCCTGAGGAAGCGTTACTACTGCTGCGACCATTACACAGCGGCATGGATGCAGATACGATTTTGTGGGTCGTGTGCGCCGCGTCGACGCGTTCCAACAGCCGTAACCCTTTAGGCCCATTTCGAGGGTTTCCTTTGAGGTGGGGTGCGACCAGTGGGACTGCGACTACGACGTGGACTCCTCGGAGGCGGCCTCGGCAGCATTCGAAGACCGGGGTTCCCCCACATGCTCCGTTTTTCGAAGCTGTCTGCCCCGTGCGAGAGCATCTTGCTTGCAGTGCGCCCGATGCCTGAGGCCTGGAAAACCAGCAAAAAAGCTTACTGCTGCGACAAGGCCGGGCGTGGGGATTTCTCGGTCCTCGGTTTGTGGTTTCTCTTCGCAGTCGGCCGTCAGCCGCTGCAGCCAGTGCATTGGTCGTCTAGCGGAGACGTTGACAGCGTCTGGAGTTATCGCTCGTACAGGCAAAGCACTGCCCCGGGGGTCGGGCTGGATCACTTGGAGTGCGTACTGGAAGGCTGCTCTGCAGCTAGGTTGCCGATGCCCTGTTGTCATGCGTGCCCCGTCAATCGCATGCTGCTCGCGCTGTCGCGGTGAGGTAGCGGCTGACTGCATGCCAGGAGCTGGATGCGGCAGTCTGTGAGTCGAACAGATTGGTTCGACGTCGGACGAGTGTCAGACGTGAAACAAAATCATGCACGGTTCTGCCCGCCTCAACGCTCGCGTTCGTGGTTTCGTGTTGCTGCTTCCCTTTGCTGATGCCCCTTTGTCGTGTTGCTGGGACTGGCTCTTGGCCAAGCTCGTGCCTCGGTCGATGCCCACAATTACGGCCCGCTTCTTGCGGGACGGCACAGGCTTTTCCGTGTCGGCGTTTGTTCGCGGACTTCGACCGTGAACTTTTGGGCTCGCACAGCGGGCTTATCTCTTGAACCAGCTCACCAATAGCCGAAGGCTGGAGTTAGCAGCCACACCCATCCACCATTACACCTTGCAACAACAAGGCAGTCATGGGCTGCGCGGCCCCAGACATGTCGGATGCACTGTCATGCAACTTATCTCCGACATCCTTGGTGCATGCTACAGCTGTCCTCATCTTATTCGACGTCGCTGATGTTTTGGAAGCAGGCGGTGGGATGTACACCTGGAAAAGCATGCAAGACAAAACCATGTTCAAATTCCGAAACCCCTGAATTCAACACCATCAACGACTACCGGACTACCACTGTTCCATCACAGAATGAACATCTGAGATTTTTCAAGAACCAAGACATCCTGGCCTCCGGTTGAGTTGTAGTCATGGAATGATTGAAGCTGCGAGGTTGGTGTCGGCTGTGTTGAAGACGACCAGCCGCCAGAACCTCTGCAGCACATGGCTGCCCGTCGATGGGTGCCCCGCGGGACCCAACAAAAAGTATTAGTATGTCCAGTTCCGACGCGTCTTGCAGAACCTGTCAGCAAAGGTCGAAGATCTCTTCGATTGTGACGCCGGGCTGGCCAAGTGGGAGAAGGGCTGGTCTGCAGTGAAGAAAGGACCGGGCTTGCATGGCTGCGCAGGGCTTGAGGTTCAGGGGCTCATCGCAGAATGTGCTGCCACAAAACTACTCAGAATCAAGTGGAAGGAGTGGCAAAGCCATTCAGATAGAGACAACGTTGGTGCTTCTTGTTTCGGTCTTCTGCATTGTATCTTGCTGGACAGTGTTCGCGCTGACAGTAGAATTGGGCCATCCTTGGCTCACACAGGAACACGATGTGTGAAATGCCTTCCAAGGCGATAAACTTATACGTCGAGGATCAGTTGCGTGAAAAAGTTCCGTTGCGTGGCACAGTTAAGCCGCGATCTGAGCAGGCTACTGCTGCAAGTACAAGAGCGTCGCTTGCGAGCCCTTCGATTGTGCAACTCGGCTAGCAAGTTGGTCGTCAGGGTTCCTCGACACGAGTTCGTTCTTGTCTTTTTCAGTTGATGCCGCGATTTGAGTTCGCTCTGAGTTTGGACACGCAGACACATGGTGCAGAGCGCACTCAGGGGTTGTGCACTGCGGGGTTGTGAAGAGACGAAGCGTTTGAATTCGGTGTCATCCCTGCTTTGGAACAGGACTTTGAGGTCGACGAGTACCAGACCAAGTGGCCTGAGGCGAAGAAACTTTGGTGCCTGGTGAAAATGGAGCTTCCTCCTTTATCTAGCTTGTTCGGTCTTTCATCTGATGACACCTGAAACTCTGTCGGCCATGTTGTGGTAATTGCCGCTTGCCAGGCGAGATAGGGTCAACTCAGCGATCTCAGTTTGGAGAAATGAAGAGATGGGAGAAGCAGCCATAGGTAAACTCGAGAGGCCCGCGAGCCGCAAGGAGCAGTGTCCCCATGCTCTGCAAAGGGTTCCGGTGCACCTGGACCGGGGCCTTGAACCCGACAGGAGCAATGTTGGCTGTCAGTGTTGCCCCTTTTCCCAGATTACATGAGGTGCTGCCAAAAGGAGCAAGTCGGCTGCGAACACGACGCCACCTTCGACTGCGAACCTGGGCATTACTTTCAAAGGCTCGAGTTGCGAAGCTGCTGCAGACTACATGGACGTGGGCAACCGCCGCAAACCACTCGCCGAGGAATATCGAAACCCGAAATCCCGAACCTGTCAATCCGAAACCCTCTTGCCCATGCCAAGGACGCGGGATTTGTCCGCTGGGAAGCGGGCTGGTCTGAGACGAAGAAGATGCCATGGCAGCATTTATGATGTCGTAAGTCATCGTATTGACTAACAAATGCTTATGGCACACCCGTATCTGAAACTCCAATCACAATTGCCGGAAGCGGCAGACGCTCTTCAGTTCGGCTTGGCAAGTCTTGCGGTCGGATCAGCCTTCATCGTCAAAGCATCGCACCAAGGGCGTGGTGCTGTACGCATGAGCAGCGTGCTTGCGACAAGTACAACTGACACTTGGCCCAAGTCGTTTGGAGGTGTCGGATTCTGAAAAATACAATCTGAAAGCTTACCATCGGCCAACCGAGCCAGAAGTGAGCTGACGGTCTTCCGAAGCAGCATGAAGAAGCTCTACTGGGAGTCGCGCGTAGAGTAGCCCCTCGTGTGTTCCTTTTTCATGCCTTCCCTGACGTCAAAGCAGCCAGATACAGAGGTGAGGAGGACTATTCTGACCGCTACTTGAGCTGGAGCAAATCCAAGCAGGAGTATTGCTGCGACAAGTACCAATATGCGTGCAGTCACGACAGTGCAGGCAGGGTAGTCAGGGATCCCAGAAGTATAAGCATAACATCGTTGTTGGGGTGGCGTAATCGTTCCAGTCGTCCTTTGAGTACGACATATCATTTGAATTTCCAAGCTTTGCTCTTTGGCTAAGCTAAAGCAGAGAAGCCCTGCCAGGATACTTTGGCAGTGCACACAGTCACCACACGATCCATCACATCTACTCTGGGACAGGGCATGATGCTCTCGATCACGTTACACACGCTGGCAGTGGTGGGACCTTCAGTCACTTCGAGACAAGCAGTGGGCAGTTGCCTCCAGGCTTCAAGATGGAAGGCGGCAAGCTCCCGCCTGGCTACCACGTCAAGGGCGATAAAATCGTCTACGGCCACGGAAGCCATGCGATGTCCTTCCCCAAGACTGACTTTCATTCAACAAATGGCCATTTCTTCTTTAGTGATGCCGGGCATGAGATGCATGGCAGTGCAGGCGGATCCGCCAGCACCGGCCATGCAAAGCATGGCAGCGGCAGCTTCAGCCACGTTGAGACAAGCAGTGGGCAATTGCCCCCAGGCTTCAAAATGGAGGGTGGCAAGATGGTTTACAGCAAGAGCGGACACTTCGATTTCAGCAGCGACGGCAAGCTGCCGCCTGGCTACCACCTGAAGGGCGATAACGTCGTTTATGGCCAGGGAAGTCACTCCATGTCTTTCCCTGAAGTCGACTTCCAATCGAAGGGCGATCACGTTTTCTTCGCTGATGACGGCCATGCAAAGCACGGCGACAGCAGCAGCAGCAGCAGCAGCAGCAGCAGCAGCAGCAGCAGCGGCAGCTTCAGCCATGTTGAGACAAGCAATGGGCAGTTGCCCCCAGGCTTCAAAATGGAGGGTGCCAAGATGGTTTACAGCAAGAGCGGGCACTTCGATTTCAGCAGCGACGGCAAGCTGCCGCCTGGCTACCACCTGAAGGGCGATAACGTCGTTTATGGCCAGGGAAGTCACTCCATGTCTTTCCCTGAAGTCGACTTCCAATCGAAGGGCGATCACGTTTTCTTCAGTGATGGCGGCCATGAGATGGGTGACGGCACCGGTGTCTTCGTCAGCGGCGGCCATGCAATTCATGGCAGCAGCGGCAGCTTCAGCCATGTTGAGACGAGCAGCGGGCAATTCGGTGGTGCCGGCCACAAGATGCATGGTAGTGTGGGTGGATCTGTCAGTAGTGGGCATGCTAAGCATGGCTTCACCTTCAGCCACATTGAGCAGCTGCCCCCAGGCTTCAAGATGGAGGGAGGCCGAATGGTGTTCAGGAAAGTAGATGCCCACAGCAGTGGAGGCAAAGTCCCACCCGGCTATCGCCTGGAGGGTGACGACATCGTTATCGGCCATGGCAGGCACAGACTGGCATTCCCGGAGGTCGACTTCGAAGCAAAAGGCGATCACTTTGTCTTCGATGCCGACCGTGAGGCGGAGAAGAGCGCGGCCAGCGCGGCTGCAGGGTTAGAGTCCGGCAAGCACGGCGGTACTCAGTTCACTTTGCCTCCAGGCTTCAAGATGCAGGGCAGCAAGATGGTCTGGACCAGGGGTGGTGACTATTCATTCGATGGTACAGGCAAGCTCCCTCCCGGCTACCGATGGGAAGGTGACAACATCGCCTATGGACAGGGAAGTCTGGAGGCAGATATCCCCTCGAGCATGATCTCCACACCTTGAGACAGCAAGGGGCCGCTCGGTCGTACCATACTCAACTTGACAACAGTGCCTGTTGAACTCCAGGGAGAGTGGTGGGGAATTGCGGCTAACGACGGTGTGCGAGTTGCAACACTACGTAAGGCTCTTTCGGCCAATACGACATCAACCCGGCAGCTGCAGCTGCTTGGCTTTTTTCGGGTTGGGTTTGAGGTCAAGACAGGTTGTGCAAAACAGGTGCCGGTTTTGCAGCAAGCTGCGTTTACGTGCTTCGCAGCTTGTGCACAGCATGTGTCCCGTAGGTCCAAACTCCGGTATTCTGTCCTCCGCTTTGAGGCCGGTGCCTTTCTTACACTGCGGAGCTGAACAACAGCAGTTCCGCCACATCTGAGTGGTTTACCTCAGACTCCTAGACCCTCTGACTGGTTTGGGTAAACGCGTGACAGTGCAACGCCTGGAAGTGTCAACTATCTGCGTCCATCATGTTTGCAGACAGCCCGGTAAAAGTGCACAAAAGCGGCGCAACGTCAGGCTCTGCCGGGGATTATGGGGCTTATGGGGGGCTTATGAAGGCGTTGCCCAAGTTCTTTAGAGCCGGAGCTCCGGCAGCTCAGAGGCGGCGGGGCTGCCAAAGCGCTCGTCTCGCCCTCGCCAGGTCCAGGCCACAGGCAAGCGATCGAGCGATATCGAGCGATCGATGAGTCGTAGTGTTATCTCTTTTTCCTTGGGGTCTTGGTCTGGTCTGGCTCCGCTTCAGCTGGAAGCACGTGGCCCAAATTGACACGAAACGTCCTTTTTTCGGACCGCCTGACATGCGCCTTGGCATATCTCGGTCCTGCAGTCGAGCGTGCAAAGCTCAGTCCAAGATTTGAAATGCTTCGCGTGGCAAAGTCCAGGGTTGGAGGTGAGAATGAAAGGAAGCTCGACTAAGTCATTCACACTGCACACAATGCTGGCATTAGCCAGAGACTGCAAACCCCCAACCCGTGCTCGAGAGAGATGATGAAATCATCGGTGATGCTATCAGACACGTATGATTTGAAGGTGCCTGCGGGGAGTGCGCGCCAAAAGCCGTACATCTCCGCAGAGAAGTGAGGAAGGAAAAGTGGAATGCCCGCTTCGTTTTTCAGTATCATCCAAACACCCGAGAAACAGTCACCAGGTCCTTGATGCAGCTGACCTCGTTCTTAAGGAAGTTTGCGCAGCCTCGGTTTTCAGAGCAGCCATGAAGAAGACGCCCGCAAACTTTGCCTTGTTGACACAGAGGGGCCTGATCAGGATCTTCCTGGAAAGGGCCGCTGTTGGGGCATTCCTGGGATAAGTTTCCCCAACAGGCCGAGACGTCCGTGGCACCCACATGCAGCCCCGGTCTCTCGCAACCACCACTCCACTCTCAACTTTTGCATCCTGAGCCCTTCTGTTCGGCTTTGCCGTCGGCGCCACCATGGCTTCGCCGGCGAGCTCACGAGAGGCCCGTGGGGACAGGGCGAGTTCTCGTTGTAGTGGGGTTGATGCGAGGGGTCTGTGCTTGGCATGAGGCGGAAGATGTGTCTGTACAGCACCCAGGAATGATCGCGATCACGCTTTTGTCATCACTACTCAAGCTACTGGCAAGTGGTGCTCAGCAGACTTCCCTGTCATCGATGTCTCACTAGCATTGCCTTTTGCCTTTGCCGCTGCCGGTTCCCCCGTGCTGAAGCATCAACATGAACCGCCTGAGCCTTGCGTTACGCCCCGGTGCCATGAAGTCCCCTGCGAGGAGCCACTGCAGCGGGAGGCAAGCCGCCTTGCCGTGCGTACCAACTTGGAACAGGCGGGACCGAGTGTTGATATGGCAGACGAACTTTCGCAGCAAACACATTTTCCTGCATCTATGAGTGTACTGAACGGAAGGTGATGAACGTTGCGTTAGCGCGGCATTCGCGGCTGGTGATGTGCATCTTGGATTGGAGATCTCTGAACCTCTTTGTCACGTGGACTCGTAGCCTGGAATGGTTAGGCAGCATGTGGCGAAGCCACAGTTCTCGCTCGGCACCAGCCAGAAAATAGTAGAAGTACATGGCACTTGCCAGGTTCCAGGCACCATCTGACTTTCTGGCTTGCCCGCATAGCTGTAAGAAAGCTTCTCAGAGGTTTGTAATTGCAGCCGGTCGCGGCAGCATGTCTCTGCTATTCAGGCACGGTGGTGATGCTGTTGACAGGGATGATGCTGATTCTTTTCTGGAACTTTGGCTGCATTGATCTTTTATTGTGCATTTCGCTTGGGTAGGCTGTGTCTGATGCCCTATACAATCGCGACGCATGCACGTAGTCCAGCGTGTTGCAGGTCTCAGATGGTGTTCTCCAGCCATGTGCCTTGACTGCTCACGATGTCGTTGATCTGTTGTGGCATGGAAACAGCCTCCCCCCGAAAAAGAACATCTCTGGATTTTTGGCGTGATGATCACATGACATTCAGGGTTTAGGTGCTCTAATGCTATGCTTTCAGCAGCACATTCGGCAGCCGCGACATTTGTCTGCGGCATTCTAAGCAGTGGTGCGTTCTGCTGGCTGCTGCTCTTAGGAGTTCGACTCGTGTGACCAGCCCCTTGCATTGATGATAAGGCCCCCTTGCACAAGCACGGTTTGGATGTCTTGCGATGTTGAGTGTTGGGAGGGAGACGCGCTGCACGGAACCATGCGGCAACTGCTGAACAAGACTGTCTGAAGTCACTGTCTGCTTGAAATGTTGGATGTAAGATGACTGCGTGCTAGCCAAGCTTGTGAGTCCTTGTAGGCTTATCTTCGTCGTCGTCATGGTGCAAACGATGCAGAAGGTCCGGTTGACTGCGCACTACGTTCCAGTGCAGCCCGGATTTTGGACAGGCAATCTCTCGCCACTGCTTGTGCTACGATGCGGTCGAGGCTGATGGCTGATGTTTCCGATTTTCGGTTTCTCCGCCCACATCTGAAGTGCGTCTGTACCAAAACAATCTAATCATGCTTGACTGCGAGGTAAGTCACTTCCCCGGTGTCTTTGCTGCTCTTGTCTCCACGTTGTGTACTTGAAGCCCAAGCCATCAACTTTCTTCTTGGGCGTTTGTCCGTCAAGACAGCCCGAAGCCCAAGTCACGTCGATTTCATCAGGATGGTCCTCCCGAGCCGCTCCGAGTGCGTGTCTTCCGGGCTCTGGCAGTGTCCGCCGCGGTGCTTTGGCCACTCGTGGCAGGCTTCGTACAAGACCAGTGCAGAGCTCTGCATCGTGCACCTGTGGGGTGTCCAGCTTGACGAGGTGTGATGCTGCTCCAGAGCAAGAACTGCAGCAAAGCCTTGACGACGGCTGTGGCAGTGCCGCTTGATTAGAGAGGACAGTTGCAAGTCAATTGTTTTTTTTCTCGCGCTCTCTCTCCCCGCGAGCAAGGATCATTGGATACTATTTGATCCTTGTCGCTGCCTTGGCGTGACGTCCCCACGCCTACACTTCAAGGTGCTGCATGACTCAAGGCCTCAAAGTTATCGGTTTGGTTGGCATCTGAGGTCATCGTGGTGCTAGTGCTCCCAGCAGTGGCTCTGGGGGCGGCTTGCAAAATTTGTTTCCAAGAAGCTGTGGTGGTTGTAGCAGTAGCCGTAGCAGTGGCAGTCCCAGAGGAAATATGAGCAGGACTGGGAGTACGTGGTGGCAGTAGCAGCAGCGGCAGCAGTAGCAGTGGCAGTGGCAGTAGCAGTAGCAGTGGAAGTAGCAGTAGCAGTAGCAGTAGCAGTAGTCGTAGTCGTGGTCGTGGTCGTTGTCGTGGTCGTGGTCGTGGTCGTGGTCGTCGTTGTACACCGAGCGACCCGAGGTGGTTCTCTGCCTTATCCGCAGCGGCCGCCTCCGGCTGCCACGCATGCCTGGAGCCGCACCGGAGGTCATGCGGAAGCTTAGGGACCAGACAACATGACCGAACATCTATGCGGAACACATCTAGGATGAGGGAAAGCAGATGCCTGCAGCTTGCAGGGCGCCGTAGAAAGTCTTCCAGCCGTGGAATTTGACAGTGGAAGGCCTTGGCCGCACAGCAGAATGCTTTTGATTTTGACTTCAGTCTTCTTAGCGTCTTGGCGCAGCTTCTCTTTCTCCTTTGCGCTTTGCAGGTTTTGCCAGGACGGCCGGGGAGAGTTTCCTGCGTCCTGCGCGGTCTGCTTGGAAACCTTCACTGCGCAGAAGGTGCCGAGGGATTCTCACAGTCTTGCTTTCCGCGGCTGTTTCGTGCGGGCGGCAGATCTGCGCGCTAGTTGACACGCACCGCTACAGTAATTCTGTGTGCATGATTCCTTGAATGATGCTTGCCGTATGCCACCTCCAGTTATGTCCAAGATCTTGCCTACGCAGACTCCTGACTTCTGTCCCTGAGAAGGAGATTGTCAAGATGCCCTGCAACCACGTCTTTCACAGAAGCTGTTTGTCCGGCTGGTTTCAGGCAGGCTTCATCGCATCATAGCATAGTCCGGACATGCAGTCGTTGCAAGTCCTGCAGTCCCTTCGGTCCCTTCTGTGGCTTTGGTTTCAGGACCTGGTGTTTACAGCTTCCTTGGCCCTGAGAGGTGGCTCGAACCTGCCCTTTGTGCCGGGGTGACGTGGAGCAGGCAAGGGTTCATGGAGGTTTTAGGGATGATTCATGAGTTATGCGCCATCAGCTTCAACCTGTACACTGTCTACGCTGCACCAATCCTACATGTCTCAGGTCGAGGTCGGGATTTTTGTAGAGTAGTAGATCCAGGAGATTTCATCGGTCTGGGGGCTTACCATGATGCTATGCTCGCGCTGAGACTGGGTGTTCTTCTTTTGGCGGTTGCTCGCGAAGCGCCCCGTTGCGGCGCAGTACTGAAATTTCAATGACAAATCGTGTTTTCTCCGCGGCCTTGCACGGGCCGGCGGCACCGAATTCGCAGCTAGCTCTTCTGCGCTTGGTGTATCCCACTCTTGCCACAGTGTCTGCCGTATTCACAGTGGAAACCGCGCTCAGGCCAGAGTTCCGTTCTCATGTGGGCCTTCAAATCATTCGAAGTCCCGAAAGTCCTGCTATTCTCTAAAGTGGGCACTCATGCTCATGCCACAGTCCTGTGGGCTTCTGCCTCCCTCCACATCGCTTTGCCCGCCATGCGTTTCCACCTCAGTGCCGTGCATGTTAGGGGATGCCGTTCTGCCGCCACGGGTGGTGCACGTTTTTGACTAATGGAGAGCAACTGGGGTGTTGTAAAACTTCTCGGAGATGTGGGGCTTCGACTTGTAGGTGCTCTTCACACTGTTGGCTGTCTGCGCGGGCAGAATTCCACATTTTTGAGATGCCATCCATCCGTCTGGGTCACGCCATATCGAGGCTCACGGCTGTGGCGCTTCGCTTCCCTCCCTACCACTGACTCAGGTCATCGTCTGAAAGTCGGAGATCGCTTTGCATCTTTGCAATCGCTTGGAGCGTTTTTTGCCAGATGGCGAATTATTTTGAAGATTCGGAATTTGTTTCCGTGCTTGTGCACCGGACGACATATGTTCAGCTTGCACAGGGTGGCCTGAAGGTCAGGAGCACCTTTGATGTTTACACATATGTTTTCACGAGGTTTGAGACACTTACCGAGATTCGCAACTTGTACAGGCGTCTCGGGTGGAACTGGGCTGATCGGAAGTGCTTGGCTTCGAGCTCACGAACTGTGTTGAAAAGCAGGCTAGGATCGTAAGAATGTTGACCGCGTGCAGGGATTTTTGCCGCCCAGTCCCGTGCGAGTTTCACACCGACCGTCACGTAGATTAGGACTGCAGGGACAAAGGCTTGCACCGTTGGAGCTTAGACGGATAAAGGAATACAATCCGGTCATGAGATGCCAGGTGTCCTACTATTCTTCCACGGTGAGTACAGAACGTCACACACACATACAGTTGATTGCATACATAGATACGTACAGCTATAGGACAACATCTCCCTGGTTTTGCGAGAGCAGTAGCAAGAGTAAACTCACTAATCAATCCCTTCCCCCTAATGTTACACCGCCTCCGCCCTCCCCCTATTATTGAAACCTGATTTCCGGGCCCCGGTTTGAATATCAGGGGTTTAGTAACGTTTCGTTCTGTCTAAACCCGTAAAACCTAAACCCTAAAGCCCTAAGCACTAAACCTTAATTAAGCCAGACGCCCTAAACCCTAAAGCCCTGGTCCTTTGGGTTTAGTACTTGTGTAGTCCTGGCTCTAATAAAAACTCATACAGTCGTAGCTCCCCCCCAGTGTTTGTACTTAACTTTCAATCAAATTGTTGGCCCGAAACCGAAAAATTTCGAGGGCCGGAGGTTTCAATATTAGGGGGGCTTTAATGTCAGGGAGAAGCGATGAGTACTACTTGGAATACCACCGACTAACCCTGCTTCTGTAGCGAGAAACGAATGCAACAGTTAACAGCACGATAGTGCAAGTATTGAGCAGGTCTTATGGACAATGATCAGACAAGGACGAAAATATTGTTGTTGATGATGATGATGATGATGCGCATGACGACGATTGCGACGGGCCAGTGAAACGATGGACCATAGAAAGCCTCTGGGGCAAGAAGTCATCAGAGTAACAACGTGATTCGCGAACCATCAACATAACATTGACCGTGCAGATAGTGAACATTATCATGAGCATCACAACAGTGCAATGAAGTCAGTGTTTACAAGCTCCGTCCGTGGAAGTTGCTTCGCACTGCGAAAAGAGGAAAATGCACCGAGTAAGCTTGCGAGGTGTAGGCGAGGTGCGCAGCTGTCATTTTGAGCTCTGGGATGCTTACAGAACCTCCGAACCTCAGGTGTTGATGCTATCGAAAGACGATCGCTGGGGGTGCGCGGCGCTGAGACACGCATGACCGCCGCATGTGACAGCTGGATGCTAGAACTACTGCTCGCTTTTCTTCTCCTGCAGGGAGGCCACATATTCTGCGAATTAGGTTCAGAGGGGCGAAACGTTTCACGCATTGGGAAGTTTCAGGGGGACTAGCTCCGAGGCCGCAAACTGCTCAGGTCCAACTCCGAACATGCTTCCCGGTTGTGTTGCGAGGCCAGGAGCAGGAAAGCCTTGCCTGTTTAGGGCCAGCTGCAGTTTGCCTGCAAGGGTATCCGGCTCAGCCGACCCATCGGAACAGGAGCCACCGTCCTGTTGAGCACGGCTGTTGAAGCTTCGCACACTCGCCAGAAGTCTCAGATCAGGTCCCAGCAGCCGGTTCCTGTCCAGCTTCAAAGTTCAAAAAGGTTCCCGCGCGGCGTTTGTGGTTGTTTCAGTGAGAGCTGCCTGCAAGCCAGTTTGCGGATTCCATGACTATTCGGCATTCGTGCTGTTACCTTGAATTCCAAAGGTGCAGGCTAGAAATCTTCCATTGCTTATCACGTCGGCTAGCAAAAGGTACAACATGTGTACCGCGTCTGAGACAGTAGCATGCTCGGTTTATCCAGGCAGGTAGGTTTTGAGGTCGAAGATCTTAATGCGCATGCAGCGGACATCCACGAAATGTGTCGACAAGCGCCTGCGACTCCGTGGCGCTCGGAAGGACCGGAGGCTTGACCATAGCGGCAGTCCCATGCAACTAAATACAGGATGCATTTCTGGCAGGAATCCTTTTACTGTGAGCCAGTCCTGCAAGACTTGAACACTTTGGTGGAAACGACTCTTTTGGACAGCATAATTGTGATGAGCATCTTCAAAACACGAAAGCCGACCGTCGAACTGTCCTGGCCCTTTTGTGTGGCGCCATGGAGAAAGCTCCTGACAGCCCGGAAGTGGATGGCGCCCTCGGGCTGAGAATTTGCATGTAGTACCTGTCCTGGGAAGGGTTGGGTCTTTGCTGCCAAGCGCCAGTCGAGATTCCACCTGATGTTTCCCAACAGCTTTGATACTTCAGCCTTACACTCGCCCGCGCACCGAAGCTCTTTTGTGGCCGAAGACGCAGAATCACGGCTGTAACTGGTACCCTTGATAGGGGACGAGGCCACCAGGATCCGCTGCGCCATGGAGCTTTCGCTACAGCCCCCCGGACTCCACTTTGCTGAAAAACAACGCGATGCTGGTCCCAGACAAATGCTGATCTTGCGAGTATGTCTCGTCGGAAATAGGCGAAGCTACGCGAAGCTGGACGACCTGATTGTAGGCATTGTAAGTTTGTATTGTCGACACTGCAGCTAAGGCATACATTCCTACGTGTGAAAGAGAAACAGTCAAAGAAGGACTGTCAGATTGAGCCTCGCTCTTTCCAAGCTGCTTCTGAAAGGCACTTCCATTGTGTTGAGTGCGGTGTTCCGGTTGGGAGCTGCTGATTGCGCAGTTCAATGAAGGGGTTCCAAGTAGGTCCCGTGCTGTCTTAACGACTCGGAGGAGCGGACGAAGAGTCTGCCACCGCCCGACGGTTCGGCTTCGTGGAACGAGGTCAGGGCCGTAGAGGGCAGCTGCGACGGTCTCAACTGACATTGTGTTCACATTGCGTTTTGCCTCGGAGGCAAACCCACCAAATGGGCTACATGCATATGTTCGACGCTACGTGGTCGCAATAGGGTGTATTCCAGAGGGCTTGCCGGGTCGCATGCAAGTTGCTTACATGCCAGGCACGAGCTTCGATGAGAATTGAATGGTCCAAGGTCTCCAGGCAAGGGTGGATGGAGACGACTTCGAGTTCAATCCCGGATCTGGTGGTCATCCAGAGTTTTGCTCGCGCCCTTGCGTGTCTTGCCACGGTCAAGATAGCCAACCCCACGGGCAGCAGAGCTTTTGAGCATTACATAAGCAGCTATACGCGCGACATGCTTGATGCTCCGATCTTGAAGAACTGCATCCGTCGAAGACTGACGTCGGAAAGCTGTGATTTGCCCCCAGGCCTACTTTCAGAGCGGATACTGCCAACGCCTGGGTGGCTGCCAGATGTGCCATTTCCACCACGAGCGAGTTCGCTTGGACAAGAGCCTTGGGCCCAATCCGGAAGGCCATGTGCGGGATTCTCACAAGCATGTTGCTTGGCCACCCAGCGGGGGTGCGTACCCTGAAGCTTCAACAAAACAACCCACATGCATTGCATTACAATCGTTGCAGCGAAATCGTAGCAAAGGACGCAGCGTAGTTGGCTGGGAAGCCTCTCTGAGCGCGAGTTGCTGGTGTCGCTCGGTCGAGATTTGAGAAATTGAATATTCAGGATGTTACTTGCCACATGGCGGGGTGCTGAGACCATCGAGCTTCAGCCATACAGGTTGTGAAGTTTGCCTTTCTTCTTCTCGGCCTTCCATCGTCTATATTTTGATGTGAATGCCCATTGACGAAACTACGAAGTGCTTGATTAAGTCCAAGAGTTCTTGGGAGTCCTGATCTTGGGTGCCAGAGCGGCAGAGCACTTGAAGGTTTCCACTGTACCCACTAGATCTTTGACGACACAAAACTTTCTGCTGTACCATGTGCTTGACAGTGTGAAATTGCGACCAGAAAAGAGTTTAGGTGCGCAAGCTGGGATTCGAAACCTTACTTCATGACTTTCTGAAATCAGAGTAGGTACATTGCGTCCGCATGCAAAGTCAGAGGGGCAGATGGAGTTCTCTCAACCGGAACTGTTCCTGGGACAAGAGGGAGGTGTTGGGCAAGCCTGGGCCACGCAATTGTTCCTGCTCGTGTGTCTTCGCGGCCCCCGGTCACTAGCGACACAATCCACAAGTTCCATGCTACGACAGAGAGAAAGAGAGATCAAAACATTGGAGCTCGGTGAGGGCACAAACAGAACAAATCAAACGCAAAGTTACGTGGATGGCTGTATGCAGAGTCTAGCTTCCCTATGCGCCAACCGGTATATCTACCCAGCTATGTGCTTGGCTGCCTTATCCATCCATGTGTTTCTTTCCGTTTTGTTTGTCTATCGGTCCACCTAGCTACCTATCACTTACAGGTTTATGTAATAAGTTATGCAGATGCAAACAAAGAAATACGGAGATGACACTTCAGGACTTTGTTGATGGTCTTGGAGGCCAAGTCGCAGGAGGGCTGGTCCAGCCACTTTGTCGAAAATCAGTTCTGCAAAGGCACATGGCAAAGGTCATGTCGAGCATGCTAAAGGGAAGTAGAGTAAGCTCCTGTGATGACTCGGTTGTTGTACGTGCATGCGTGCTGATTCCAATGCAATGGTTGTCCTCACCCCACGTGCGTTGGCACGGAGATGTGCCAACCCGACGTAGAGACGTTGGGACCGGCACCGTCATCGCTGACAGCTCCGCTGCTCCGGCCTTTCAGGATAACCGCGACTCTCGCGCAGCATCAAAGCTCCCCCATGTGACAGAAATCTGCAAAGCCGAAAAGTCCACCCTGTTCTCGCCAATCTTCAGACCTGTTCGGGTTTCGAACATTTCCGCAGTGCCCAGGCCAGGTTTTTGAGATGGAACGGCTGGTGCTCGGTCGCTGCTGCTGGGCTACACTTTGAAGGTTTTGTGCATTTATTTGTAGGCTTTTGGCGTGCATCTGCTGCTTGTAATTTAGGTTCGGTATATAGTTGTTGCCGTCAGAAGTTTTGTTCTTATTCATTCGGTTCTGCTGTAGTCGGTTCGTCTTCTTCCGTCTTGCAGGTAACTTCAGCAATCAAGATTTGCTTTCACCCGGACCTAAGATGCCCCAAGGTCGTGCGCTTCCTGAATGTGCACCGAGCATTCCACCAACCAAGCAGACACTTGGCTCATGGTGCTGAGGCTGTTTGCCTCAGGATTTTTGGCCGACTGGTGTGACGGCTTGAAACTTGTTGTGAGCTTTCTACTTGAAGTGGTGTCGTTGCCACTGGCGTGACCGTTGGGTCAGGCAGGATAGTTACACACACGGACCAAACCAGCAGCTTTATGTAGTATCTGTGAGTTGTAGACTGGAGCAGCCGAGGCGCAATTTGCTGAAAGCGCTTTTGAGAATGAGCACGTCGCAGGCCTTGAGAACACAGGTTTTGGGTCCGCGCAAGATCAAGTGGTTGCGCTCGAGCATGTCTCAATCGAACAGGCTTGTTCCAAAACCCGAGAGCATCAGACTACAGTAAGAATGAAAGCCAATTTCGTTAGTTGCTGCTTACAATCCCATCTGACAGGCCACAGGCTGCATCACGAATTGTCGTCGCTTCAGCCCCGTCCTTGCTGGCTTATTGGAGGAGGAGGCAGCTTCTCGGGGTTTGACAGTGGGAGAAACTGCGCATGTGCGCTGGCATAGCTCACGTGATCCCATAGCCGTCAGCAAGGATCCCAACCTCACACAAAACCACACACAATCCCTTCCAGCACGCCTTGGCTTCAGGTCTGCCGTCAGCGGCAGCATCCACCTGCAGGCGGCTTTCAGACAGGCACGGATGCTGAAGACTTCGTTTTGATGTGACAAGCTCTGTTTTCTCAAGCCCGGAATATGGATATGGAAGATCCCCCATCTTCTCTGAAGTTGAGGCGGTTGCAGTCTCACTCCAAACCCGGCTACCTCTTACCTCCACTAATCTGCGTGACAAACCAGCGTTGTGCTTGCAGGCTGAAGCGCGGACTATCGACGTGACGGTTTTAGTTGAGCTGTGTCGAGGGCTTGCAAGGCAGGTCCACCACAGACGTAGCGGTGCTGCCATAGCAGTAACATCCGATGCAACCGGCGTATTGTACTTAGATTTGCTAGAGCCGGCTGTTGACCAACTGACAGATCTGTCTAAACGCCACATGTAGACGGTGCAAACAGGCTGCTCAGATCGACAGTCAAAGCTCATGGATGTTGTCGCATACTTGCTTGGATGTTGGGCATGCTGTGGCCAATTACCAGCAGGAATTTGTCCGGAGGTTCAAGACAATCATGCTGCATCATTCATATTCCTCAGCTGAAGCACTTCTCCCACCAAGTGAAGACGTGATCGTGCCAGATCTCCGAAATCCCTGCATCTGCCTTTGCACAAATTTCTGGTTTCGTTGCATGCTGCTCCCGCCGAAATACATTGGCTTCGGTCTGACAAATTGGGGGAACATCGCGGTCTGAAGAAGTCTGAATTTCTGCTCGGACGACCATGTCCATGTCCCCTCGCTACATCTGAACTTCGAACATGGCGTAAGGCAGTGCAGCAGCTGGATGGCCTATGAATGGTCACCCCAGGTTTAAATGTTTCAATTCGCGAGGACAGGTCCTGCCTCGCAGACGTCAGCCACCGGGCGTTGCTGATGTCAGCGCGCAGGGTTTGACTTTGCCGCCAGTCGAGGGTGTTCATGTTTCCAGTGCGTGTAGATTCTTCAGGCATTCCTCAACAGTTTGTGTTCGAAAAGCTGAGCATTGGTGTGTAGGAAGCTGTAGATCAATGCAAAGAGAGTCAGTCTCTGCTGGTTGGTATCTAAACAAAAAGGAAAGCACAGCTTGGCCGGTGAACTTTCGGTTAACCATTGAACCAAATCGGTCCGGATGTCTGGCTATGTTGCGAAGCATGTCTCGTTCCGTCGAGGAGGCCGCGCGCTTCGAAAGTGGTATTGGTTAATCGAAAGAGGAAAGATCATGATGCATGGGAAACCCAGGCTCTTCCAGGGCCGGACTTCCTGCCGAAGAATGCATCCTGTCAACCCATGATGCTTTTTCAGTCTCGGCAAAAGGCTGAGTGCCGTGGGGGCAGAAGGATGTTGCTAATTCGAGGCTGACTGCGGCATACATGTCCGCTAAACCTGTTTTTTCTCACTTCCCCCTTCTATTAAACACCCCCCCAAAAGGGGACACTTTCGGGAAAAAACTTCCTGAACACATCCTCGCTTTGTAGAACCTGTTTGGGATCAAGGGGCACCCGTTTGATATTTGGGGGATGCGGTTACTCCCGATGGAAGGGAGAAATCTTCTTGGTCCCGACATTGCTATGACGGCATGGTGAAGGCCGAGCAACAGCACGGAGCAAGGGGACTTTGGCAGAGACCAAAACAAGTGCTCGCATCCTTCAGTAACAGCATCTGTGGCCGCTTCCACCAAGACGTGCCTGGGTTGACGTTGCTAATGTAAGATGCAGGCCAAGGTGGGCCAAGCAAGCTGTTGGCAGGTCCCATCTGCTAGTGTGATCTCCCCTCTTGTCGGTGAGCGAAGTGTTGCGTAGTTTACTGCAGTTGCTGCGGTCTCCTGAGCCTTTAGCCACAGACTAAGGCCCTTTCTGCTTATGCCCAGTGGCTCGCAGAGAGTTTGAATCGCCACGGTGAGAGCTGCTTGCCTGACAGTGCGCCAGCTGTGCTGAGAAGTCAGACCGAATGATGTCGGTGTCAGGCTCAGGTTGCAGCATGCTGTGATGCCGAGGACAAGAACAGCATGCCCGAGAGATCACCGCGGTACGTGAAGCTGAGGGCTTGGAGCGTCGATGCTCTGTTGCTGCTGGCTCGGGCCAGCTCAGGCTGAAGGTTGTGTACACTTCACCCTAGCCTGCGTGGTTCACAGTGATATTCGGCAGTAGCAAGCTTTTAGCTGTTCCCCGACGCAAGCAATCCGGGGAGTTTCTCAAGCCATCGAGGCTGCAGCTGTGGGCGCCACGGCTCTCGTGGAGTTGCGCGCAGCAGTGTCTATGTGGCTGCAAACAGTGGGCGAATCAGAAGTGGATGGGGTAAGTAGCCAAGCCATCGGCCCGACAAGCTGGCTGTGTGCGTGCCTTTCAGCCGAGTTTTCGACTCACAGGCAGCATCAGCTTGACGCCATCGTTTCCAAGCTCCAGCACCTTCAAGAGGAGCCACAGATATCTTAAAGTCGTGAGCAGGAGTTTTGACGAGTTGGGTTGAAAGTAACTGACATAAACATGCCAAAACCATAGCAAGGTCCACTATGTTCTCCACATTCTGCCTACACAGCGATGACTACTTGTGCAGATTCTGTCAAAGCTGTTAACATGCTGGGTTGTTACTTAAAACTCAGAGTGTGCGTGTTCACGAGCTGCAAGTTGGCTGTCTGACCTGTGCTTCTATCTGAGAACACGCTGTCGGATGTGGCGTTACTTTCGCAAAAAGCTGGGCAAAGGAAGTCAGGGACGCTTCTGCGGCTCTTTTTCTTTTCTTGCTTTGTGGATGATAGCCTTCTAGGGTTTCATTCGCTTGGTCAAGATTGAGAAATGTCTTTCGCACAACTACAAGCGACGGCAAACATATCTAAAAGAGAGCCACCCACTTTGTATAGACAAAGCTCATTGTGAATATCCTTAGATATCACCTTGCAGCCCTGCACATAATCGCGCTTTTGTGGCAGGCTGTTTTTTTCCTCTCTGTTTCTCTCACTCCCTTTGCCTCTGTCCCTGTCTCACTCCCTCTCTGTCTCTTTTTCTCACTTCATCGCTATTAATATCGTCCCACCACAGCAGCACCCTGCTGCCGCAGACGCTGCAGCAAGCAACTTCTCCGCTTAAAGGCATCTCACACCGACGAGCAGCTGTGTTCAACTTCGATCTCTGCCGAACAACTCGAAAACCGCTGCCGGCAAGCCCATACCCTTGCAAATGTCGAACACACGGACGCACAGAGGACCTAGAGGCGACGAAAGTCGAGCTTGCCGAGGTGGACCGTGCCTTTGAATCGCCAGATCTGTGGGGTCTTTGGTGACTGGTCTTTCAGCATCGACATGCAGAGCGGTATCAACTGACGATCATCCTGCCGCGCAAAACCTGACAAAGCCGGCGGTCCAAGGGGAACAGAAGCCGCATTCAATGAAATGCAGTTTCCCTCGCTGTCAGCCTTCTCTGGAGGTGGTCATCGACAAAGAGGGTAGCCAAATGGAACTCCGATCCGAAGTCGAAGCGCTGAAGCAGCTGCCGCTTGGAAGTGCTCTTGATTTCCAAAGGCAACCCAAGAGCCGAAGAGCCCAGGTCTTTAAGTCTCCCACCCAGGATCGGAGTGCAAAGCCAGAGCGAGCTGCTCAAGCAGCTGCAGGAGTCCTCGCTTGCTGCGCAGATTCATCGTGAAGTGGCACCGGGGCCGTGATTGAAAGCTCAGTCTGCCAGGATTCCCAGTTAGAGGCCGTGGACAAGAAAATTTCCGAGGCTTCTCGAAAAGTGTGGAAGGTTGAAGAGTGAATCTCTTTGGACCCAGACACTCGGCATCGGTTCATAGGCTGTGGGCTGCCTGGAGAGGCCGTGGAGAAGGAAGCTTCTTCTCTTCGCCAGCTTCTGGAGTCCAGAGCTCTGCTCGCAGAGGAGAAATCCTCACAGACACCTGGCGAAACGCTGGGCTAGTAGTGGCTTAGTGGATTCCAGCCATGGGTCTTATGTAAACCAGGGACGGGGATTAAGATGCGCACAGAGTGCCGTTTGGACTGCCAGGGTTTGGTGGCCCTTTGTCACCCAATCTGGGCTGTAAGAAACCGTGCTGCCGAGTTTTGGTGGATCTGTCCGGCCCGTTATGGCAAGCCTAATTCCTCGGCTTTTGCAGCATGTGCCGCAACAGATCGCACTACCTGGCTCTTTCTGACGTAAACTGGGCCTCAACTAAGTGTGCTGTCGGGCGGGTTTCAATGGGTTTCACAATTACAGCCGCGAAAGCTCAGCCGCACGGAAAACCTTGCAAAAACGAGGTCGGCAGGCAGAAGCTTCGGTAGGCCGAGATGATGGCTGCAACCGTAGCGTCTAACTTGAAACCCTTACCGGTACCGTCAGGAAAGCTGAGACCATACGTGAGAGCGTCGAGAAGAAGCTCGAGGAAGGAGCCTCGGAAGCAAGAGGAAGGCGTTGCTCACAAGAGCTGTCAGCTCTCGAAGCCAAGGCCTCCTTGAGAAGGTGAACATGGACTTGATCTCCAAAATGGATGCCGTCATGGATCACCTCTCACAAACACAGGCCGATGTCAGCTGTACAGAGAACTCCGGTTCCGAGCTTCTGATGCCAGGTTGAGATGGAGACGCAGCAGAAGGGGATCATTGAGAGAGTCGAGGGTTATCGTCGAAGCCCGGCCGAAGACGCCATTTTCCCACAAGCCTTCTATTTCGCCAGAGGACTGAGGATTGGCAGGATAGGGCAGGTGCCAAATGCCGCTGGACTTCGATGCTGCGCAGTGTGGGTCTGCCCGGCCGTCATGTACTCTCGCAGGAAGTTTTGACTCAACTGTGTCCTACTGGCGTTATACTATTTCTGTGGCATGCATAGCCTGGTAAGCGTCTTAGCTTGGGGATTGAGCTGATCCACATCCACGTGCATAGGGGCTTTGCCGATCGTCTGGGAGCTTGACTGTCTACAGTGCTGCAAGATGTTGCTCATGTGAGGGCAGCCACGAAGCTGACGGTTCTGGCTCTGGTCAGGTGTTTTGTGCTCACGTTCCTTTCCTTGTTCATCCAGGTTCCCATAGTGTGCATTCGCAGAATACCAAGGAAATCTGGATGAGACCAGTGACCTCTCCCGGCGCATCTCCTCCTTGCATGAGCCACCCGTCTGGATCTCTACTTTTCCCAAGCAGCTGCCACAATTCAGTTAGTAGTTCTGAGATGTCGGTGCAGTCGAAACAGCTTTACTCCAAACCGCTCGCCCCATCGCAACCCTTCTGCACCTGTGCCTGTTCATCTAAACTGGATCGCAAACTAGGATGAATTCACATATCTGCCGTGAAGGTTGCTTGAGCCTCGTGTGACCGTCATGGAGGCTGGGCAGGGCAGCATAGCGACGTACAATCCCATCCATAGGCCAAGCAGCACCGAAGCTGAGGAGTACATACTGTGATGCGCACACGCAAAGGGTTGCTTCACGGAGTTTGCTCTCAGCATATAAGAAGTTGACTT
Organism: Symbiodinium sp. CCMP2592; assembly: GCA_905221615.1. Lineage (NCBI taxonomy): Eukaryota > Dinophyceae > Suessiales > Symbiodiniaceae > Symbiodinium > Symbiodinium sp. CCMP2592. The sequence goes on from CAJNDT010006240.1 coordinate 257,392, forward strand.
CCAGCTCGTCTTACAGCTCCCTATCCTTGTAGAGTTACCTATGTCTGCCCATGAGCCTGCATGAACTGCATCCAGCAAGCACATGCTGCAAGCAAGAACCAACGTCCCAGCTGACAGCAGGAATGGCGAGAAACTGCGGACAGTGCCATCCACCAGATTCAGAGCGAGATGAAGGACTCTGTCAAGGACGACAAGTCGTCATCCCTGGGAAGATTTGGCTGTGCTCGTTGATGTCTCAGGAGATTCGGACCCCAAATCCGACACAGCCGACCACACCGAACTCTGTCAAGGCCCAGGTCAGTGCCTCAGCCTCAGCCTTCCCCATCTCCAAGAGCATCCGAATGAAGGCCTCCGGTGCTAATTACCCGGTGCATGTGACTCTGCAGGTGCACTCCAGTGACGCTGAGGGCAGTCGCCATGCTAGTGCCAGCAGTTTGGCAGCATTAGATTTGGCGTTCAATCACCCTCGCGCCCTTTGCGAGTGCATGAACCTCACCTTGTCAAGTGCAGAGTCGGCGTTCTCGAAGGCATGTGCAGGCGCTTCGCTCGAAAACAAGAGATGAGCTTGCACAGTCTGTCCAGGCAATGGCGCCGCCGAGCTCCGCGTCGAAAGCACGTCGCTAGGGCCTCTTGGCGACAGAGACGGTTTCTGTTTGCAGAAAGCAGGAGGGCTTGGCCTTTTTGCAAGCTTCGCTTGGAAAAGGCCGGCTGGCCCTGGCTGTGGCTCGATCCCATCGAAGACTCTGATGGCTCCTGTCCCGGCGCCACCGAAGGCCGGGCAGGAAGACGGCACGCTTCTGCCTTGGCGTTACGCCGGAGCAGGAAAACCGTGGTTTGTTTCCGAAACTCATGCAATTCGTCGAGCAGGCATGGACATCAACCTCGGATGGCCACTTGGCTGACGAAATTACTGTGTCTGAGGTCAGTGTTGGTGCCAGCCAGCCTTCCGTGCGACACTGGATTCGACGGCGCTGCATGTCCCACACGCGCGTGAATCTGACGATCAACTTGACGTTTTTGTGGTACCATGCATGTTGGTATTTATGTGCTGTTGCACCCGAAGAAATCTAAGACTTGCAGGAGCAAGAGCAAGCAGCCATCACGTTGGAACGCGTTCGAAAACCCCTTGTTACAAATCCACCACAAGCAAGGATCCAGAGTAAGAGGTACATGTAGGCGCGAGGCTTCCTCATCAGCTGTGTCCAACTTGAACACTAGGGAACCAGGGGCTGTTAAGGGAAAGTCGCGTTTCTGATAAGTTCGTGTTCGTTTAAGGATGGTGTTCCTGCTAGGATGGCGCTATACGCAGTCTGCCGCGGCTCCCCCGAAAGTTTGGACTTTCGGCTGGCATCCGGAGTGTCAAAGGCCTGTGTTCGTAGAGCTTTTGAATCGAGTCGACTCTGGACATCCTGGTTGCTCTACATCAAGCCAAGGACCCTCAGCGCACCCACCGTTCGGTTGCCGCTCTTCAGTGGGGGAAATTCGGCCCCTTTGCCGAAGCACTGATGCAGTTCCCTGGCTTGCACGCAGACTTTTCATCTCCTGTTCCTTTGGTCCCTCTTTAGTGCTGGCAGTGTCTGGTGCAAGCTAGGCAGCACAGAGTTGACTGGCGCAGGGACAGGGACAGAGGTCAAGCGTATTGAGAGCCATTCGGCATTTTCTTGGTGCATCAACATAGTTTGATGCAGCACCAGGCTTACACTTATACGAAGTCTTCATAATGTTCCCTTCACATACATCGGGGCGTCGAGTAATCATTGCATGGTGGCTTTGCTGGCAAAAGCTAGCGAAGAAGCCATGCTCTGACTTGTTGTTCTGAGGTGCAGAAGTGAGCAAATGTACCTTCCAGAGACAAGAGGTCTCTACTCCGACCTGCCAACAGCAGTACCAGTGAATGAAAAGGGAAATTGGCCGGGTGCAAGTAGAGGTTGCAGGGTCTTCATCACGTGAGAAAACGAGCATCAAGCTGCGAGTATCAGAAGTACTCTCATTGATCAGAGAGAATCTTGAGTTGATTTGATGCTTTATCTCCGGCTCGTGTCCGGAAGGTGTACGCTCTGCCCAGCCTGGGTCCCCTCGGATTCGCGACCAGCTCAGCGAGAGCTCTGGGTCCGTCACTTGAAGCCTTGCTGGTTCTTTTGCGGCACTGACTGAGAGTTGTGTCGTTAGGCGGCTGGCCTGGCACCAGGAACCCGTGCTTGGGGAGGGGCAAAGGCTGACTTGGGCTCGATCTCTTCGGTTCTGTCCCGAACCCGTGGCAAAGTGTGATCATGAGAAGCGTCATCAGATGCGGTGAGGTGTCGAAGGAGACAAAGCCTGGGGCTTCCCGCTCCCCAGAACTGCAACACTTCCAACACAATAGAAGCCGGTTTCATTGCCCGCGACCCAAAAGCAGCCGACCGAGAAAGAAACAGACAGGGGGCATGGCGGAGGAGAGGTACTGTGAACGAGGGGGGTACTGTTAACCGACCGGCAAAGAACGGACTAGGGACGCGCCGGTGCTGAGCGCTGACACCTAGCCCCAGCCTTCAACGCCCTACCCCATCTACGGTGAAAATGGACATCACACCGGGTTCGAGCTTGAACAGTGTGACGTGTGACCTCAAGGAGTGAGCTGTGCATCCCAGAATGGTACCCCTTTCAATCCGAGCATGTTCCTTCGAGGGCGTGCAGCGACCTCGTACAGTTTCGGGGGTGAGACATTCCAAGTACTGTATTGAAGGGCACAAGAGGACATCGATACGTAGCCTGGCCGAAGAACTATGTGCCAAGGCCAAGGTGGGAATGGGAACCCGAGCAAGTAGAACAACAGTTGATCTCTGACGCTTCTCTGCCAGTTTATGGATCAAGTCGAGTGACTTTCTTCTCATACACGCTTCTCAAGCTATGGGATGCACATCCAGCTCTACCGTGGACCCAGTCCTGGCTGCTCGAGGGACGATGACGTCATCAAAGGTGCTTCCTTTGCCGCGAGCTGTTCAGGCACCGGACTTTGGAACGCATGAACTCTATGCGACTTTGCTTTGCAGTCAGATCCGAACCAGCTGCCTACTCGGACAGTAGTCGTTGTTCAGAGTAGTTCATCGTGCGCAGAGCAAAGGTCAAGAAGCTGAACGAGTACCTCGAGGACGTTGAGTGTCACCCAAGAGAGTTCCAGACTGTGGTAGCGGCAAGACGCGCGTCCTTCGCCCACTGGACGGCAGCGGTGCCATGAGAGGCCAGAAGATGAGCACTCGTAGATTCGTAAAGTCGGACCCTGCCAAATTTCAACCGACTAGAGGTTTCAAGTCTCACCGAGTTTAAGAACGGCCTGTCGGTTCAGCCGAAGCTCGGCAACCCTACTCGATACTCGACGTCACCCTTTTTGTCCCGATGTCGCACGAGCTTTGATTGACAGCCCACCTGTTGCATGACTTAGCAACAGCTTTCAAGGCGTTGCATGGGAGGATCCTCAGCGGGGTTTAGACGAGTCGAGGTCCGCAGGAGTTGCCCAAGGCAAAAGACTTGGAAGGAAGGCCATGCAACGAGCTACGTGGTTTTGCAGTCGAGAAGCACTTGCTAGGGCAAGCGACAAAGACGGTTGACGACGCAGGTTCGGCCTTCTCGAGTGGGGTTGCGTAAATCAGTGACATCAGCCATGTTTAGCGGGCACGTCCGGGCCGCACACGGGCCCAGCCGCGTGGGGCAAGCGCATGTCACACAAAAGGGTAGATGCTGCAGCTGCCTATCTTCCCATGCCTTTTTTTGGATTACTTTATAGCTGGCCTGGCCCGGCATTGAATCCAGTCGAGAGTCTCTAGCCAAATTGCAGGATCCCACAAGGCGCCACATCATAAGGTACATGGCGGAGCAGCACTACTTTTCCTGCTAACTAGCCCGAGGTGTGGCTAGCATGTACCAGCTATGTCAGACAAGTGGATGCCTTGTGGAGACCGCCTGCTGTACGGGCCCGACCTTCCTGGAGTGTCAGAGGAGCCGCAACCACTGCGGCTTTTCAGGGAACGGCATTCACATTGTCCGGGACAGAATCCAAGTTTACTCGGATTCAGTCACCGGAGTATTCTATCCTTTCCCGTTTAAAAGTCTGATGCATGATGCTGCTGAGCAGCTGGTCGGAACTGGTCCCTCAGTATGGCTCGGAGATGCATATGGCAACGCGAACCTTTGCAGGCTGCTACCGAGTGCTTTCACAGATGACCCTTGCCCTAACCGAGCATCTCAGGGTCGCTGAGGAATCTGAGCAGTCGGGCGCCACCACGGAAGGAGCCTTTCTCCCCAGCCAGGTGAAGTGCCGGCTTTTACCGAAGACTGTTATGTGATATAGAGGGGTCTTCACTTTTAAACAGTGGAGAGACTATTTCAAGTGTGCCGAGACAGATTCTGAAAGCTTCGGCTTCTGGAGAAGAAGCCGAGGCTCGGAGTCGGAGATCCGTGCTCGCACCGTTGCGAGTCTCTCCTATTTCAACAGTATTCTTACTGTATCTGATGCTGCTTATACGAGGCTCTGGCATTCTGTGATGGCCAGCTCGCTTCTGAAGAAGTTGCAGCGGTAAACTAACAGAGTGCTACTATGTATAACACCCAGAATAAAGCTAATGCAAGTATGAAAAAACAAGCACGACTCACAATCATAATCATAAAAATAGTAAAAATGACATTGATGACAATAGTGAATAACGGTAGCAACTATGACAGCTCTCAACAGAACATGGCAGACTTTGCTAGTATGTGGCTTGCGCGCAGGTGAAGCAAAGGCAGTAAAAGGTACCGCAATTCTTAAACGAGTTTCCTCGATGTCCGATTCTCCAAGTACTCCTCCTCCACGGCAGGGGCCATTTCGGAAGAAAGGGTCAAGAGCGCAGATTCAAGGCACAGAAAGCCACAACCTCCTCGACGCAGATGTATATTCTTCTCTGATTCGAAGTTTCTGTTTTGGCATGAGTCTCGCAGCTTGGCATTTTCGACAGAGTGTGTGCTCAGATGCGAAAATGTGGGTGATTGCCTCGACGGGGGAGCTTTCATGCAAGGGTGATGAGGCTGTCGAGGTGGACTCAATGCATGCTTCGAAGACTCTGGGCGAGGAAATGGCCCACACATGCCGGGCTGCTGCTGCCGTGCAGTTTCACTTGTTGTCTCTTAATGCATGGGTTTGACTGGGAAATACAGGTCTCGGGCATTCCAGGCTTGCCTGCTTGCAGACTGCCACTTCCCGCTGAGCTGTTGAACTTCACTCCGACGAACCAGTTGACAAACGAAGCACGAAAACTCTTCTGCTTGTAAGAATCAGCTTCGCATCCTGCTGAACGCATTCGCGCGGCTCGCCATATTTCCTGCCGGGCATGTGCGTGGTATGTCCCCGAGCTCCAGGATCAGCAGATCAAGATCTCCGTGAAGAGGTGGCAGCAGCTGAAACATCCTTACCGAGCGCAGTCATCACGCCGGTGCCTCTTGAGCCATAACGGCCATAACGCAGGTGTGCAGCCATGGCAGGATTCCCCACACACTTTTCCGAATCTTCAGCTGTTCTTCATTGTGAATCCTCCGAGAGTCGCGTAATTCCGAAGACAAATCTTAATCTAGGAGCACAAGTTTCGAGACAGGTGGACCGATTCAGAAAACCAGCCAGTCAAAACGGAAAGGGCCGATTCAGAAGATTTAGGATTCAGGGTTTGAGGTTTACGTGGCTTTACGGGCTTTGGGCAGAAAGTTCAAGCATGTACTTACAGGAGGGTTAAACGCTTATGGCTTCTGTACGAATGCTTTAAGGTATCGGATTTTTCTACTCTTTTTGGGTTTAGGGTTGAGGTTAAGCCCGGGCGCCTTGTTTATGTTTTCTGGGCTGTCTTCTGAGCTTCAGGCGAAGTCCTGCCAGAGCTTTTCTGAATTTATCTTTCGTGTGTTTCGAATTTGTTTATCTTGAATTGGGGCATTTCTCCGAATTGGTCCGACTTGTTTTACCCATTTGTCCGCTGCCCAGCAATTTGCAGTCGAAAGGCTGTGCATGACCGACTGGATTGAGACTCAAGCCGAGCCCAGTTGTTCAAACACTTCGCGAATCCACAGCATCTGAAAAGAACTGCGTCCAGCACACTGCCACGAACGTTCCACCCTTGGACAGGGCAGCTTGAACCTTTTCGTTGAGACGCACTATCAGTCACAGTTGAACAGCGAACAGGGGCGCATTGCTCAACGTATCCTTCACTTATTATGACGCTTCTGTCCAGCCCTTCGACCTCCTGACAAGTTACATTTCTAAACGGTGAGCAATCGCAAACCCACAAGGAGCAAGGTTTGCAAAAACTTGAGCGACAGTGCGTCACTTGGCCACCTCAAAGCATGCTTGGCCTACTTGGCTCAACAGCATGATCAGTCAGGCCACATGAACTGACATACGCTGCAAAGTAGCTGGTGATGTCAACGATTGCTAGATGTGGTTGGCGAAACTCCAGAAGTCTTGCATCGTAAAAGCTTCTTCGTCAAGCCTTCCTGGGAGCATCGTTGACCGGGACACAATGGCAGGCCGGCGCCCGAATAACGATGTACCCTTGTGATCTTTATTTTCATACTCAAAAGGCGATGTATGGCTCCAGGTTCCATGGCTGACGTGGCATTCTTGACACCGGAGCAGCCACCACGGTGCCTTGATCGCTTTGGTCAGGGAATAAGGGGAAGTCAAGCAGGCATTCCTAAGCTCCAGGATGCATATGCCTGTGAAAAAGCACCGAAGCGGGACACGTAGGCTAACTAGGTGGACCTTAACCCATCAGAATTTGAAGTCTAGACTCGTCTAGACTTTGATCCAGGGTTTGGACACGGGGCGGCACCCATCCAAGCAACAAATCAGTTGAAAGTGAGCAAAGCTTTGCACTTAGACCGCCTCGCCTTTCGCTTTACTCCATGCATCATTGGTGCATGTTGAACCTGTAATGGTGCCGGACGTGCCCACTGAAGTTTATGGAAGAATACAGTTTCAGGACTGCCCCGCCACCTCTCACGACCGTTGGTACCAGCACCTCCGTGGGTATCGCACCGCAGGCACGTCATGGCAGAAAGTCTTACAAGTGGGTTTGTCCCATGTCTGAACGAGGGGTTCTTATGCACGCTGGTCGATCTCCTGCTAGAACTGGATACCAAATCTCCTGTTGTCAACGTTTGCGGAATTGGCTTTTCGTGTCGCACGGAATCCAATCTCTCATGTTGCATGTGCCGTTATCTCCGTATCTACAAGGCAGTAAAAATGCAGTTCGTTCACTTATCTGGTCGGAGCCAGCCACTAGCCACTCATTGCCACACGGCTTTGAATCTGATAGTCAGTGACGAGCGCCGCTCTGTGTTCTTGTTTCCATCCCCGAGTCAGGCCAACTTTGCAACAAAGGCCTCCGTGGTGGTCTTGGCCGCAGCCGTCATGGGAACCCGTCGCTGGAGGCGGAATCGGCTGTTTATTGGAACTGCTCAGGTGCGCCCCAGTATGCCTGAGCTTGCACAGCATGTTGATGCAAGAGCGCCGAAGCACATCATGATCTTCGGACGCTAGAAATTCACAGCATCTAGACTGCTTTGCTCGAAGACGAACTTCTCCAGTCCAAGTTGGTATTGCTCCGAAGCCTTGGCTGTCCACGATCAAGCCTCTTTGCGAGGCCCCGATGGGGAAATCTGCATGGGCGGAAGATCATGCGTCAGGCGTGGTCGTTTCATGCCTTAGAGTGCACTGTGAAAGTGTCCACACTGGAAATGCTGGAAAGACCGTGGTGGTTACATGAATGGCTGTGTGTGTGCGTGTTTGTGTGCGTGTGTAATCCCGATTGCTGAGACTTGGTCAGGGGTCCTTGTGGAATGCTCCAATAGTACAAAGGGTCGGTTGGTTAGCCACTAGACAGGTAAGTATACAAGTGTGGCATGGATCTGTCTGCTCACATGCTGAGCACCAACGTGTCCGTGCACATGCCGATCTTGGCGCGGTTTTCTCACTAAGTAGATCTTCTGACGGTCTCAGTAGGATCAGGATGGGTCGCGAGTCTGCATTTGTGTTGTTGCTAACTGCTAGATGTTCTAAGACACCAGAAGAGTTCTGGCCTGTGGATTGCCATTTCTGGTGTGTCTGTGGGGTGCATCTCCATGTTTGGGCCAGATGCTTGGCGCTTGTGAGCAACCTTATCGACTTCTTGACTGGAAACTGATGTCCCTGCACTCAAGGCAGCTCCCTTTCGCACCTACTCACCGTATCCAAACGCCTCCCCGCGTGGCTGTAGCTACTGTAGCTCGTCACAAACAAGCTTTGGGATGATTGCGCTTTTGACAGGCATCTGCCTTCACATCTAATTTCTCCTGGAATGGGTCTCAACTGGGATTCTGCCATTGTTCAAGCACCTTCTCGTACCTCCTTCATCCGATTCTAGCCCATGAGCCTCTCAAGACTTTGCAACAAGATGAGTTGCTCCAACGCGGACTCGTTAATTAGTGACATCCCTCTGTGGCATGGAGCCATGGCGCTGGATGCAGAGCAGCTCCATGTCTCTCCGCTCGGCAGGGACATCATGGCTGTTTCCTGGGTTCCCTGCTTGCACTGAGTCTTCTCTGCAGACCAGTTTAGACTTCACGCTGGTCGTCCTTAAGCGAAACTCTGCTGAGGCAAGTCCCAGTTCACAGATCGCTCACGTCCAGAATCCTGGCAAATGGCTCTCGAGGGTCGGGGGGACTTCCCTTGTGCTCTCAACATTGCCCAAAGCCATCGGGACTGTCACTTGCCAAACGATTCAGCAACAGAGGATCCAGCGTCTTGGGCTGGAGATGGAGCCACTGTCTGGCTCGGAGAGAAACTACAGGCACGTGGTCATGGTTTTCACAGATCGCTGTCCAACGAATCCTCCAAGAACCACTTCTATGGCTGCTACAGCTGCTGCTGCTACTGGTACTGTTATTGCTACTGCTATTGCTGCTACCGCTGCTACTGCTGCTACTGCTGCTACTGCTGCTACTGCTGCTACTGCTACTGCTACTAATGCTGCTACTGCTGCTACTGCTGCTACTGCTGCTACTGCTACTGCTACTGCTACTGCTACTGCTGCTGCTACTGCCACTGAGACTGCTACTGCTACTGCTACTGCTACCGCGACTGCGACTGCGACTGCTGCTGCTGCTGCTGCAACTGCTGCTGCGACTGCTGCTGCGACTGCGGCTGCGACTGCTGCTGCTACTGCTGCTGCCGGTGCTGCTGCTACTGCTACTGCGACTGCGACTGCTACTGCTGCTGCTGCTGCTACTGCTACTCCTACTGCTGCTGCTGCTGCTACTACTACTACTACTACTACTACTAGCCACCCCCGCACCCCCTCCCAACTACACTTGCTCCATCCGGGCTGGGCAGTAGCAGCTTCTAGACTCCCCAACCGCGACAGCTGCAGAAGATGCAGGGACTCAGGCTCCGTATCTGTGGCAGCTGCAGAAGTTGCAGAGGCCACAGCCGGTGAAGTTGCAAAGGCTTAGGCCCCAGAACTGCGACAGCAGCTGGAGTTGCAAACTCGACGGGGAAGAAGCTTCTCAACCACAGGTGGTCGGATAGTACGAAAACCCTCTGAAATACCGTGCAAAACGCAGGTGCTACCAAGAAGGTTTTAACAACACTAAAGCCTGAAGCGCAACATCTTATAAACATCAACAACAAAGACGCCAGCTGTACGTGAGAGGGGCTTGCCAACACCCCTAAAGCCCAGACCTCGGCGTATGAGGGTTTGCTTTTGTAGCGTGTGCGCGCTAGGGTGTGGAGATGTTGTGCGGGGTGTCCTCGAAACAGTGTGGCGATCATATCCGAAAAAAGCTTCCCCCATCTAATTTTGCCGAAAGCCCTCCGAAATGCCAAGAAAGTTCGAAGATGGATTCAACCCAGTTCGAACATTCCCTTGCATCGAATTTTCTTACAGCGTGGAGCGTGAAACTGTTCTTCTAAAAAGCGAAAAACAGTGCAAAGTCAGAACAGAACAGATCAAAAGACGTCCGCAAAATCCAGTGGAGCACATTGAGCGCATTAGTCGCTCAGCAAGCTTAAGTCCAAAATGCGAAGCTCGAGTTTGCAAACTCGACAAGTCGATTTAGAGGCTTCAAAAGCTGACGACGACGACTACTACTACTAGTACTAGTACTACAACTACTACTTCTACTTCTATTACAAATACTACTACTGCTGCTACTGCTACCACCAGTACCATTACGACTGCTGCTACCCCGACCACTACCACGACCGGCCGCTACCGTTACCACTAGCAATACCACTGCCACTGCCACTGCTGCTGCTACTGCTACTACTAACTACTGCTACCACGACGACGTCGACGATGACAACGACGACGGCGAGAGCGACGACTACTACGGCACTACTTTTGCTACCAACAATGAGTTTCGGTACAATAATACGACGATTACTACTAACTATTGAACTAGTGCTGTTCTTAGTAAGAGCAATGATGACCATGATCAGGGTGCTGCTGCTGATGCTGACTGTGACGTGAAGATTCTGGTATGCGGGTTCATATGGAAATAGCTATGATGGTGACGATGGCGATTGATGCTTCTGTTCAGGATGTGCCGATGATGATGAAGATTCTGGATGGATTCAGCTCTACCCCATGGCCCATGCCAGACGCAGCCGCAGGCCCGAGACAGTGCGCTACGACATCTTGTGTGGCCAACGCTTCTCAGCGGTTTGCCGGCTGACCGCCAGGCTGTCCGAATGCACCAGGCAAAACTACATGAAAGCGTGCACGCATTAACCTGTAGGTTTGTGTGCTTGTTCACGTTAGTCCGAGTATGCCTCTTCCGCGTTTGTTGGATGTCAACTTTTGCCGGCTTTGCAGTTTTCACCTCCGGTTTTGAATCTGCGAATCACAGGGCCAGCCTAGCAATCCTGCTGCTGGCGAACGGGGTGGCTGGGTGTCTGGTCGGCTGCAACATCATTGCTTGCTTTATGCCTCATCATTTGACAACCGTGTTTTGTGCATGTGTGCGTGTGCATGAATACACTTTGATACATGAAACACGTTGCACTTGGTAGAGCGTGCTTCTCTTGGTATGTTCCACTGCAGTCATGTTGTCGTGCGTGCCTCGGGAATCCTTTTGTAACCCCCTCAACTCCCTGCCCAGAAAGACGGAGCGACACACAGCATTGTGCTCTTCACCGTTGTAAGGGATGCCCAGCAGTGCTGACACGAACAAACATCGCCGGAAGTACGACGGAACACCTTCAGCCGAGAACCCACTACCACACACGTGCGAGGAAGAGGACGAGGCGGCAGGACCGATCAGTGCAAGGACGATCAGGACAAGGAGAACGGTGAAGACAAGCCGGACCCAGCAGACGCCAGGGACGAGGAAGCTCACGCGAAGCAAGAAGCGGCCGAATAACGGGCGGAGGACAAGGAGGACGAGCCGGACGCGAGAGAGTGAGGGGAGAGGAGGGCTGAGTGACTGCACGATGTCTTGGGCATGTGTTTCCGTGCTTGTGTCAGTGTTACGCAGGTACACCAGCCCCTTGCTTCTCCATGCTCATGTGCCAGTGGAGCCTGCGGTGCGCTACCGTCGCTTGGGCTAAGAATTTCAGGGTTCGCAGGGATGAATGACGGGAACCCCTTGACTGTTTCGCTACAATCACCTACTTGTATTGCGGATATCAGCCAGGACAAGCCGACCGTATCCCCAAACCGCATACCGCATAAACCAAGAACATAATCCTCAACTCCTTTCGCTGACCAACCCTCGGCTTTGCGTTCGGTGGTTTCAGGTGCAGAGGTTAGCAGTTCTGTTCGCAAAGCATCGGCGCTGTTGCATGCGAGGCTTTCGACTGGCATCCAACGAGACGGATGCGACGACACCCTGGCGGAACCTGAACCCTAGCAGACTTCAGACACAGCTTTGGTGAGAGCTCCGAGGGATCTGATTCCGATTTGTTGTTTCAAGGCATGTATGTTACATGCCACGGCATGCCCTGGCCATGCCAGTCATCACACTGTTCAAGCTGCCGACATGAGGAAGGGTCTTCCGAAACTGGGAGACGAGCTCAAAGTTGCTGTCATAGGCGCGGTCCTCCTACTTCCCATGTCAGGGATGGTTTCCACGTCTCTGGTCTGGTCCCCACCATCGCTGTGGTGCGTGTGCTGCCTTCCGAGAACGAAAGTACTGTGGGAAGCGGTTTTCGGCAAGACTTGACCCAGCTCTAAGTAGACGGAAGAACTGTGCTAGCTAACGTTTCCAGCATCCGATGCTCTCGGCCTGAACTCTGTGGGCCGGCACCGTGTTCGGCACCTCAGCAAGCGGAAGTGAGTACAAACGCGACAGAATTGGTACAAACACGTGTTCTCTCTAGCCCAGTCTATCCCATCCATCCCTGAGTGATACTCCATGTACATCTATGTACATCTACGTACTATATTCTAGGGGCTGCGCCCAGGTGCGGGCAGCGCGAGTTGTTGTCAGCGGATGTAGCGGGGGAACGGGAAAGACACGGTCAAAATTTCCAGACGGTGCCGAGACAACGACAGCTCGACACCGGAACAAAAGTGCAACGTAGGCCCGAAGTGCACAACTTATGGGTGATCTTACGCTCTTAGCCCTCGTCGGCCCTCCATGTAGCCCGCATCCGCCCTCCGCCGGACCCCGCTGATGCTGATGATGCGCGCCCTTTTGGGGTTTCCGCAACCCACGCAAAAACTTGGAAATCATCACTTCGCGCCCACTTCGCGCCGCGGGGCCGGTTGCGGTTGCGGGCGCCCGAGTGCTCATGATGCTCGCCGGCTCGCCTCCTGGGGTCGTCCACGGCGGCCCCGAAACCCGCCATGTTGTGGGGAATGGCTGCGAAGCGCGTGCGCGTTCCGAGACGCCTCCGGGCCAGGGCCCGCGCGGCCCGATGGAGAAACGGAGGTCCGATGATGCGGGGTCGGCGGCGGGTCGGCGGCACAAGCCGTCGTGGCTTTTGCTTCGCAAGAGAAGGCAATTTCGTCTGAGCCATAGCTCAGTCCATACAGGGCAGCGAAGCGCTGCCCGATTTATGGGCTGCCGCCACTGCCGCCGACCCCAAAAGAAGAGAGGTGACCATCCAAGGAAGGCAGCAGGTGTTGAAAGCGGCCAACCCTGATACGGAGGAAGTGGCATGAAATAATAAGATAGGGCCTGCAAGTCTTGTAACTGGCACGAGTAGCATGAGCACATGACTGATGCGGCGAAGTATTCGGACTGACGCAGTGCTCAGCTCTCGGACATTGTGTGCGCATGTTTCAGCAACCTTGTGACTCAGAGGCAAAAGGCATCCGCACAAAACCAAGTTTCGCAGGAAGTTCTCCTATTATCGGCTAGGTAGGTCTGGAATAGGAGGGTCACACTGCAGCACGTGATCAGCATGCTGTTCTTTCTTGTTATCACCACGGTGTTCCGTGGCCATTTTGGGTCGAGACGATCGTCTCGGTCCGTGAAGGACTTTTTGTGTCGGTCAGCTGTGAGGTCTAGGCCTGGGTAGCTTTCGCTCGAGCGATGGCAGGTTGGGGTCAAGATGCTTGGGGTCAGCAGCAGGCTGATCAGCCGCAGCCTTACGCTGGTTACCCTAATCAACCTAGGGGCCAGTGGGGAGGTCAGAACCAACACGATCGCAGGGAGAGGCGACAACGCCGCGAGCGTGGTGGCGATCGCTTCCCAAACGCTGCTCACAACCCCTACGAGGTTCGTCTCCCCCCGCACATCGAGTCGATCGCTACCTGTGAGGACGACGATCGCAAGACCTCGATCATCATGGTCGACAACAGAGACGATAGGATCGTCTCGCCTTTTCAGGCATGGCTGGTCCGGGAGATCATGACGAACGCCTCCTCCTCGACGAACGTCTTGACGGAGAGAGATCAAGTCATGACTCCCAGTTCTGGGTACCACATGTCGCTCTTTGCCAACTACACTCTGGATGGCATAAAGGCGACACTGGCGATCTGTCTGCTCAGACCGCCAAGGCACTCGCCCACGAGGCTTTTCAGCCTTTCTCGTGGCCGGTGCTCAGGGACACGTCACCATCGTACACCGACATCAAGGTGTACAATGGCAATGAGATCCTCTTTCATTGGATCCTGAGGGGATACCGTGCCGACTCGGATCTGTCGGTTCAGCAGCAGTTCGCTGATGAGCTGCTGATCCGCGACGTCTGCCGTGGTCGGGTGCGGCTCTCAGTCGTGGTGGCCGCTTTCACCGGTTGGAAGTGCTCCGTCTTCTCTTTCGAGTGTGGCGGTCGCACATACTCTGTGGGTCCTCAGGGCGTGGTCGTGGCTGGAGATCATGCCCGCTCGAGGTTTGAGCTCCGAGTGTGCAGCCGCTCTTCAGAGGATGCGGTCGGAAATGGCGCCGATCGGCTGGAGTTCCGCTATCGGGATGCCAACAATCGCATGGACTTGAAGTGCGCTCGCACTTCGGTCCCGGCTACGTGCCAGGCCATCACCCGGTGCCGTGATCAGCGGGCACGGGTGGAAGGGCCTGAACAGACTGAGCAGTTCGCTCAGCTGGCGGCCGCTCACCAAAACTGGTGGCACAACGCTCTCACCACGGACTATGCCCATATCGGCGTGCTGGTCTCGTTCGTGGGCGGCCTTGATCATGGCAACTTCCACGTTCAGTGCGAGAGCAAGCTCTACGTGATGCAGGGCGCCGTGGTCTCTAGGGCGGCGCTCGCCGAGATGACCCACACTCAGGAGTCGGCCTCTCCGCTGCCGTTCGGCCCGCCCGCTCTTTCTCAAGGGGCTTGGCGGCAGGCGGCGGTCAGCTCTGACACGGCGGTGCCGGAGACTTCGCAGATTGCCGTTCGCAATCGCAATCGGATGGAATCCCGGCCCGGGCGCTCGCCCCCGAAGATCGACCTCCTGCTCAGCCGGTGGACTACGATCAGAACGATGAGGAGGGCACCCGTGGGCACATGATCGATGCTGCCAGGGACGATGCTCGGCAAGATCGTTCCTTTGCCCGCTCGACGGCAAAGCTCACACCAGCGCAGTTCGCCGAGCTGGCTGACTCGTACCACAACCCTGCTGGTCACGCTACCTCTTCGGCGGCAGCTCAGTTTTCCACGGTCGTGGTTGAAGAGGCCGAGCCGGAGAACTTGCTGGCTCCAGCAGGTGAGCCGACCTCGTTCAGGCCGCACCGCACGCCATGATCGAGGCAGATCTCAGAGGTGCTCACCCGTTTTGATCCAAGGGGTGTTCACCCCAGGATGCCGTGAAGGCGATTTAAGTTCTCGCTCGCATTTTGGAGCCACGACTGCTCCCGCTCGGGCAAAAGTTTCCAGGGATGCATCCGGATGCGATCAGCAGTTCTGCACATGTTTTCACTGTTGATGTCTCTCTCTCTCTCTCTCTCTCTCTCTCTCTCTCTCTCTCTCTCTCTCTCTCTCTCTCTCTCTCCTCTTCTCAGTGCAACATGTTCACAGTGCTCGGCATTCATGTCGTTCGTCGTTCGTCGTGCCGTTCGGTTGGCCGGGAAGGTTGGTCGGGGCACTGCAACGACGATGCTCATGATGCCTTCCTCGAGTTTCTTCTTTCGCTAGTTTTGGCTCGGCAGGATGTTGCGGGAAGCAGCGCCAGCCGATCGCTGGACAGCGAAGATCCTTGCTTACCCATGTTTCGACCCTGGGTTTCGCCAGGCGATCGTGGCGACCCGGCTGGCTGAGATCCCTTTTGTCCTTTCAATGGACGCCGGGACGCCTGAGCAGTTCGCCGCGGTGTCTCTCGACTGGACGGCCAGCTCGGCCAAGACGGAGCACGACCTCCTGGCTCCGAGGACCCAAATGCTCGAACAGTACTGGGTCTTCGTGAAGGCCGCGGAATCGCTCTTTGTTGAGTCTCTCGGCTACCAGATGGGCTTTGCTTGCTGCTCGAAGGTGCCCCGAGAACGTTCTGCAAAGTCGATCGCACACTTTCAACGGGAGATGGCCATCCGAGCTCTAGCTGCACCAGTTCTGGCTCCTTCGGCCAAATCGAGGCTGCCGGCAAGCTCTTCTTCTCCCTCGGCGACTCCATTGCTCGACTTGGAGAACGCCGAGAAACAGAAATGGGCTAAGCGCTTGAAGGCGATCGCTGATCGGGCCGGCGAATACGCTCGGCCCGAAGGGGGCCACGATGCTGAAGGGATCCTCTCGGAAGAGGAACGCGCTCGCCTTCGGCTGTTGGTTTTCACCTCGGGTGCGCCTTCTACAATGGCAAACCACATTCGTAGGTTCGAGAAGTTCGAATTGTGGGCTCGGCACGTGCCGCTCCCCCTCTACCCCATCTCGGACGACAAGATCCTGAAGTATGCCATGGAGCTCGACTCAAGGGAGTGCGGCCCGACTGTTCTTCCTTCGCTCCGCATGGCTCTTAAATGGGTGGCTTTTCGGATTAACCTCAAGCTCCCTTCGATCGAGACAGCGGAGCTAAAGGCGCTCGAGAAGGAGATCTTCACACAGCGAGGGCGGCCGCTGAAGGAAGCGATCGCTTTCCCGCTCGAGCTGGTCCAGGCTATGGAGCGCTTTGTCGCTAACGAAGCTCACCCTGCGCCGGCTCGGGTGTTCCTCTGGTGGGTCCTCTGCATGATCTTCGCGTCGCTCCGCTTTGACGACGCGATCCATGTGAAGCCCCACGAGCTAGAGGTCAAGCCCGACGGTCTGTTCGGGATCTCCTGGCAGACTAAGACTGAGCGGAAGCGGCGCGGCACCAAGTTCATGGTCCCCGACGTTGCTTTTTCTAAAGTGGCGTGGTTCAAGATCGGGAAGGACTTGTTCGAGTCGCAGTTCCCGCTCGTGGAACGCGACTTCTGGATCCCCGAGCTCGACACCAAGGAGCGCTGGCGCCAGACTCCCCCTGATTACGCTCGCTCTCTCCAGTGGCTCCACCACCTGGTTTGGCTCGCGGGGCAGGAGAGTGCGGTCGCGAGGGAGTTCCTGGACAAGGTCACCGATCTTACGTGGCACTCAGCTCGAGTAACTATGCTTGATCTGGCCGTCCATTGTGAACGATCGGAACAAGAGATCGGGGTTCAGGCGAACTGGAAGAACCCCGGCCCGCTCGTCCTCAAGTACACTCGCTCGAGGTCTTCTCTTCCAGCGAAAATGATCAAAGAGTTGGTGCAGGAGGTCTCGCGCGAGTTCGTGCCCCTCTGTGCTCAAGAGGATGACACAATCGAGGACGCAGAGGACAGGGATCTTTCACTGACTGAGTTCTTTGTCAAAGTCCCGGTCAAGGGCTCTAGTTACGACTATCGTTTTCATGTGTGTTCAGCAGACTCTGTGGAAGAGATTGCATGCAAACGCGCGATCACGCCCGAATTTACACACATCGGGTCCGTTCTGCCCGACCCTAAGCTCTTTTGCAAACTGTGCGCTAAGGCTCGGCCAGACGTGGCTCTCGCCTTTAAGGTCTAAAATTCTGTGCATTCTGCGCCTGCTCGCGCCTTGTCGCATTTGAGAAAACTTCGTTAAGCTTGCTCAAGCTTTGATTGAGGCTCTTTTGCGTTGTTCCGCCATGGTCGACCGCACGGTCTACCCGGACAAGGACAAGACGCCTGAGCTCGCCTTACGCCAGATCTTCGGACGGCAGAAGCTCCCCGAGAACTTATGCCTTCTCATGGCGAATAAAGGCATGCTCTCCGTCGAGCGCATGTCTATGCTCGGGGACTCCATCGCGTCGGTCAAGGCGACGCTCCGGGCTATCGTTGGAGACGACACGCAGTTCGGGGCCGATGGGCCGGCCCAGGAGCTCTCGCTCACTCTCCTGACCGCGATCTGGAAGTCAGCCTCAGTTCTGCAAGAACACGTTGCCTCTCGGCGGGCCAAGATGGAGGAGGATCCGTCCAAAATACCAGAGATTCCTGGTGAAGATCATGCTGAGTTTCGTGAGCTCTTTGTCACTCAGCACCCCGACATCATTCTCACCTACATGCGCGAGCCGCACCGGAAGTTCGTCGAGCGGATCCACCGGGACTATATGGTCCATGGGGCGGTCGCGTTCTACGAGGTCGCTGAAATGCGCTCCCGCTCGGACCGCATGGTGCAAACACCTGGCTTCTCGAAAACTTCCGAGGATCTCCTCAAGGTGGTCCAGCTCGACAACAAGGTGGCCGTCGCCTCTGAGACGGAGGTCATGGATCGCCTCCACTCGTTCTTTGTGGCGCTCGAGTACCTCAACATCTGCGAGTTCACCTTCGACTCCGGTCCCCTCAAGTACCTCTCGGAGCTCGAGGAGTGGCGCCACGAGAATCGTGGTCTCGCAGTTCTTCTCGCCGCTGATTCCTTGATCAGGAAGAAGGTCTACAAGCTCAACAACGACAAGCGCAAGGACTTTCCTACGTTCTCTGAGGCTCTCTGCGAGGTCCTCAAGAACTACAAGCAGCTCTGGAACGACGCTCGTTCCACAGCTGAACTTGAAAAGTTTCGCCAGGTCGAGCACGAGTTCGCTACTCCTCCGAAGCGGCCTCGCTCGAGGTCCCCTCCGCCGACACCTCCGAAGAACGAGGCCAAGACTCGCAAGAACCGAGCTCGTCGGCAGAAGGAAAAGGAGTTGCTCAAGCAAGCTCGCGCAGAGCGCGATCGCGCTCGTGACCACTCTAAGCCGAACAAGCCTTCAGTGCCTAAGC
The DNA here is from genome assembly GCA_905221615.1 of Symbiodinium sp. CCMP2592. Lineage (NCBI taxonomy): Eukaryota > Dinophyceae > Suessiales > Symbiodiniaceae > Symbiodinium > Symbiodinium sp. CCMP2592. The sequence goes on from CAJNDT010006240.1 coordinate 276,010, forward strand.
TCACAGAGAAGGACAAGGTCGATCGCGACACCTGGGTTCCGGAGAAGGAGTGGAAGAAGATCATGTCTTTCTCTTATACTGGGGCTCGCCGCTGCCCATGGTTCAACTGCTCACTCGGCTGTCGGTTTGGAGATCAATGCAAGAACAAGCATATCTGCGTGCAGTGCGGGGGTGATCACCCCTACCATGGCAATCACTGAGCTCTCGTGCCACCGCCGGGGGAGTTTGGTCGTCTCCCTCCGGCACCGGTGCTCGACAGACCACCGGGGGAGTTCTCCCCCCCCACACTGCAGCAGCCGCCGGCTCTGGCTGCTAATGAGGTTTCTTCTCAGAGACTGACAGCTGCCCCTGCAGGTCGGCCGCCACCGTGGCTTCGTTGGGCTGAGGTGCCCCGGGATCCCGACACAATTCGTGAACTCGGTCCCTGGTGCCTCGAGATCTTTGCCGGATCTGCTGGCCTCACTGATGCCTGGAAACGTCACGGTCTTAAGACTTTGCCGCCGATCGACACGTGCACCTCCGAGTTCCTTCTGGAGTCGATCGACTTGCTGGACGCACAGGTCTTTGATTGGCTGCTCTTGCTGTGCCGCATGGGGGCGATCGTCTTTCTGCACTTGGGCATTCCCTGCGCCACGTTTAGCGTGGCTAGGGATCGACCTGGAGGACCTCCCCCCCTGCGATCGCAGGCGCTCCCCCTTGGCCTCTACGTTCTCAAGAAGCACCATCAAGCACAGCTCTTCGAGGCCAACGAGCTCTTGTTCCGATCCCTTCTTCTTTTCGACGCGGTGGTTCAAGCTGGCGGAGATGCCTCGATCGAGAACCCGAAGGACAGTCTGATCTGGCAAGTCCCTCAGGTCCAGCAGCTCAAGGTTCGTCTTCACCTCTACAACGTCGATCTTGATCAGTGCGAGTATGGATCACCTCATCGCAAGCCTACTCGGCTTCTTGTCAGTCACGCTGCTCTTCTCGCGCTTGCACGTCCTTGTTCAGGTGGACATGTTCATGAGCCTCTTCGTGGCGTGACAAGGTCGGAGACTGGCAAGAAGATCTTCAAGACTAAAGCAGCTCAGGTCTACCCCTCGGCGCTTTGCACCGCGTGGGCGATCGCCGTGGCCGCGATCGTGCAGAAGTCGGCCCAGCAGTTCGCCGCTTCGTTTGCTCTCACGGCTCCGTCGGCAGAGCGCAAGCGATCTTTGGGATCCCAGATTGCTTGGAAAGGCCATCGCCAAGTCGCTGCCGCTCGGCTGGCGGCGGCTAGCGGCTATCAGCTCAAACGAGGTGCCGCCAAGCCGCTGCTCGACGTCGAGTGCGAGCCTGGTCAGGCAATCCAGTGGTCTCTTCAGGTTCGGCACCCATTCACCGTGCAGCCGGCGCTCCCCGACAAGATCGTCGACAACATCAAGTTCATTGTCTCCTCTCCGCAGGCGCTCGTGGCTCGCCGTTCTGAGCGCCTTCAGTTCTGGCAACAGCGTGCGCTCACGCTGCTTCCGGAGACAGATCGGATTTTGCGGTCCATCGCCGACGCTCCTCTTCGTCGGCTTCTTCGCGGTGCTCCAGACTATGCTGATCTGCAGCTGGGCTCTTGCACTCACGTGGCGCTCTACGACGAGCTCTTCGCAGCGATCGGCTGCACGGATCATCAAATTCTCCAAGGCATTCGCGGTGGCTTCCCGATCGTTGGCGAAATCCAGCGCTCGGGGCGCTGGCCGCCGTTCACAAAGCTACAGCGGTCAGTGCCTGTTCAGGAAGCTCTGGATCGGGCCTGGGAGTTGCGAGCCAAGGTCGTTCGCAGATGCAGGTCGGTTCCCGTTTCTGACAATCTAAGGTCTCTTTGGAATGCCACGCTCGAGGACGTCAAGGAAGGCTCCACCCTGGGTCCTTTCGGATCCGAAGAGGAAGTCTCCAAGTTCTTGGAGTGTTCTGACTGGATCCCGACCCAACGTTTCGAAGTGGTTCAGAAAAACAAGGTCAGAGGCTGCGACAGTGCGACCTCCAACTTGATCAATCAGACCGCGGTGATCACCGAGAAGTTGGAGCTCACCTCTACGGACCTGAACGTGGCGGTTCTTCGCGAACTCCGCACCCGAGGAGGCGATCGCCCGCTACGAGGATGGGTCCTTGACGAGCGAAAGGCCTATCGGCAGCTTCCGATCTTGCCGGAGCACAGGAAGTTCAGTGTGATCTGCCTCAAGGATCCTGGTGATGGCATCCCCAAGTTCTTTGTGATGGTCGGACACTCCTTCGGGCTCGTGGCGGCGGTCTACAACTATAATCGCCGCTCGGCCCTGATCAACGATATTCTCGTCCGGCTGTTCAGCATGGTCGCCTTCAACTTTTACGACGACAAGTACGGGTTCGAGACCGATCTCACGGTGCCGTCGGCCAAGGTCGTGGCCGAGTGCATCCACTTCTGGCTCGGCGCTCTGTTCGACGAGAAGAAGCTCCAGCTCTCGGCAGCGCCCGTGATCTTGGGCGTTACTTTTAACCTGGAGCTTCTAGTTCTTGAGATCAAGGAGCAGAGGAAGCAGGAGCTCTTGGACTCGATCGACTCGATCTTGGAGGCAGGTACCCTGGATCCTGGGACCGCAGGGAAGCTCAAGGGCAAGCTCATGTTCGGAGCGAGCCAGCTCTGGGGGAAGGTTGGACGTGCGTTCTTCCGGCCCCTCTCGGAGCGCCAGTACTCGAAGGATCGGTCTGGCGATCGTATGGAGCTCAACCTTGCTCTGGAGCGATCGCTTCGTTACTGGCGGAACCTCATCGTTCAGGGTCCTCCGCGCGAGATCTCACTCCGTTCGGAGAAGAACGCTGACGTCGTGATCTTCACAGACGGCTTCACTTTTCGGAAATCGGAAGAAGAAGCCGATCGGATCGGTGCCGTGATGTTCGATCGGAGGGCCGATGTTCCCAAGCAGTTCACTGAGGTAGTGATCCCACTTGAAGTTTCGGACCGCTGGCTCGCGAGGAAGACTCAGATCGTCCCGATCGAGATGATCGCGCCGATTCTGGCGCTCGAGACTTTCCGGGATCACGTGAAGAATAAGGACGTTCTCCTTCTGATCGACTCTGAGGCGGTCGAAGCTGCTCTAGTGAAAGGATACTCTTCGAAAGAAGATCTTTGCGAGCTCGTAGAAGTTTTCTGGGAGTTGGCTCTCGAATATAGGGTCAATTTCTTCATCGATCGAGTTTCTACAGATGCCAACCCAGCGGATTGGCCGTCGAGGGATCGCCTCGAGATCGGTCAGGCCGCAGGGTGGACGACAGTTTGTTGCTCGTATTTCGAACGAAGGGAATTTGTTCGAGATGCTCTCGCGTCTGGTGTCCCGGGAAGGGTTCGCCGGTTGCGGGTTCGAGCGACTGCGACGACGACGACTCCGTTCGTGGGTTGTCGTTGTCCTGGGGTGGGGGCCGGTCGTTTCTGATGCTCTTCGTTAGCTCGTCTTGTGACCGCTCAACCCCATGCTAGAGCGGATCAAACATTGCTCGTCCGCTCGGTTTGTGGCATGCTGTTCAGTGAGCTCGCGAGCGTTCGTGCGTGTAGTGTGGTTCTCCTATTATCGGCTAGGTAGGTCTGGAATAGGAGGGTCACACTGCAGCATGAGATCAGCATGCTCTCTTCAGACTTTTGTTCACCACGTTGATCCGTGGCCATTTTGGGTCGAGACGATCGTCTCGATCCGTGAAGGATCTTTTTGTCCCACCCAACCCGCCCTATTAAGAGGTGGGGAGGTTGCTCGTATTTCGAACGAAGGGAATTTGTTCGAGATGCTCTCGCGTCTGGTGTCCCGGGAAGGGTTCGCCGGTTGCGGGTTCGAGCGACTGCGACGACGACGACTCCGATCGTGGGTTGTCGTTGTTCGGGGGTGGGGCTGGTCATATCTGATGCTCTTTTCGTGGATCGTCTTCGGACCGCTCGCCCCCATGCCAGAGCGGATCAAACAGTGGTTGTCCGCTCGGTACTGTGCAGGCTGTTCAGTGAGCTTGCGAACGTTCGTGCGTGTAGTGTGGGCTGTGTTCGTTATGATTAATGTCAACCTCCTATTAATAACCCCCCCTCCCCCCCCCTCTCCCCCCTTGATTGATTTGGCGCCGGGGTGGGGGGGATTGAGTACTGAGGGGGGGGTCGGTCGTCGTAGTACAGTAGTATATACGGAACCAGTGCAGTTGTGGCCATGGGGTGGTATGACAAAAAAATCGCGCGCGCGGCGGGGCATCGCAAGGCCGGGAGATGGTGGGGGTAGTGAAAACGGTGGTGGCGTTGGATGAAGGTCGGTGTGGGCGGTGGGGGCGGTGTGGGCGGTGGGGGCGCGGGGGGGTCCGGGCACACATTGGCAGCCTAAATACTCTTTACTCTTTAAACACCTACAAACACAGCGGGCGGTCAGAGCGGTGGAGGTGGAGGCACAGTGCAGGCGTGGCAGTAATGGAGATGGTGGGGGTGGTGGCGGTGGATGAAGGTGGTGGGGGTGGTGAGGGCGGTGAGGGCGGTGTGGGCGGTGGGGGCGGTGTGGGCGGTGGGGGCGGTGGGGGCGGTGTGGGCGGTGTGGGGAGTGGGGGCGCGGGGGGGTCCGGAATACTCTTTACTCTTTAAACACCTACAAACCAGGACCCTCTGTTCGACGTGTTTTGCGTTCCAGGCCCAAAAACATGTCAGTTAACATAGACAGAACAAAACATGTCATTTACTGTGACATATATGTCACACATACTTACAAACGTTATGGGGGCTCGCGTGCCCTGTGGGCTACACATAAGACGCCTTCAACCCTATATGCACTAACGTTTAAGCCCGGAAGCTGAGACTCAAAGCTCTCAATCCTAATCTACCTTCGGCGAACCCAAAAACCAGCAAACAATCTTAAGCCCTAACCCTAAACCGGCTCTGGTCTGTTATTCGGTTTTGGGAAGGGCTTGGGGCTCTCGGCTTGTAGGGGTGCTGTGTTCAGGGTGAGGAGGTTTCAGGGTTTTTTAAGGGTTTCAAGGCTTGGGGCGCTCGGCTTTACGGGGTTTTGTTTTCAGGGTGAAGAAGAGGTTTCGGGAGTTGGGGTTCGTGGCGTCAGGGTTTGTAGGGGTTTCAGGGCTTGGGGCTCCCGGCGCTTTAAGGATTTGTTGTTCAGGGTCGGACACCTCTCCTTTTGCAGCTCCATGCCGCTGTCCTCATTCGGAATCTGAAGATGAAGGTTCCATGGCGGCCAGTCTTTTGTTCTCCCAAGTAACAGAGGCGAACCAGGCCCAGCGTTCCAGAACAGTTTTGCAGAGCTGCTTGGGTTTCTCGATCACAGCCAGCCAGCTTTTGACCCTCCCCACCAGATCTCCTTCTTGATAATTGGAGACTCGGAGAGGATTTGGCAGCAAAGTCATATCAAGGACGAGGTGTTCGAGCCTTTTGCTGGCCAGACTCATCTAGGGTGTAGAGAACTTAAGGTTTAAGGATTTATGCTCTCACTCTAGGACAAGCCAAACGAGGTATGTCGATACGATTAAGGGTTTAAGAGTTTAGCGTTTAGGGTCTCGTAGGAATGAATCTTGCCGACGTGCTGGCAGCCAAAGAGCTCTCGGCATCAGTTGCAGCTCACTTGAAATTCATTGCGACCAAGGGTGCGTAAGCGGCTTGGCAGGGAAAGGGAGAGGCAAAGAGGCGCAGCCAAGCTTCGTGAAATTTCGGAAGAGTTTCGTACAGAGATTCGTCAGATGCGACAGCTTCACAGGCTGACATGATTGCTTCAGAATTGCGGCTCGAGGTCTGCGAAGCAAACCAATCGATCGAGCTACAGCCCTGGCCGGTGAATGCTTCTCGGAACTACAGCCGGGAATATATGCCAGGGATCCAAGAGAAGGCAGTGGTGTAAGTCATTGACAAACTCAGCTTGTTCTCGTTGCTCATCACTCAGCAAGGGCCCGGCATCGGTGAAAGTGCATCGAAGTCGGTCCAGCCCGACGAAATGCTGTGTGTTGGTGACAGAAGCCATATCCCAACATTTCCCAGCAAACCAGCCAACCAAGATTCGCGATAGAAAAAGCTTGTCCAAACCGAGGCACGGCTCCATTCAAATACTTCTGTGCCAGTGTCGGGAATTCTCCAGCAGCCCGGTTGGCTTGCATAGACTCCAGCGTGAATGGCGGAGCCCTGCAACCCTAGATGGAGTCTAGCTCAGGATCTGATAAAGGTCCCTGAAGGCATCCTTAAGGCCCTGCGGATCTCGATGCAACAAAGAAAAAAGGCCTATATAAGCCCATGCACGCGACCAGCCCTGACAAATTTCTATAGACGTATACTTATAATCCACGGCAGGTTGCGGACGCGCTCCTTCTTGCATTCGCCAGCGAACTCACTGCAGGCGTTGGAAAAGCCTTTCCTGTTGGTCGTGACCTTTCGGATCTTTTCTATATCCGTGATGCGGGTATATTTATTGCATTTAATTCGATCAACCCGAAGCACCCCTAGCTGGAACTGCCGGCGCCGAGGATTCCAGGCCTGGCCAGTGTGAAGCACAACATGTAAGCTCGAGCAAGGCCTATAGCCAACACAAGGAACACAAACTACCACGATCTCCAACAAAAGATGCTGACCAGCCATGTGGCGGACGCCGGCGCCAAGGCCAGATCCACGATATGTAAATAATCACGCCAAATCAGGAGATGCAGATACCGCGGCACAGCAGCCAGGGACTCCGAGCGATGCTCCCGAAGAATTCTTGGTCCGTCGTGAGCCTCAGGACAGGGGGACCGATCTGGAGGGCCGTGGTGGATCGATTAAGGCTTGAGCCCTTTTCATTCATCAGATTAGAACTATACAGGAGCAGACTTGGGGCTTTACATAGCCATACCCCCAAAAAATCTAACTGTCAGTAGCTATAAGATCTGTATAGGAAGGCTCCGGGACGAATCTGTCGGTTTATATTAGAACTATACAGGAGCAGACTTGGGGTTTTGCATAGCCATACGCCCAGAAAAGCCAACTGTCGGTTGCTTTAAGATCTGTACAGGAAGGCTCCGGGACGAATGTGTCGGTTCATATTAGAACTATACAGGAGCAAACGTGGGGTTTTGCATAGCGGGTTCCGGGTTTAGGTCTGACTGCGGGGACTTCCAATCCGATTGCCGGGGCCCTCTACCTTAACACAAATTGGGTTCAAGGTCTAACTTCGAGGTTGCACAGATGGAGGGGTTGAGGGGTTCAGCTATTATTGTCGTTTGGAGCGAAGAAAGCTATCCTCGGGTTTCGGGTGAGACATCGGCTTTTCATTGTTCCCGCATATAGGATCCATCGAACCTTATTGTTTAATATACCCTGAACCCTACAACGCCTAAGGCCCCATACCGAAACGACGGCACCGCCGAGCTTCTCCTGGGCCTGAAAATTCGCAGAGACACAGCAGCTTAAGTGACAACCCGCCTTGCGTCCGCCGAGGACTTCAGGCACACAGAACCCGGCACCTCGGACATTATGTAGTAGTATCCCAGGTTATCCATCGAAGCACTTGGTGTCAATGTCTGGCCTCCTGGAACGTGACTTGATCGACTTGGCTGTCGCCCATATTGATTCTAGTCGCAGAAGCGCAGCAATGCAGTATAATCACCAATCCTGGTCACACATGCAGTGCACTCTATGCACAGGAGCACTCCAGCTACAATCCTATCGCTCGTTCGACCAGTGACGCGAATTGTCAGGAATGCCCGGGTCTGGGGTTCCAAGCAAGTGCCACGAAACAGAAAGAAAATCCCGACCGAAGGTGCCCCAAATGACACGCAAATGACACGCAAATGACACGGAATGGGGCCTCCCGAACATGTCAGTTAGAAAGCTAAGTGTATGGTTTGGGGCCCCAAATGACACGCAAATGACACGCAAATGACACGGAAAAGGGGCCTGTGCCAACCCCAAAACCCGAGACCGTGCCCCGAACCCGCTGAAACAATTGACACCAGGCCCGAGGCGCCCAGGTGCCCGGGCGGTGCCGAGGCGCCAGAGGCGCAGGTGCCCGGGCGGCGCCGCCCGAGCCGCCCAGGTGCCCCGGGTGGCGCCTGTTTGTCTGACACCGAGCCAATTGACACGAAATGTCTTTGTAGCACATGACACTACACGGGGCTATCAGCACGTTTCGCTTTTCCTAGTGCAGCAAGCCGCTCATGGTCAAAGTGGCCTTTCGGTTGGGCGAGGCCAGCAAGCTAACAGCTCTAATTATTGCTGACTTCAGCACATAGACTTAATATTATGCATGCCGACTTCCACGAAGCAACCTTGCCCAGCAAATCGTGGAGCTCGCAAACATAAGTATCCTCCGGCTCGGCCCTGCTAGCATCAATATCACCGCAAGAGACAGCTGCTGTCTGGATCGACGCCACACTTCGCTTGGCTTCACGAAACCTTGGCTACAAACCTAGTCTCTAAGCCCCGTATAGAAGAAGGCTCCAACGTGTCGTTTTTTATTATATATCTGTGTATAGAGGACTCCGGGACTAATTTGTCGGTTAATATGGGACCCATACTGGCACTATACAGGAGCAGACTTGGGGCTTTACATAGCCATACCCCCAAAAAATCTAACTGTCAGTTGCTATAAGATCTGTATAGGAAGGCTCCGGGACGAATCTGTCGGTTTATATTAGACCTATACAGGAGCAGACCTGGGGTTTTTCGTAGCCATAAGCCCAGAAAAGCCAACTGTCAGTTGCTTTAAGATCTGTATAGGAAGGCTCCGGGACGAATGTGTCGGTTCATATTAGAACTATACAGGAGCAGACTTGGGGCTTTACATAGGCCAAAAGAAGCCGGGGCACATCTCGGCAACGGCGATACCGAAATTCACAGTGTAGCTTTGCGTGCTCTTGAGATCTTCGCCACCGGTCTTATACTGATCGCTATATATGTAAGGCTTCCAGCGCTTGTGTTACAAAAAAATCAGGGGCAGGGGTTTCGGTTTCGTGTAGAGGTTCGGGTTTAGGTGTAGGCTTTCGGGTCTAGGGTTTTGGCCTCCGGGGTTTGAGATTGGGGCTTAATTGCATGCTTATAAAATGTCTGCAGAGCTGGCATTTGCTTGCTTCCGGGTGGTTTCAAGCTCGAGATTCTAAATTTAGATTAGGTCAGCCATGACACAGCAGTCTTCTTTCCGCGCGAGGTGACACGTCTTGTGACGATCTGACGTCTTTTGCTCCTGCCACACAGAGGGGCGTGGATGTAGGGCTGTTGCTTCGAGGGTTTCAAGCGTCAGGGATTGGGCTGCAGGTTTGGTGATTCAAGGCCCTTGCAGCAAAGGCGGTTTTTGCAGTCTTGCGATTTAGTGGCTTTCGGAGCTTCTCGATGCTCGGTAATGAAGACCAGATCCTTGGCCGGTTACTCAGACCAAAGTTTGCGGGCGACAGCACCACGACAACAAAAACCCTAAACCCCCAAACCCCAAACCCTAAGAGATCGAGTTAAGTGTAGTGGGCATATGCTGCGTGCAAAGGTTTAAGGCTCGGGTTGGGGGCTGATGGGGATTTAGAATAACTCTATTTCCTGAGTCTATAGCTGCAAACTTAAAATAACTTTATTTCCTGATTCTATAGCGTCAAACTTAAGCCTTGCGTCCGAATCCATCCTTTAAGCCCGAATCTGCAACCCTAACCCTGCCCCGACCTGAAGTGCTACAAAGGCCTTGAATGCCTGAACCTCAAAACTTCAACCGGTGATCCGCAGTGTCCGGGTTTAGGGTTTAGGGCTTCAGTTTTGGGCCTGATGGGGTTTAAGCGCCGTAAGTCCAAGTCCTTGAAGCCCAAATTTGAAACACTGAAACATTAAACCCCACGAGCTGAACCTACCCGGGCCCTCAAAACCAGAATCCTAAGGCTCCTATACCATGTGAAACCCTTCATCCCAAAAGCAGAGGCCTAAACACTCCAAACCTGAACCGAAATATGAAAACGAACTGGGATCCTAAACTTGAGCTCCGAAACCCGCAACCCAGACCCAAATTTCAAAAAACCGTCAGCTTGGCATAAAAAAGCAACTAGTAAACCTTGCACCCGAAATCCCGGCATATGTCCTGAAGCCCGGAAGCCCAACAGCCCGAAGTTGAAATTGAAAACCCACCGCAAAAACAAACAACAAAACAACGAAATCTTTAACCCTGAACCCCTAACCCGACGCGGAACTTGAAGCGACCTGCTGGCGTTGCAGTTGCATCACCAGTGGAACATGCTTGCTGCGGTGCCGGAGTTTCAGTATAGAGGTCTCAGTTGCGAACATGGGCACGCACAGGCTGGAGGACGAAAATACAACGAAGCCCGAAGCCGTGCCTCAACCCGGCGCCGCTTTGTAGAAAGAGCTGGATTCTGCACGCGGTCGGGCGTGGTTCATTAATAGTTCTTTTAAAAAGGTCGCTCGTATATAAGGCTCACTCAGAATCCACATACCGACATCGAACATCCCGAATGAACCTCGCACGCCCTGCCTGGACTCGGCTGGGTTTCGGCAGTGGCTACTGCACGCAGCCGGTTTTTTGCCAGGGTGGTTTGTTTGCGGTACGGGCCTGTCGGATGAGCCGCCCCCGGATCAAAGCGTTCCGGGCGTTCAGCTCCTGGGCTGCGGGCGGGGGGTGGGTTTCGATCTTAGCGGTCCGGTCTTCGACGGAGCAATTAAAAATGCGGTTTTTGTTGATTTTGGCTACAGTCAAGAGGCGACCAGCCTGGCTCGCATCATTCTGGGATCCGGCGGCCGCGGCACGCGGATGAAGGAATGCTAAATGAACTGATTTTCCACCACAGCACAGACTTCACCCTCCCGCAACGCTCGCTCATCTTCCATGGCACCCTACACCTGGTGAAAAATGCAAAACTATTGCACAAGCACCGGCTGAGCCTGAATATGACAGTTAGTGAAGCCCAATATGACAGTTGCCGAGCAAGCATTCCCATGGACAGAAAACACATCAGTTAAGGGACTTTCCGCTACTGTAAAAAATGTAGACCCCAAACCCATCACTTAGAAGGCCCTGGAATACAGCGGGCGGTGAGAGCGGTGGAAACGGTGGGAACGGTGAAAGCGGTGGAGGCACAGTGCAGGCGTGGCAGTAATGGAGATGGTGGGGGTGGTGGGGGTTGTGAGGGCGGTGAGGCGGTGGGGGCGGTGTGGGCGGTGTGGGCGGTGGGGGCGCGGGGGGGTCCGGGCATTGGCAGCCTTTAAATACTCTTTACTCTTTAAACACCTACAAATACAGCGGGCGGTGAGAGCGGTGGAGACGGTGGGAACGGTGAAAGCGGTGGAGGCACAGTGCAGGCGTGGCAGTAATGAAGATGGTGGGGGTGGTGGCGGTGGATGAAGGTGGTGGGGGTGGTGAGGCGGTGTGGGCGGTGGGGGCGGTGTGGGCGGTTGGGGGTGCGGGGGGGTCCGGGCACACATTGGCAGCCTTTAAATACTCTTTACTCTTTAAACACCCACAAATACAGCGGGCGGTCAGAGTGGTGGAGACGGTGGGAACGGTGAAAGCGGTGGAGGGACAGTGCAGGCGTGGCAGTAATGGAGATGGTGGGGGGGTGGCGGTGGATGAAGGTGGTGGGGGTGGTGAGGGCGGTGAGAGGCGGTGTTGGCGGTGGGGGCGGTGTGGGCGGTGTGGGCGGTGTGGGCGGTGGGGTGCGGGGGGGTCCGGGCACACATTGGCAGCTTTTAAATACTCTTTACTCTTTAACCACCTACAAATACAGCGGGCGGTGAGAGCGGTGGAGAAAGCGGTGGAGGCACAGTGCAAGGCGTGGCAGTAATGGAGATGGTGGGGGTGGTGGCGGTGGATGAAGGTGGTGGGGGTGGTGAGGGCGGTGAGGGCGGTGTGGGCGGTGGGGGTGCGGGGGGGTCCGGGCACACATTGGCAGCCTTTAAATACTCTTTACTCTTTAAAACACAGCGGGCGGTCAGAGCGGTGGAGACGGTGGGAACGGTGAAAGCGGTGGAGGCACAGTGCAGGCGTGGCAGTAATGGAGATGGTGGGGGTGGTGGCGGTGGATGAAGGTGGTGGGAGGGCGGTGAGGGCGGTGTGGGCGGTGTGGGCGGTGGGGGCGCGGGGGGGTCCGGGCACACATTGGCAGCCTTTAAATACTCTTTATTTTTTAAACACCTACAAATACAGCGGGCGGTGAGAGCGGTGGAGACGGTGGGAACGGTGAAAGCGGTGGAGGCACAGTGCAGGCGTGGCAGTAATGGAGATGGTGGGGGTGGTGGCGGTGGATGAAGGTGGTGGGGGTGGTGAGGGCGGTGGGGGCGGTGTGGGCGGTGGGGGCGCGGGGGGTCCGGGCCTTCTTTAACACTGGAGACACAGTGCAAGGCGTGGAAGTAATGGAGATGGTGGGGGTGGTGGCGGTGGATGAAGGTGGTGGGGGTGGTGAGGGCGGTGAGGGCGGTGTTGGCGGTGTGGGCGGTGGGGGTGCGGGGGGGTCCGGGCACACATTGGCAGCCTTTAAATACTCTTTACTCTTTAAACACCTACAAACACAGCGGGCGGTCAGAGCGGTGGAGACGGTGGGAACGGTGAAAGCGGTGGAGGCACAGTGCAGGCGTGGCAGTAATGGAGATGGTGGGGGTGGTGGCGGTGGATGAAGGTGGTGGGGGTGGTGAGGGCGGTGAGGGCGGTGTGGGCGGTGGGGGCGGTGTGGGCGGTGTGGGCGGTGTGGGCGGTGGGGGCGCGGGGGGGTCCGGGCACACATTGGCAGCTTTTAAATACTCTTTACTCTTTAAACAGGGCTCGAATCGCTCGTACAGGGGGAGAACATCTTGCCCCAGAACTTTTCGGGTGAAACCCGAGTTCGCTAACACCGCCATCAAGCCGCCATACTCACCAGCGTGGCATCGGAGGGCCCGACAGGTCCGATCCAAGGCAAGGAAGGCCTTGCGAGAACACAGGCCCTTGACAGGCCGTCAAGCTACACAGCTCGGTTGGCATCACGCCACCGCGCCACCTCTACAACGACGACTACGACAGCAAGCCGTTGCCATGGGCAAAAACGGCCGAGCGAAGTGGGGACAGGGCTACGACGACTACTCGGCCTACTCACAGCCCTCGCGATCTTCAGAGAAGAAGTGGCAACTCTGGGAGGGGGCATGGAGTCCGCAGTGGAGAGGGCAACAAGGCAAGTGGGAGGATCCCAAACCGGCCGCCTTTCCTGCCTACGACGACAAGTCAAGAGCCATCCAGCTCAAGGACCAAGGACAACCACGTGGTGGACAGTCAAGTACCACGGCACAGACGAAGGCAGACGACCCGGGAGCTGCTGTGACACAGGGCCTCCAGGACTGCATCAATGTCACCAGAAAGGCCGAACAACGGGTTCGCAGCCTCACGGCTACGCGACAGCAGAAGCAGAAACTCTGGACGGCCTATGTGGAAGATATGAAGAAGACCTGGCTACGGGAGTGTGCTCGCCACCAGAAAGACATGGACCGCCTCACCAACGACCTGAATGCCGCCTTGGAGGCACAGGAGCAAGCGCGGGCCAACTGCAGAGCAGTTGTCCTACGCGAGGAACATGGTCCTACACAGGCTGCGGAGCAGGAGACAGAGGAGGACCAAGCTTGGGATGCGATGATCGAGGAGTGGAAAGCCGAGCAAGCCGAAAGGGATACCGCTGGGGCGGTCCTGCAACGAGCTCTTGGCCATGGACCCTCTACCACCTCGGCACCCATATCGGCTCCTCTGACACATCAGGAGGAACCTTTCTCCACGCCGCCGCGGCGTCTTGGCAGCCTACCTCCGACTACGCCACCAGCACCCACTATGCCTGCATCTTCCCGACTGAGTGCGCAGAGCAGTCATGCCACGGCGGACCCCTATCAGATGTCCCCGAGCATGCAACAGCTAAGGGATCTCTTCATGCAAGCTGCAAGAGGTGCTCCAGTGGTCTTGCCACCGGAAATGTTGGAGGCCCATCAGGCCTCACCCAGGCAAAGGCCCAAACATCAGGAAGTCCGCCAACCGATCAAGAAACTCCCGACCGCGGTGCCTCACAGTACCTCACCTTCGGGAGGATTGAGCACCAAGCTTGCACAGAAGAGGGAACAATATCTGGCAATGGACAGCTCGGGGGAGAGACATGGTCGCATACCTGGACCGCCTGCCGAACCACCACCCGCAGCCCCTCCCGATATGACACCTACAGGAAGCAGGCCCATCCAGATCAACGACGACGACAATTCAGACGAAGACATGCCGACACCAGGGACAGCATCAACAGGTGTCGTCCCGAGGAGCTGATCAGGATTACTGCTATGTCAGGCGGTTGGCCCTGGCATGTCCCAGGATGTCGTCTAGAGGACCCAGCTTGTTCGGAAGAGAGGCAGAAGGGCTGCCATTCTCCTCCAACAGTGCACGAGTCCCCTGGGCAGACTACCCTGACACATGCCAGAGCTGCAGAGCCACACTGTGATGGGGTTTCACATAGTTGTAGCTCTGCTGTAGCACTGTACATACCAGTAGGCTGTCACCTGGACTCAGCCATGCCTTCCTCGCTGCCACTCCACGGCCCGTCATCCTCGGCCTCCATGCTACAGCACCTGGGTTTTGCTGTAAGTATGCCTGGCCCTCGCCATGCGGACCACTGCTCCATGACTGCATCAACAGGTCCTGCCCATCTCCTGCCATCTGCCCCACTGCATACGACAGCTGGCGTCCATACAGGGGGTTTTGATCACACATACGAGGCCTTTCTCGCATCTATAGGTTTTCGCGAAGTATCAGACTACATGGTGCCTAAGAGACACATCGGTGGCGCTGGGGTGTCCACCATGACGCTGCTGTTTCGCGGATTCCTTGATGCCTCGTTGTCCGCCCTTGCCAGCTTTTTGGTTCCGCTAGCTAGGGTTTTTTTGGGTTTGGTTTTCCTGGCTTTATGGAGCATACTGTGCCACAGCGTTCCAGCGAGATCCTCCAGAGCTCTTTGCATCCGCCGCTTTCTTTCATCACCTGGCCTCGGGGTTCCTGTTCAGGTTTTGAATGCATTGGGCGGTATCTCACGAAGCCTCCCGAGCTCGATTGCACCCGCCCTGTCGAGGACGACCAAGATTACAACTGCGACCGCCGAGGCTGCCCTGCCGCTCCTGGTGGACCATTGCCCTCTTATGCCTGCACAGTCTCCCAGTATGCATATGGGCAGCACCCACAGGATTGCCAACAACCACCGAATGTCCCAATGCTGCTCCGGTGCCGGAGGAGCTACCTGCAACATCTGCCGCCGAGTTTGCAACCAGTCATTCCGTCGGCCATGATCCGACATTGACCTGGCCTATGCCAGTCTCTGTCACGGGACCAAGGATTGTAGTTCCTGCCGCAGCTCCAGCTACACAGCTCCTGCTTGGGCACGGGACCGATGTTCAAGGGGACGACCCCCCCTTGAGCACCATCATCCATGCTCCATACTATCAGCCTGAAGCCTGGGCCTTGAGAGTAGGCCGCTCAGCAGCCTTGCAGGTTTCATTGACCATTTGGAAAGCCATTGCGGTCAGGCTTGTGACCATGGCCTGGATGCCTTTGTGCCCGCTTTCCCCCAGCGACACATAGGATATGCGGTTGTTCTTAAGTATCCCAAGGTTTTGGATCATGTAGGGTATGATAGAGGAGTCCCCGTCTTGGTTGACCTGAGCCATGTTGGAGGACACTATTATGCCACCGTCCTGCCGCGAAGGGCACCTTATGAGGAGCTTGAGGACTATGTCCGCCCGCAAACCAGTTACGGCTCAGAACCTTTTGAGTTCCACGTCGGCAGGAGGCCTGTTGCCTGGACAGTCGACGCTGACATCGTGCTTGCCCCTGGGGATGTCATCACTGTCGTGTCACATGGTCGTCCGGGTCCACACCTGCATGATATCGAAACTCTGTTTGCGCCGGACACTGTCTGGGGTTCTCCGGAGCACACCCCGCGAGCCATCTACACCCCTGGCCTTTGTGTGCTGCACAAGTCCGAAAGATTCATGCTGCACCAGCGCTTCTTCCCTCGACAAGAGGTGGTACCAGCTTTGGCACAAACCATACATGTTCCAGAAGATGCCTTTGTTCAAGCTGCAGTCCCACTTCCCAATCTCGATCTGCAAGGTGACCCGGCTTCTGTGCTGGTCGGGGTTGTCGACCTGCCAAGACAGGCCCTTGATGTGCCGACCTATGCAGGTCGTCGAGATGTGTTTACCTTCTGTGACTTGCGCCCGGTAGGCCGGCAACCGCAGCTTCATTTCTCGCACTCCCGAGTTTTGCACGTACCCACCCTCCTTGCGTTGTTTGCGGTGCGTGTACCTTCGGGCTACCACCTCGAAGTTGATGGAGCGCGGCAACAAGGTGATGAGATATACGTCCTGGACTGTGCCCTCATCACCTTTCGCCTCATTCCGGCCGAATCCAGTGACTCCTCAAGATCCCCCCGGGGAGACCGGCTATCTTCCACCGATCCTGAGGACACAGACAGCTCGGGCCCTGATTCTGACTCCCCAGACCCCAACCCGCCGCCTAATAGGGGTACTAGGCATAGAAATAAAAAGCTTAGAAGTGCAGACAGCACCGATGCCGTACACGAGCACAGAGCCGATGGCATCAATAGCAGGCAGGTCCAGTGGGGCGGTGTTCCGAGCGCTTACAGTATCCCAGCATCTGTTGAGGACTGCATTACGATGATTTGCACGCCTTTCTTCCCGGGACGACACCGCCAAAAAGCTTCTCTTTTTTGGACCACTGACGAAGTATACGACTTCTTGGCCCATGTCAGTGACACATGCCATATTGAAGCCTGCCATGCAGCAGCAAGCTCGAAGAGCCAACCGATCACGTGCTATGGAGACTTTCGGGATAGGGGATGTCATTTTCGTCGCGCTGTTGACGATGCGCAGACCAATCCATGGGGTTTTCGAGATCCGGGCGACCGTACCCCGGTAGGCCCCGAACCCCCAGTCTGGACCGTCCCCCGCCCTCAGGGTTTTCAGGCCATCCCGCAGACAGGTTTTGCGCGAGCCCTTTTCCTAGTCTTCACTCCGGAGTACACTCCCGACCCCGTCGGGGTGACGATTCACATGCCATGTCACGAAAGCTAGCTCTGTGGAGCTCGCGGGAGTTGCCCTTTAGCAATTCACTTGTATTAAGGCACTAGGGAAAAAACAGGGTTTGCACCTTATCAGGTGGGACGTCCAAGAGTTAAGGTGGGGGGTGGGGGGGGGCCCCCCCCCCCCTTCACCTTGTCATTATGCGTTTTCCACTGATAAGGTGCGCTTCCCTCCCCCCCCCTCCTTCCTTTAAGGTGGTTGTGCCTGGGATAAGGTGGGGGGGGGGGGCCCCCCCCCATCATGAGGTCCCCCCCCCCCCCCCCTCCTCAAGGTCCCTTGGTTTTGTTTGTGTCTGACGTTCGGCGACTGAAGTGCGGTCTTCTCTCCAGAGTTACCTCTAGTTGTCGTTCGCACATTACTTTCTCAAGAGTTAAATGAACGAGCAACGCCTGCACCCTTCACCGGCCCAAACTTTCCCTCCGCTACTGTCGTGCACATCGCTTTGCAGAGCTCAGCACCGGACCTCGTGCTTCTAGCTTTCGTGACCAGCTCTCAAGTGAAGTTCCGTATGCCTTGGCATCCGTTGCTACACATCGGAGAGAAGACCACCAACAGTGGTTCCCTCGCTTGGTTCCTGTGCACCCGCAGCCCTGCCTTCAGTTTGCGTGTCTAGTCGGCCTACCGGACTGGTCGACTCCTTCACCGGTTGTCCTGCTGGATTGTACTCGCTGCAATGGCACCATGTTCAGTGTACTTGCGCCATCCCAGGTCACAAGTGGAGACTTGCTCAGGCTGGCAGGTCTAACGCTTTCGCCTGGAGTCCAAGTGTATGTTCAGGACAATGCCGTCCCAGTGCAACCATTGCAGCCCGTCACCTTGGCCCATGAATGCTCGTTACCTTTTCTCCTCAGGCGGTTCAAGGGGGAGTTCGACATCGACATGCTACAGAATGCTCAGCATTGGAATGCTGATGCCGACATTCCAGTACCACCAGGTGCATTTCATCGCCTGCTCACCGATCATGGCACTTTGTGTCGAGCTGCCGACCCAACCGGACAGGTTTCCCTCCATCGAGATGTTGCAAGATGTTTGCAGGTGACTCCTTCGCTCCTGACACTTTGGCCTTCGCAGCCTCGCATTTCAGATCTGTTTGATGGAGGCAGACTCGTCCAGGGAGTCTCTGTTGCCACATGCCAGTTCCCCAGGCCGCCTCCTCAAGGATCACACGCGTCCGTATACTTTCTCGACATGCGCCCTACTCTGCGCACCATTTGCTGGCAGGTTGCACCGTTTGGCTACGTGTACCGAGATGAACTCGAGCAGCGCGTCCTCCCGTCCCTACCTCAGGGCTTGGTGCCCCTCATCACGGGTGGGCACCTTACACTCCGTGAGCACAGAGAAGTCTTTGAGCTTGTCAGTGGGCAGGTTTTGACGGTTGCTGTTCAAGTTGTCGGGCTTTCCCCTGTTGCGGAACATGACTCCTCATCGTCGTCATCCCCTTCCGATCAGGAGCCGGACAGTGACGCGTCGGATGCCGATCCAGATGATGCACCCACACCACACAGGAGTTCCACGCCTGCCGGACCACCTCCGCCTCAGCCAGTGAACCACCCTCTACCAGGAACAGGTGGAGCCCGGCAGGGCCACACATGGGCGTCGTCATTTGCATCTGCCTTGCTTGGCATGGGTCGCAGCCTCACGTGGACGAGCACTTTACTACTTGCCGCCTGTGCTCCAGGCAAGTGCTTTGACACCTCTGTCGCTCCCTTTGTGCTTGTGTTAGGCTGGCAATGTCGTAGCCTATGGCAGTCTTCGGCTTCATCGTCTTATGGTCCTTGTTGCCATTGCTCGGGGGCGTACACCAGATGGCCCCTCCGCTTAGGTGGTCTCCATACCATCCTCATATGCACCGTGCTAGCTGCCCAGGTCCTCCCGACCAGTGCCATGCAGACCAAGCCATATGAGAGGCGAACTTGGATCCAGCCCACCGACCGCGAGCACCCTGCTTTGACTTCGTGCACTGCCACAGCGGCCCCAGAGCGTGTGCGGTTGCTACCACCAGCTGACCGTGCATATGCGTCGACCATCATTCCCACACCATGCCGTGCCTTTCGCAACCACGCCACCACCTGGACCAGTGGCGATGTGGCCAACTATCTAGTCTGCGGACCTACTCTTCTAGAGGAATGCATTATGCATACGCAACAGCCTCTTTTTGAGGCCTGGACCCTGCTAGAAACACTGTCGGAACACATCCAGATCAACACCAGTGTTCCCTGTGTCCCACCATCCCCTTTGTCCCTGAGTGACAAAGTCCCAATGACCAGCTACCAAGCGGACTGCCTGTCCCTTGAACAGCTCTTGCCGCATAGTCAACCAACAGTCCCGCATGATGAAGACTGGCTGGATACAGATCTTCAAGCAGTTCTGTCCAACCCAGACGTTTGCTTAGAATTTCGCCAGGCTTTTTCCAGTCTCATCACGTGGCACCGTGCTGACCGTCCAGCCCCGGATGCGCTTGACATTTATACGGATGGATCTGCATCCAATAATGACCTGTGCGTGCAACCCGGTTCCTGGGCGTTTGTTGTCTTTGCACGCCATAGGGACCAACGCTTTTTTGTCGGCGGAGCAGCGGCCACCACCGTGCCTCCAGACCTCCCGCACCATCTTGGGGAGATCAAAGAGGATGCCATGACAGGTGAACTCCTGGCTCTTTGCTGGAGCTTGGCCTGGGTCGCACAGACTGGTCATAGCTTTGGAGTGCCTGTACATTTTCACTACGACTCCACCAGTGCCGGCGGAGGGGTCTTTGGGCTCACCACAGCACCGACAGGTGGTCTGGATGGGACCTACGAGCCGCTTTCGAAACTGGCCCTCACCCTCCGACACTATGCTAGCTCCAGAGTTGAGCTCCATCATCACCATGTTCCAGGACATTCTGGATATCTCGGTAACGAGCTTGCAGATGCATTGGCCAGGACAGCCCGCAAACATTTTGTTCCGTACGACCAGCGTGTTCTGCCCACATGGCCGTCCCAGCTTGCACATCACCCCTTGCGTGCATGGGCGTGGGCCTTTCTACCAGGCTTCATAGATATGCCACGTCCCTACACCTTTGGAGTGGAGGCCGACTTGGCGCAGCGCCATGCCCATCGAGCCGCTACTGCCCCTCAACAGGGCATCAGAGACGTGACCATCCCTGAGGCAGAAGTCCTCTATGACATCACAGCGATAAGCTTCAACGCGCTCACCCTGCGTGACCCCAAGACCAAGCGTGCATCAGCCACTGCGACCGGTTTGCGCATTGCTGGGCGCAAGGAGGTGCTAAAGACATCTCTCGCAGCTCACCAACCACACATCATAGGCCTACAGGAGACACGTTTGCCGGCCTCCGATATGCAGCCAGATGATGCATGCTGGATATACAATGCAGCGGCTGATTCCAGTGGAGTTGGAGGCTGCTCACTTTGGCTGGCCAGGCGTCTTGCATATGCCACCGCTCGAGGGCGGGAGGTCTGCTTCCAGGAGTCAGACGTCACAGTCGTCAGTACATCCCCTAGGCACCTCACGGCCAATGTTCTTTCTGATTATGCCAGATTGCACTTCTGCGCACAATATTCCTCTGAGTGAGATCCGCCTCTTCTGGGCCAAGCGGATCCAGGAGCTTGCTGCCAGACCCAAGGGTGCCGACTACCTTATCCTTTGTGATTCTAATGCCCGTGTAGGCACTGTGGAATCCTGCTATGTAGGAGCCTGCAACTCGGAGTCTGAGAACCCAGCCGGAGCCCTGTTTCATGAGTTTTTGTCCTCAGCCGAAGCCCTGGCACCAGCAACATTTGAGGCGTACCACTCAGGTCCGGGAGGCACATGGTGTTCGCCTTTCGGCCAGTGGGCACGTCTAGACTATGTACTGGTCCCAAGTTCTTGGGGGTCGTTCGACATAACCTCTAAAGTTCTATACGATGTGGAGGTGCTCCAGAAACGGGACGACCATGTCCCAGTCTTCCTCAGATGCAGATTTGCAAGGTGGCAACCAAAGTCCTCTTACTCTGCCAATCGTCGGCGAGCGGTTCGACCGCCAGCACCGACCGACAGTGCAGCCCGATTGGAAGTTCGCCAACACCTTAATACCTGCACCGCAGTGCCCTGGGGAGCTGGTGTCGATGAGCACTATGCCCACTTAGCGGCACATTGGAGGACTGCTGCTGAACAGCTCTCGTCTCCAGCTACTGAGCCTCCTCGACAGCCTTTCTTGACACAGACCACTCTGGACCAGGTAAGATATCGGTCTGCCCTCCGAGCTTACTTACGGTCTGAAACCCAGGAACGCCACAGGCGCTTGTGTCTCATTGCCTTTGCTGCTTTCCTGCACCATAAGGCAGGCACCAGCTTCACTCCCACGACCCGCGAGCGCGCAGAGGTCTGGTTGCGTCAGCTTGACTACAGTGAGGCGCGGGCACTCCATGCGCTCCATGTTTCCACCAGCGTCATTCGACGGGCGGTTGCCCAGGACCGTCATAATTATCTGGCCGGCTTAGCTGAAGTCGCAGCAACCAAAGACCTCAGTGACCCTGCCGAGTTGTATAAAGCCATCAGACGAGCTTTCCCACAAGCACAAGCCTCTCGGCGCAGTTCCCATAAGCCCCTCCCGGCCCTAATGCTTGAAGAGGGGCGACCGGCCCTTACCACTCACGAGCGCGCAGAAGGTTGGAGGTCCCATTTCGAGAGACAGGAGGCAGGCAGCAAGGTCACACCCGAAGAGTACTTGAACCTCCTCAAGGAGCGCACTCGCCGCGCGCCATGGACCTTTGACATTCATGCAGTGCCAGACCTTTGCTTGCTTGAGAGTCTGACCCACTCACTCAAGAGGCACAAGGCGGCGGGGCCTGACGGCATTACTGCAGAGGTGCTACGCTTAGATGTAGCCACGACCGCGCGTCAGCTACTTCCTATCCTAGCGAAAGCTGCCATCCGCGCTTTTGAACCCGTTCCTTTCAGGGGCGGAGATTTGGTGCTCTTGGCCAAACGAGCCTCCCATATCCTTGGCTGCGAGGGATATCGGTCAGTGCTCGTGTCGTCGGTTCCAGGGAAGCTCTATCACAAGTGTCTCCGACGACAGCTCTTGCCCGCTTTTTGCGGCAGCAAGACTCCTTTTCATGCTGGTATCTTGCCCGGCCAGGGCATAGAGCTCATCTCCCTCACGGCAAAAACATTTTTTGCCCTCAGCAACTCGCCCAAAGCCTCCAAGGCATCTCTGGTGTTTTTCGATTTGAAAGCTGCCTTCTATCAGACTGTGAGACAACTGCTCGTCGACACCGACACCGGTGATGCCGAATTGCTACAACTGTTTGCCCGCATGCAGCTGCCCCAAGCAGCCATTGTCGAGCTTAAACAAAAGCTAGTGAGCATCACCACCCTCGAGCAATGCCAAGTCTCGAGTCACACCAGAGCCCTCATCTCGGACTTGTTCACGGGAAGTTGGTTCAGGTTGTCGTCCTTCAGCGAGCTAACGGTTACGCGACGGGGCACCCGTCCAAGGGATCCAGCTGCCGATCTGTTGTTTGCTTTCTCGTTGTCTGCTTATATGCGCTCAGCTACCACTGCACTAGAGGCTCAGGACCTTTTAGCGGAGCTGCCAGGCCCCGGAGAGCGACCACCCTATCTGCAGCATCAGGGACCCGTGCAACTGCAGTGCCCTGCTTGGGCTGACGATTTCTTCTTTCCCCAGACAGGACCCACTGTGCCAGCTCTCCTTGATCGCACACAACGTGCAGTCAGTTTGCTGGTGACTCATGCTTCGTCGTTAGGCATGACTGTCAAGGCAGGTGAGGACAAAACAGCCCTCCTTCTACCTCCTGGTGAGGCTCATAACGAACATGAGCTCCTCCACACTGGTCCGGAAGGCAAACTTGTACTACCGGTCGTCGATGACACCACCGCACAGCGCCTGGATGTACCCGTCGTCCAGGCCTACAAACACCTTGGGGGAGTCCTCACAGCTAACCAGCACCCTGCGCCGGATTTGCATTATCGCTATTCGCGCAGTATGGGTATGATAAAGCCTTTGCGCCGCCGGCTCTTCGGAGCACAGTGCTACGACATGGCCGTTCGCAGAAGCTTGCTCAGGGCCTTATCAGTGTCCAGATACGTCCACACGGCTGCAGCCTTGGTTCTACCTGCAGCTGTTCACCGGCGTCTCTGGGAGAGACAATATGTCTCTCTCTGGCGAGTCCTGCTTGCTCGCACAGCTGTCGATGCGCCTCCACATAGCTACGCGGTTTTGCTTGCTGCCAGAGCTCCTCCTCCCAATCTGGCAATCGCGGACGCAAGAGCACTGTGCCTGCAAAAACTGTTCCGACAGGGCCCTCAGGAATTGCTTGCCTTTCTGTATGATCACTGGTGTCTCGTACCCAGGACTTCCTGGCTACGACAACTTGAGGATGACATACGTTCCGTCGCTGTCTTCGTCCCCGGTGTCAAGGACTGCCTGCCATCCCATCAGTCTGTGCTCGCCCTCCTAGAGGCTCATGAGTCAGACGTGTACTGGTGGCGCAAACAAGTAGCCAGGGCCACCAAGCAGTTCCTCCAGGACGCGGAGGCTTGGCAGGAGGAACGCAAGGCAGGTAAGCTGCCTGTCAGGGTTGGTCCTGCTGACGGGTCAGACCAGGAATACCAGTGCTACTTGTGTGACAGTTCCTTCCCGCTCAGGAAGCACTTGCACGTGCACCTTGCCAGAACGCACAGGATTTACAGCCCGGCCAGGCACTATGCAATCAGTGAGGTTTGCACGTCCTGTTTGCGGGTCTACCCAGATGTTGTGCAAGCACAACAACACTTGAAGCACTCCACCGAGTGTCTTCGACGAGCCCTCTACGTGCACAGACCGCTCACTTATGACGAAATTCTGGCGCTCGAGCAACCAGTGCGGACCCATCATCAGCGCCTGCGTGCCGGCAAGTGGCAACAGTTCAGCTGTCGAGGTCCTCCGCGTCGTGCTCCCAGCATTTTTGGGCCGCGAGCGCCCACAGCAGAAGAACGCCTCCATGGACTTGAGGACGATGATGATACACCCATCAGCCACTTTGGCCACCTCTTCCATCCTACTGCTAGCCATGTAGTCTGGGTCCAGGATTACTTGAGCCGGCGTAGTACAGAGGGTCCTCGGCAGTCCGCACAGTCTTTTTGGATGGCCAGACCGTTTCACACTGAATTCGTTTAGCCCTTTTTGTGATGCGCTGCCCCGTGCTGTAACACACAGCCTGCAGCCCGACGATCAGACTCCAATCCAATCCAATCCCTTTACTCTTTAAACACCCACAAATACAGCGCGGTGGAGACGGTGGGAACGGTGAAAGCGGTGGAGGCACAGTGCAGGCGTGGCAGTAATGGAGATGGTGGGGGTGGTGGCGGTGGATGAAGGTGGTGCCCCGTCCGGGCACACATTGGCAGCCTTTAAATACTCTTTACTCTTTAATTAAACACCTACAAATACAGCGGGCTGTGGGAGCGGTGGAGACGGTGTGGGAACGGTGAAAGCGGTGGAGTGGCAGTAATGGAGATGGTGGGGGTGGTGGCGGTGGATGAAGGTGGTGGGGGTGGTGAGGGCGGTGAGGGCGGTGGGGGCGGTGGGGGCGGTGTGGGCGGTGGGGGCGCGGGGGGGTCCGGGCACACATTGGCAGCCTTTAAATACTCTTTACTCTTTAAACACCTACAAATACAGCGGGCGGTGAGAGCGGTGGAGACGGTGGGAACGGTGAAAGCGGTGGAGGCACAATGCGGGCGTGGCAGTAATGGAGATGGTGGGGGTGGTGGCGGTGGATGAAGGTGGTGGGGGTGGTGAGGGCGGTGAGGGCGGTGTGGGCGGTGGGGGCGGTGTGGGCGGTGTGGGCGGTGGGGGCGCGGGGGGGTCCGGGCACACATTGGCATCCTTTAAATACTCTTTACTTTTTAAACACCTACAAATACAGCGGGCGGTGAGAGCGGTGGAGACGGTGGGAACGGTGAAAGCGGTGAAGGCACAGTGCAGGCGTGGCAGTAATGGAGATGGTGGGGATGGTGGCGGTGGATGAAGGTGGTGGGGGTGGTGAGGGCGGTGAGGGCGGTGTGGGCGGTGGGGGCAGTGGGGGCGCGGAGAGGTCCGGGCACACATTGGCAGCCTTTAACTTTAAATACTCTTTAAACACCTACAAATACAGCGGTGAAAGACTAATTGAACAGAGCGGTGGAAGCGGTGTGGGTGCGGACACCTCTCGGGATATCACGGGCGCCGCCCGCAGGGGTCGGCGGATAGCTGTAAGAATTTAGCAATAAAGTAACGTGTCGGTGGGGCGGGGCGGCGGTGCCTAGAGGCGACCTCGGGCAGACCGCCTTCAGCGAAGCCACCTGCCGTGACGTGGCGAAAGTACAGAGAAGCGAGGGCCTGGACCTGGGCGTGCTGCTAGGCCAGGCCCCCAGGGCCCCAGGTGTCACAGCAAGTGCTCTCAGGAATGGTTTAGAGTTTTGGGCCTGGGTCGGTTGGACGGTTTGGACCTACTAGTTTCCACAGCCCGAATCACTCCACGTACTTCCCCGTTGTCTGAAACCACAGCCAAAGATCTGTGGAACAGCGACTCCCTGAAGGAGATCTATCCTATGCCGATACGGATGCCACCAGGCCGCGGCCACGCCACCAAAGCATCACATGTGGTCAAGACTTGCAATCCCTTCTTGTACTCTCCACCCGGACTCCTAAAACCACCTAAACCCCAGAAGGTGGGACTCGTTTCAGCGCTTGTTCGACGAGTCCGGATGCGCCGACATCCCTTGGGTGGTGCTTCCCGGAAATCATGACGGCCGGAAGCTTTCTGGGTTCTGCACATTCCAGGTTTTCTTCAGCCTTTTGCCAGCGTTTGGCAATGAAATTTTCTTCTAAATAACTGCCCGATCTCTTGCGCGCACATTCATGTTGATGACGAGTTTTGAGTCCGGACAGGCACAATAATTCAGAACCACCCCTAAATGTTGTGATTCAGGACTTCTGGTTTCTTCGCATTGAACCCTGGCCGTGTCTCTGCATATACGGTTGACGAAGTACTGACATTCCGGTATATTCGAAGCACTTGCCCTGGACTTCACATCATCGACTTAGTGCTCTTTTTGCGGTATCTTCAGCTTGCTTTGCATCAGTAGATACGTGATGCACGCTTCTACAGTGGACACTGTTCTGTGACCACCCGAAACCAGACTGGCCTACCCGGACCTAAGATAACGTTATTCTGTGGTCGCGCGCCTGTTGTACGTGGGGATGCCGTCTGCAACGCATGATAGCAGCATGATCCGCGCTAACGTGTTTTGGCTAAAGTCATTTTGGTGGTTTGTTGTTCTCTCGGTACAGTAGGGTTTCTCCGAAGAGAGCGTTACAGCTTTTCACTGAATAGGAGGTCTTTCGTAAAGCTGTCCGTTCATATTGTGCAGTACAGTTCATCTTCTTCGCCGTGCAGTGTGCTAGTCTCAGCCTGCCACGCTAAACCACGCAAGGAAATATCGTGCCACACAACATCGGTCAGTGCATGTCCCAGAATGCTGCCCTTGTCATATTCAAGGTCACGGTACCGCATGACAGGCTGCACCAAAACGAATCACGTGGTCATTCACGTGCTGTTCTTTATCATCCTCGGTATTGCTGTGACTGTGACAGGCTGCATGCATGCTTGGCAACATGCTACATGATGCAGATAGAAACGGTTTGAGGAAGTTCTTGAAGTCCGATTTCGGCCCAATTTCTCATAAGGTGGGCTCGATCTGCTCTTCCAGCCTTTCCGTATGCCTATCCAGTTTTTGCATCTTCCTTCGTCTCTCCCTGGACCCCCGACTTTCTCTCTCCCTCTCATGCTCTCTCTCGCTCTGTCGCCCTCGCTCTACCCGCAGGAAATCGAGCCCGATGAGATCACAGGTGTGCACCTTTGAAGTTGAGATCGAGACGATGTCATCTTCGGTCACTTCTGGGGATGCTTTGAGATCCTTCGGATGGACCGGAGGGTCAAGGTCTTCCGTGCTCCACTGGTGTTCACGTCGCTTCTTTAGAGATTCGCCACCGTGGTCCAGAACCCATGCATCGATTGCAAGAGAAGAAGATGTCAGCACCAGCAAGGCGAATGCATTGCAGGCAGCCACTTGACACTGCGGGAACAGAGCACTCCACGCCACGTCCCCGAACGACAACTTGAAAAGGTTTCCCTTGCACAACAGTCGCATATTTCGGACGCCGCCCTCTTGTTTGTGTTGCAGGTGAACCGTTCCTGCCTTTTCGCAGCCGCTGGCGGACTCCACAGTCCAGGGAAGCCGCGGTCTCCGTGCCACCGGAGGCCGGAATTGGCCGGGATGAAAGGCTGTTGAGGTCGGTCCCCATCATGTGCAAACGCTGCTTTGCATCACGACGAAACAGAATACATGCACGCAAGCATAGTGCGCGAGCCCAACAAAGTGCAGGACGCATGGCAGGGCTGGTTGACCTACGATTTTCCAAGCATGAGCTTCGACTTTGGGAGCTCCTTCTTCTCTTTGGAGGCCAGGTTCTCGACGGCTTTTGGTGCCTGGGAGCGGATGCAATGGCATGAGCATGAGGCATCACAAGCTCGTGGTTGCGTGTAGCCAGTGGACGGCCAAAGCAGAAAGCAGATTTTCAACCCAAGTGATACTTGTACAACTTCCCCGCCGTGCCCCTAACGGCAGGTCGGATGCGCTCACTTGCTGGTGCTGAACCCGCACCGTGGCTTTCACAGTGGCCTCATCGTCCAACGAATTCCGCTCATTTCTACGCTGGTGCCAATCGCAAGACGATTGCGATAGTCGCGCTCCAATAGTGCACTAATGTAGAACACAAGTGTCTTGAGTGCAAGCATGTGTTCTCACCACCTTGACGCTCGTTTCTTTCTCGCTCCAGAAACAGGCTTAGGTAATTCCTAACTCCTGGCAGGGGTTGAAGGTGTTCAGATTACATTGTCGGCGTGCATCGTGACCTTGTTTCATGTCTCTTTCCAACTGATGCCTGGACATCGTGATGCAAAGGACAAATGCTCATGCTTGATGAGGGAAACCATGCACTCGACACCTTTCTACCCCTCGCGGAGTTAGATGTTGGTCATGTTCTCGTTGCCGGCAAACGCATGCAAACGCTGAGAGCACCTGGTAAACAACTGAACGGCTGATATACGTCTTATCACGTCTTCTCCAGACTCACCCTGGTCAACCCAGGGGGAGGGCGTGGACCCTGGAACGGCTTCGACTCACTTTCATTCCGAGCTTGGCACAGTTTGACGGGCCGCTGACTTTCAGTGTATAGCATGCCAACTATCAAGCACAAGCTTCTGTCCGTTACTCCACGCGCTGTTGGCTTAGCATCTCTGGCGTTGAGGAGGGTAAGCCTACGTGTCTTGGCCGTTTCTCATTCGGGGCTCCGAGCCCGGGCATCTGGGCGTCCCATCTCAACTTTGCCCGAAGTTCGCAAGCCCGAAAATAAAACAGTCAGCCCGCGGCATGTCTTGGGACTCTTCAACCGAAGTTGGCGCTTATTGGCGTCGTTTACAGACCACGCAGTATACTTGTTGCATCATCAAGTGATTTGGTGGCTAGCACTACGATTGTGATTGTAACTACTGCTACGACTCCGTGTTTTGCTGTGCTTCACTTGCAGACTGCACTCAAAGGTACACGGACGCTTCGCCGAGCTCACCTCAGATCACCTGGCTCCAAAGCGAGCTGAAACGCATCAACCGCTCGAAGACGGAACACGTCGCGGTGCCCAGGCTACAGTAACAACACGGCTACAACTGAGATGCAGCAGTCTATTTATCTAGGAGCAGACAATGCTCGATCTGCACTCTGGAAATATAGGAGGCCATACCGTACATACCCTCCATGTTTGTGAATTATGGTTGCATTTCCACGACTGAATTTCTGTACTTCTCATCGAAGCCAGTCAGATTCTGGTTACAAGAGGTGCTAACACATGCGCCGTGGCAGCATTCCTCGCGTGCGCACCGGCCGGAAATGGAGGCGCGCTATGGCGGGGGGCGGTTTGTGGCAGGGGCGTCGTCCGGATGAATTCGAAGTGCCAGTTGCATGCCTTGCGTGCTCAAGAAACCTTGGCGAGAGAGTGCTCCGACGGTTTCCCGGCTCTGATTTCGAACACTTTGTTTTCAGATCTGACCACTGGTTATTGCTGGTTTGTACAGGCGGCAACACGCAATCTCCTCTCAGCGGCTGGGCCTTTGCTGCTGCCAGACAAGCGTCTCCTCAGCAATTGCTCTATGGTGTGCTTCTCACATAGTGTGAGTGCTGCAAAAGCGCCAAGAGCACTGCAAAGAACGAGGATAGACTTGGTCTTCTCTGGCCACGTCCACGCCTTCGAGCGGTCCTTGCCAATGGACGGAGTGCAGCACTTCGTAGTGGGCCACGGTGGCAACATGGTGCGCCTGCTCCCGGGGAGGGTGACATGCATTAGTCAGCCACGCCAGTATACTGTGGGTTCCTTGGGGGTGCCAAGTGTCGGGAAGCAGTGCGCATCCAGCCAGGGGGGTTCTAGAGCTAATCCTTGGAACTTTGGTGTGAGATGCCCCCGCGACCGACGAGCAGGAAGGACTTTACGACAACTGGCTGCCTAGCAGCACATCAGCGTGTCTCGGCTGAACGCATGCCGATCGCAGGTGGAGTCTCTAGGCTTCTCCCGTACAAGCTGTTCAAGCTTGTCTTGGTTGTTGAAGGGCTTTTCCATGCGAGGATTCGCTGCAGTGATGTACAAGTCTTTCTACGCGAGATTCACGGCACGGGTGCTTTATTCGAGCCAGCCCCGGTGCAGATGAGGGCTGTGCTCTTGACCCACGAGTTGGGAAGACGCAGCAATACATGTTCCCGTTCTTTGAGGGTCCAAATACGCTTCAGGTTTCATGCTGGAGATCACTACGGCTGGGGAGCAGCTCGGATGAATTCGACAGGGGCCTGATCATTTTCTGTTGTCTGCAAGGTATCTAGACTAACGCAGCTGTATATGTAGAGCCTCTAGCTGGAGCATGCATGCAGAGTTCGTACAGGCGTGAGCACAAACACAGCCAAAGACAGCAAGCAAGCACTGACGCACGAAGGCACGCGAACACTCTCACTCACTCTATCTCGCATGCTATGCCCAGCCTGGCATAGACTTACAGAAAGGCAACCGCAAAGTATGGAAGGATGCAGACCTCTTGCAGCATTGCGCAGATAGCAGCTGTATTGTCCCGACTGCAGGGGGGCTCTGTCTGTAGCTTTACCCAAGCGACCCTCGCCTGCCGCCGAGCTACTCCACCTTCGCCCTCGGCGGCTCGGTCCATCCACCTTCAACGCGCGCCGTGGTGCGGATGGTGCCCTGCAAGGATCTTGAGATTGGCGTGCATGCCCGATGGCGAATCTCTCCAGCATGCATCAGTCGGAGGTGCCGTGATGGATGCCGTCGAGTTCTGGCCTCGCGACTTGAGATCCTCGCAGCCCAGCAAAGACAACCAAGGCCGTAAAAACCAAGTGAAAACTGCATTGACGCCTGGAATTGCCTGTCAGAAGCTCCATGGGCTTCGCCAGGTGCTGGAGCTCCTGAGCCTGGCCTTCTGGGCGCAACCTTCGCCGCGTGCGGCCTGGCAGCAACAAGAGAGAGGAAGCTGTCTCCGTAGCTCCGGGTCAGAAATCAGATCCGCAGTGCCAAGGCCTGGTAGTCTGCTGCTTGGCTTATCTGGTGCTCCCCTGGCCTGGCACGGCGTCTGTATGAAAATGCTGCACTTTCGGTTCCGTGGATGTGCTCGCATCCTTTGGACGTCTGTCGTGTCTGAGGTCTCTGTGCCTGCTTCTACCGGCGTGCCCGTGTCCGGGCTAGGTACGAAGAGGAAAGCTCCCTGCGAAGGGAAGCTGCGACGATCGGAGTCATGGGCTGAGGAAAAAGGCGAAGTTTTCCACGCAGGAAGGTCAGAAGTTTTCTGGCTAAGCCAAGCAGGAGCAGAGAGGAGAGGAGCAGAGCTTGAGCCGATCCCTTCGTTGGAGCCTCGACAGGCTGAGGAGGGCGAGGCCGAGTTCCTGGCGATAGAGTTCGAATGCGTTTCCAATATTTTTGCGCTGGATCGTCAAGCACATCCTTACACCGCCTGCATTCTCGCTTTGGATACCGTTCGTCTTTTCTAGGATGGTGCAGAGTCGTGCTCCTTTTCGCTGTCTCGGGTCACAGGCCGCCGTGGTCACTGTCGCTTTCTCAGAGACCGTTTCATCACGTTTGCAGTGTTTTGCTCCTGCTCCTTTTCCTCCAACGCCGCGGCAAGACGCCATGGGAAACCTATTAGCCCAGAGCGCTTCCATCGCCCAGGGCGACTCAGAGGCCGAGGCGATCTTCCGCGAGGCCTACGAAGCCGAGGCCACACCACCGTCCGGGTGTTTCGCAGAGCTTCTGAAATCTCAAAGCTCAGAGAAGTTCACCGCACTAGCGCTCGGACAGGCGGAGAGGGCGAAGCTCTTGAGCAAGCAAGTGGAGGCGGGCAGGTCGCATGGAGGATGAAGGACCGTGTTTTGGTTCGCAGAATCAAGCAGCTTCATTTGCAGTTCGTGGACCTGGGGCCTGGGGTGTCAAGCTTCGGTTTCTTCAGGGCAGCATTCGGATCTTTGGGCCCACTTCCAGGCTGCACTGGCAGAGCAATTGGGCGCCCCAGAAGGCCATGGATGTGCCGACATTGGTGGTGGGCTCTGCTTATCAGAGGGTTGTGGGATTCGTTGATATCGGCGTGTCGGTGTCTGCAACTTTGTTCGCGCAGCTTGGGCTGATCTTGGAGGAGGTTGACACACACACACACACAGACTCTCTCTCTTCTGCGTCTCTCGTGTCCACAGCTTTGGAGCTCGGGTCTCAACGTTGGAGCGTCCGAGCGCAGGCATCAAAATCAATGTGGAGGCCGACGGGCATCCGCATGCACTGGCATGCGTCCTTCGAGAGGAAGAGATGCGTCCTTCGGAGAGACGGACAGAAGTCACAGCCTTGGGCCCCGGCCAGGCCCCAGCAGCGCCAGCTCCGGGTGAGCCCGGGGGGTCAACTTGGCGTTTTGCCTACGAGGCCATGTCGGGAATGCCGGGTTTGAGAGGAGAGGTCCCCTATGTTCCCTAGGCTGTGTCTAGCAGATTTCTAAGAACAGCTGAAGATCAGCATCTTTTCTCGAAGTTTACAATCAAGCTCGTTCCGCATCAGGAGAGATGTTTCTGGTGCAAAGAGGGGATTACACATATGGAGGAAGAACTTGATCGCGCGACGGGTTCGCTATTACGGCAGATGACTTGAAACGGATAAGTCACCCGAGACACTGGCACAAAGCTGAAATTACGGATGAGCACTTTGTCGATCTTTGGCCAAGTCGCTCTTCGGCCAAGACAGGCTGTGAAAAAGCGCACAGCCTCCTTGGAGGGCCAGCTGGAAAAGGCCCGCCGCCGGGTGGCTCAGAATGTCGGGTTTTCGCGCTTGAGGGCAGGGCAGACGCGTTCAAGAAGGGCAGCACGACATGTAGATGGGGATGGGGGGCCCTGCAAAGAGAACTCTTGGCTGCTCCAAATGTGCTTGATTCAGCGCTGCCGGGGTGGAATCTCTTTCTTGCAAGCTGTAAGCCGCATTGCGCAACGCAGCGCTCCCAAAATCCTGAGCTCACAGATCACCGAGCCGGAATCTTCTTGTTCCTTCTCAGCTCAAAAGTTCAGCTGGTCATGAAAAAAAAGAACAGAGTTCATGTCCACGTTTGGTTTCGTCTCTAGCTTGATGAGCAGCGTTCCGTGCAGTAGTGCAAGCAGGCTGAAGTCACAGGTGCAGCAGGACCTCAAAAGTTCAGCTGGTCATGAAAAAAAAGAACAGAGTTCATGTCCACGTTTGGTTTCGTCTCTAGCTTGATGAGCAGCGTTCCGTGCAGTAGTGCAAGCAGGCTGAAGTCACAGGTGCAGCAGGACATCAGTTTGCAGTGCGTGGTGTTGATTGCGATCCTCGCTCTTAACCTCACTCTCATCGTCACTCTCAGCCTCATACCCTTACCTTTTGCCCTCACTCCCGCACTTTCTTTTTGCATCTTCTTCGACGACACCAGAAGCCTTCCAAGGTATCGCAGCGCCTGCAGCAACTCCGCCAGCAGACCCGACAGCGGCGGCAGTGGCCGAGGTCCGGGTGACAGGTTCGAAGTCCTGCCAGCCTTGCGATCGCCGGTCCCAGCGATCGCCAGTACAAAGCACCACTGTGACTACTGTTACACGAGGCTGAAGCCAACTTCGTTGCGCCCGACGTCTCGACGCAAAACTTAGAGTCTGGGAATGCTCAACCGACGCTGAACTGGACATGGGGTCGGCCAGAGTGAATCCGAATGGTATGGTTGTTTGCTCCAATGTCGTGAAGTTTTACAGGTTGTTTGTTTCTCCGGAGGAGGCCCTTGCAGCCGCATAGAAATCTGCAAGAGACTTCATTTGTAGACAGGGGCGTTGAGTCGTGTGCAGCCCAGGAACTTTCAGCAGCCGCAGCAAGGCGCGGTTTTCGCTTTAGGAACTGTGGAGGGGGTGAAGGTACACAAGCAAGCGGGAATTTCAGCTTCAAAATGCCGCACCAAACGGACGGTTCAGAAGGAGCTCATCCGGAAGAACACCAGGCAAAATGCTTTCATGTTGCTGAAAGGCAATATGATGGATCCGATGCAGCAGATGCAAAAGCTGCGAGAGGCTCGAAGCATGGGACGGCTGGGCGTGTGCGCAGGGAATTGAGACCCCCAGGTAGCACGCTTGGAGTTATCTCCGCCCTTGCTGTCTTTGTCTGGCCAGAGCTTGCAAGAAGCGCTCCGACCTGAATGAGTCGCAAAGTAATGACAAGAAGCAGCAGAAGAAGGAGAGTAGCCGTGCGCCGAGTAAGAAAGACTTCCGTGAGACACCGTTCAATTCTTGTCGATAGCTGGTTCAGCTCGCAACTTTGCACTTCTACGCAGTGAGACGGACAGGAACGGCATGAACGCCGACAGTACTAGCTCTAATATCCAAATCGCACATGGACACGCCACAAAACCTACAAGGCGTTAGGGGCACATTTGCAGGTGGGCAGCCTTGCAGAGGACGAGGCCGATTCAGGGCGGAACCTGAGCCGTCGCGTTTTTCCAGAAGTCAGTTTGGGTAGAGGAATGGGTCCAGGACAGTGAGGGGATTTCAACATGTGCAGCCGGGGACTTCCCGCAAAAATCGGATGCCGCAAGGCGCTCGAATTAATTTGTTGCACTCATATCTATGTGTTCAGTGTCCGAGCTTGTCTCGCGAAGACAATCAAGGCTCTGTAGACTCTAGTAGCTTCACTCAGAACATCTGGAAGGCAAGAAGTATGCTTCAGAGCAGGGTGCTTCGCTGTTCAGGAGTCGGTGTTGAGGCTGTTGACCTTGGGCACCTTGCCCAATCAGGAGGCCCAATCCGCCGGGTGCTTCACCGGTAGAGCAGGGGTACGATGCCAACAGTCGTGTGCACAGTGAGTGTCAGAGTGCTGCTTTTGTGCTGCCATGCAATTTATGTAGTTATAGAGGCTTACTGTAGCTATCCCACCAAAATGGCCCGGCCAGAACGCCTTCTCGCTCGATCCGACAGTCGGGACCCTAGGGCTTCAGAGAGGTTTGGGGATTTCGGGAGCACTTGACAAAGCCCGGCCACTGTGGCCCTCTCTCGCATGAAATTACTTCGACTGGCAGTGCTCGAGGAAGCTACTCTGAGGAACCGACACACTCTGCTCCCTCGACCCTTGGAAGTCTCGCTCTTCTGGAGGCTACGAAGAAGGAGCTGCCTCCGCTGAACCGAGCACGTGAGGCGCATCCGGGTTGAGGAGGCTCTCAGAAGCACGTGAGGCAGATTGAGATGTGTCGATCTAACCGGTTTGGCATTATTCTCCGGGCCCACAGTCGGCTGCGATGCAGGTGTCTTTGAGGCTGAAGCTTTGTCTTTCGCATGCTGCCAGACCTGCTTGGTCATGTATCCCATGTGTCGCGAATCCATGTTCGAAGCTTGCAGTAACATCTCTGCTCAGCCCCTTTCCTGCTGCTCCGGCGTGCTCCGAGGGTTTCTGTTCGACTGCATGAAATAGACATTGACTGTCGTTAACGGCCATGGGGACACCATGCGCGCGGGTTGCTGGAACCTTCGACGAGCTGCAACAAATAACTGATGACTTGCTCCTTTCACTAGCATTCACTAGCCATGCTCCTTCGCCAGGCACTGAGCAGTGAGGACGGGCCGCTGCGATCAAAACGTTTTCTGAGATGTTGTGTCGCTATCACCGCCATACAGCTGCAACCGTTGCTGCTGCCCCTTCCCATTCCACTGCTATTGCTGCCGCTCCTTGTTTTTCGTTGATGCACTCGGCTGATGTTCCTAGACAGAAGGACTTCGTCGCCAACGACGCGATAGTTTTCGAGCGCAGCTATATATTCCCTGGAGTCGTCGCGGCCCTGGAAAACGAGCATTGCGCAGTCGCAGTCAGCGCGCTGGACGACGTAGATCTTGGATGTGACAACCAGCACAGTGAAGGGTAGGGACCGCGACGCAGACCAATCTGTGCTGTCACTGACGTGGGGGGGCAGATTCCCGACGGCCGCGACCCTGCCGTGGCTCTGGAGTCATTGCAGACACTTGGCCTGCGCTTTGTTTGTTTCTTGTGGCCGACTATCTAGTCAAAAATGGCAGAGAGTGGCTTGAACTCATCAGTAAGGGTCACCAGACATGCACGTTTTCTCATGCCATCAGTCCGGGGCAGTCACCTCGCACTCCCCCCCTAAACAAGAAAAGGAAAAGCTTTCGCGAGATACTCTGCGGAACCCAACGCTGCTTCGCAACCTGAGAAGCCTATAGTGCGAGTGACATGGACAAAGCCCATGTTGCACAGATTCATGAGGAGTATGACGATGGCCAGTAAAAGTAGGAAGCGTGCAGGACATCTTGGAGTGCGTTCAGTGTAGTTCAGGTTTTGTCAACACCACTGTTGGCGAAGACTTATCCAACAAAGGGATGCCAATCTTCATCCAACCACAATGGAGTGAGCTCTGCCTATGTGACCTCATGTCTGAAGCGAGTTCTCGAAATCGCAACTCTGGAAGTCGGGCTTGGGAAGAACTCCGTCCGCAGCTAGCCACGTTGAGAAATGTCAAGATCCAAATTTGGATGGTGTAAGCTTGAAAGATGGATTTTCTTGCTGTCGCGTTCCGTGGGGGCGGCGGGGGTCGTGAGTCCCTGAGCAGTGACGCCCTTTCTTGTTGCGACATCGCGTGCATGGCCAGATCGCAGCACTGAGGACCCGTATGGCCGGCATCCAGGCGCCCGGAGCCCAGATCAGAATCCGTCTGATTCTGCAGGGCTCGGCTCGGAAGCCTCCAGGACGTGGCTCTGGATTTCATTCCTTCCTTGCAGGAAACCCTTCGTGTACTGGACCACGATTTGAGGTCTTGGTTCTCCTGCAAGTCTTCTTGGGTTGCAAGGGGCTGCTGCCCTCTCATCGTTCGCCCACCTACTTTCATAGCAAACCAGCGGTTCTCTGGTCCCCTAAGCCACCTGCCAATTGCGCATGCCGAGGCCTGGTGCAACAGAGACTGAGCTCTTCCTCCAGCCACAGAAGGAGATCGGGCGAGAATCTTAGGCTTCGGCGCTGGTGCCAGTGGCGCAGGCTGAGGTACCGTGCAGACACGTAGGCACGAAGTGTTCACGAATTGAGGCCGTATGTTTGAGTGGAACGGCGGCTCTTCACGGCCCCCTGTTGGTCCATGCGCAGGAGGAAGGAAAGAGCCTGCTGATCATGGTGCACAAAGGACACTTTGCCTGCAATCAAGAATCGCCTGCCAGTGAAAACGATGCAGAGCCTTCTTAACCGCTGACGAGATCTCTGACTGCTGAAATGATGTGTCGAGGGTCGCAGGCGGTTACTCGACGGGCCTAGTGCGAAGCACGACAGTGCAGAGCAAGAGTTGTTGCTCAGCTGATGCTTTCTGGCCACCCCGACGCAAGGCGATCTGCCTGATGGAGAGATCGAGTCGTCCGCGACCGAGCTTTTTTGGCAGTTTGTGTTGCCAAGCGGAGGTCCCGAAGCTTCCTTCCCACCCTCCGATGTGCCCTACCGGTAGCTGTACTTGAATCTGCGACCCAAAACCTACAGCCAAATCAAGTTACGCAGGTGGCAGTGGGTCGTCTGGGTCCTCAGCGTGGGTGCCACCTTCGTTTCCTCCCTCTCTACAACCTTGGCGGTCGCCTCGCCATGCTTATCAGTGCTGGAAGCCAGAGTTAATCCGGTGGCTTGGATGTTTGTCCCGTGAATCTCAGATATCCTGAAGTTAAGTCATCCAGGTGCGTATGTGCTTGCAGTACGCAGACCCCGCAGGTCGTTGCTGTGGGTCCTGGTCTGGCCGCGCCGCCGGCATACTTGTGGTCTTTTCTGGTAGGGCTTAGAACCCTTCCCGCTTTTTTCACCGATCCTGGCAGGCTGGATCAGACGTGGGAGACCTGACTGCGGCATTTGAGAAGGCCTATGCTTCGCTGTGCACTTCCGCTCCATCAACAACAAAGATGGTGTGTGCTTTCTCCACCTCTTCGCACCTTCACTTCCCTGACAAACCTAAACGGGCAAAAGGCAAGAAGCCTCGACAGTTACCAACACTTGCCGTCCTGCTCCAGTTGGTGCCTGTCGCCGGAGCCGTGCTGGCCACTGTTGCCGCCCAGGCCGCCTGGCATCATTCGCCTTCTCCTTTTCAATCGGGTTGCCGAGTTTTGAAGCTTTCATCCGCTCAATGCAAGGAGACCGCGCGTCGCACGGTGGCATCCAACTACAAGTGCGCCGCAGGGAAGTCTATGCAGGGATGGCGGCGAAGACGTGCCCACATTTTTCCGACGTGCCGAAGGGCGCCAGGATGTGATGGGTTTGTGGCTTAGGGCTTAGGGTTGGATGATCACTGATGCACCCTTCCAGGCGGGCCCCTGTTGGAGCCGTTTGAAATAACCACTCACTCCACTGCAGGGTCGAGCTTACTCCGCCATACCTGCTGCCAACGTTGCTGAGTGGGCCCCGAGCTCAGCGAGCCTCAGGTGGCCTCAGGCAGGGTCAAAGCGTGACGGCAGCGCTCTTTTCATGTTGGCGGGTGGTTCCCTGGTAGGAAACCCGAACTCTTTAGACTCTAGCTGAAGGAGCGTCAGAGGACACCCTCCCTGAGCTGCCGATCTTCAGTGGTTTCCGCCAGTTTGGATGGCACAGCAACCTTGACGATTGCATCAGCCGCTAGAACAATCGCCGCTATCACTTCCGCCATCACCACAACCTGGTCATCGTCCAGGTCATCAGCAGGGAAAGGTAGCCACACGGCCGCTTTCAATAGCTCTCGTAGAATCCGTAGAATCTCGATTCCGACGAAGGCTCAATCTCGAAGGACCTCAGCCGCTACACCCGTTCTTGTCAAGCGAACTGAGATCCATTGGCTGCCTCGGCACCTTGACACGGCGGCTGTCCACCGCGCCGAATCGGGAGGCAGTTGGCAGATTCGGCACAGGGCACATTCAGAACGCTGGAAGCAATTTGTTGCATCAGGCCGAGGTGAACATGTCCTTGGCTGCACCCATTGCGGGGCTGATTGCCCGAGGGCTCAGAAGATCTTGGAAGTGTGCCCGGGGTGAGAAAACATCACGTCGTGACGAGAAAGCTTGCAGACTTTCTTCGAGGCTGTGCTTGGCCGCAACGAAAGCTGCCCGATCTAGAGAGGTGAGTGAGGTGTTGGATTGGAAGACTAGGCCAGCGAGCCGTCTCGCTTCACGACACAAAAGCAGACGGAGCATTGGAACAACAGTATCATCAACAATTGCAGCAGAGGGAAGCGTCCACATGTGGATTTACAAGTATGCTTTTGCCTGCAGGTCTCCCTGGGCTTTATGGCCGCAGGTCTGGCGATGGGGCCCGGCACGGACCGGCATATCACAACCACAGATTTATTTAGTCTACTGTGTCATGCCTGTCAACACAGTACTTGTCGCTGTGGTGTCTTTGTGGCGGAGTAGATCTTGATGCAGAGTGGGTCGTGATTTTTGAGGCAAGGTTGCAGGGATCCGAAGTGTTGGGCGATGAGCTAAAGCTCGTGTGACAGAAGTTCCAACATGCCCTTGCCGCCAGCATTGTGCTTAGAACCGCTGCCAAGACGCCGTCATCATGCAAAGCTCCACCTTTCAGCCGCGTGTGTGTGTTGACGAAGTGACACTTTGGGAGCACAAAGCCATGGACATCGAAGACCTGGCGAAGCTGGCCGGCCAGCCACCGGGCTTGTGTTCAGCACTTCGGGTCGGCTAAGCCTTTCCCCTCAACCTCAAGTTTTAGCCAAGTGCTGTCCTGAGACTTCATGAGCCGCAAGGTTCGATGGCTCTACCCTGGTCGCTCCCAGGACCCTTCAGGACCTCTGTGATGGGCCAGGCGCTAGGCCGCTAGGCCAGTAGGCACAGGACTTCTGTTGAGTCTCTAGGGTGCTAATTCCGCCAAGTCTACGCAGCGCAGTCTTCGAAGCTTCTGCTCTAGTTTTTAACCTCGCGACCATTTTGTCAGACAGATGTGCAGCTGGCGGGAGCTTCAAGTCCGCGCTTTAACCAGGAAGTGGTGTCCACCGGCAACTGCATGGGGCCTGGAGCCCAAGAGTATCCAGTCTTCGCATGAGCAGACTGTGGCCCTGAGCCTTGGTTGAGGTGCGGCATTTGCGAGAGCATCGTAGGGTCGGACTTCATCAAGATGGAGGTGGGTTGGGAAGATGGTGGGTTGGGAAGTCAGGATGACGATTGGCCATAGATGAGCTGACGGCGTGAGATGTTCTTAGACTATTAGAGACCTTTGCAACGGGGCCGAGTCTTGAGGTCGTCTCCCAGACCCGCAGCGAGATCCCGTGGTACTGTACATCGTAGATTCGGAAGACCTGGAGGAAATTAGGAGCAAGCACTGACCCGACAAGCGAGCCTTGAGCGTCTCACGACTGCGCAGGTTCGAAAAGGATATCGAGGCAAAGGCTCTCATGCCTGGGTCTGTCCTCCACTCCCCTGGAGTTTTGGGCAGTAGCAAGACCGAATCACAACACCTGAGCCAGCCAAACCCGAAAACAAATCGAGAGCAGTAGTTCGGTTGGGTGAGCGACAAACACACGGATTTGTAGACTCGTAGTCGACAAGCCTCTTTGCTGAGCTTCGCAGCAGGTCATCCCACCAAGACGCCGCATGAGGCCTGTGTTCCTGAAGGCCTGCAGCTCACGAATGCAGCATGCTGCACTCGTGGCAGCAAGGCATACCGGAGTGGTACGAGCCACGGTGCGCATAAGAAGCTGCACACCCGAAATGACGGCTGAAACCTTCCAATGACTTGCTCTAACTCGATCCCGTCTGGAGGAAGCACCTCCGGATCGTGTCGCCAAAGCTGTTGCGGCTTGTCCGGGTGCGCAGGCTCTTCAACTGTAGCCAACTCGTTCATGTCGCCAGCACCTAGGTCATAAGATGGCCGGATTCACGCTGAAGGGACAAGACAGGTTTAAGCCTTTGCAGCATGATGTAGTCGTCCCTTCTTGCACAGTTGCTACGCTGCAACACCACAGCAGAGTCCCTGTAGCCCGCTGCAAGTTTCGCACTTGGCAGACAGGTCGGTGGTTTGCCGGGCGCCCTGGCATCACAAGTCAAAAGGTTCTCCAAAGAGGGGCCAGGGAATTCTTTAGTTCAGTTCAGGCTTCACATCGCCCTGTTGAAGCTTCGGAGTCGAATATAACAAGCTACCGATGCTGCTCGTACGATGCTTCAAGGGAGCCGGGGGCCAATATGGTGCCGAGAGGGTGACTCAGTACGAAGTCTTTTTTTCTCTTTGTTGTGGAGGTTGGCGGCCTTCGAGCGGGCTAGAGGCCTTTGTTGGCCAGGCACTCCTGCTTGCTGCGCTGATGGCAACCGTGCTGCGCGCGGTTCGCCCCCTGTCTGAAAGGCGAAATCCATCCAGAAGGGTTTTGCCAGCGATCCCGAGATCCGCGCCTTGGAGTCGACATTTGTCCAAGCCTTCTCCCAAAAAGCGTCCAGCAAGACCGGGAGGCGGAGGGACGCCACCTTTTGATTTGGCTATTTCTTGCCTGCAGAGGCTTTAAAGCGGCCGCTGCGGGTGGGCTCACCTCTCTCTCCATTCACATGATCGAGTCGGGTCAGGCAGGGTGCAACATGCACAACCGTATCGCACAGCCATAAAAATGAAGATGTGTCCAGTCAGGTGAAGTTTGTGCTCCACGTCAAGGCTGCCTTGTCCAGGGGATAGTTCGCACATCGCTCAGTCCCGAAGAGCCTGCGGCTGAAGAGGCGTGCGCTATGTACGATGACATCGCCACGCAAGGGTCCAAACTGAGCTTTTCTCGCGCAGAGGCTGGGGACTAGAACTTGAGCCTCCCAGTGCCCAGGGCCTCCATCAGTTGCAGACGTCAGAGGTGAGTCAGTGAGTGTCAGAGAAGACGCCGGTCCGACACCCCCAAAAAAAGCTTGCGTCATGCTCCCGACTGGAGGTCTTCGAAGGCCGGGGCTCCCGCTATGGTCCTGTGGCGCCTCTCAAGTCCCTGGAGGCGACATCTCGGAACCCTTGCGGGATGGCACTTGCATGCTTCCTTCGGCGGGGTCTGCAGCTGCATGGGGTCAGCTGCTGTTCTTGCCCGGAATTCAAAGCAAGCTCTCGAGTTCGCAGCAGCAGACAGGTGTTTCGAAGAGACATAGGCGTCTCACAAAGTCTCGAGACGCGCCCGTATGCAAACGTGTCATTTTTCGCCGAGAGGCCACCTTCTGGGCTTTTGCATTTACTGTAGCTGAGGTGCATAGGTGAGGTCCTAGTTTCTGTGTATGCAGAACAGCGGCGGCTTACTTTGCCGGCAATGTGATCTGCACACCGTAGTGACGCGGTTTATCACCTTGTTGGAGGGTTTCTTATAGAGCTGAAGTGCCGGAAGGATGCCCTTGCACGTGCTGAGCCCTTTGCTTTGGTGGCAAAGCCTTGCGACATCAACGCCGTGCGTCGCTACATCTGCGTTATGGGGAACTAGTAGTGTAAATTGCTGCTACCGTCAAGCTCGAGGCTTTTCCGACCATGAACACCGCACAACCCAAGGCAACTATGCACTCGTGGACATGCGAGTGGATGAATTCTGCAAATGCATGATGACAATCTCTTGTGGTACCTACGCAGACAACGTGGCTTGCAGTGCAGAAGTTCTGACAGGTTGGAACAACTACCAGCATCTGCTGCCTTGGCGAATGCAGTCGTTCCCTGTTTTGGGATACTCGTTTTGCCGAGGAATGCGTGGACCGCTTCCTCGGCAACCGACATATCGCCAACGAAGATGTGGAGGTGCGCGTTCTGTTGTGCCGGTTGACTGACAGACTAGCCTGTCGGAAGGGGCTGAGTTGCAAGCCCTGAGCTTGTCAACGCACACCCACGCATTGCTGTAGCCCTGTCAGGGCAACAAGCTTTATATCCTGCACATAAACAGCAGTAGCCATGCAGCCGCGAACATCTGTTACGGACAACGAAAGCTGTGTGGTCGATACCGTGGAGTTCTTTAAGTCGATGAGTTGCGGCTTGAAGCTTCTTGATGAATTTGTTGCCATGTTGGCAAAGCTTCCATCACTTTGAACTCCTTCCCCAGCCACCTTCTCATGCCTTCAGATTGCATCCCCATCCGCTCCGTCCTCCGAAAAGAAAGGAAATCGCGAAAAGGTCTTTATGACCCTGAATC
Organism: Symbiodinium sp. CCMP2592; assembly: GCA_905221615.1. Lineage (NCBI taxonomy): Eukaryota > Dinophyceae > Suessiales > Symbiodiniaceae > Symbiodinium > Symbiodinium sp. CCMP2592. The sequence continues at coordinate 318,766 of CAJNDT010006240.1, forward strand.
TCATGGAGACTTCGAAGCTGTCCCAGCTCATAGAATTGGCAATTGCCTCGAACGCAGAAGGAAAACATTTACGGATCTATTGACTTCCGACGAGCGAATGATGTCGCAGCGAGATTCGCGCTCGATCTCTTTGGGACTTCTCCGAGGAGTGGCGATGGCGGGGTCATGGCTGCCCGGGTCCGTGTCCGTATGTGAAGACCAAGGACGGACGCCACTCGCCTTGCAAGGAATACGTGCTGCATATGTTCGGAACACGGCGTCCGATGATGCCTGTATCGACGTTTGCTGTTGTTGAGCGTGGAGTTGGAAACGTGCATTCCTGGATACCTCTGGTTCAAGGGTCTTGAACCAAGGCCCCGGAAGATCCCGGCATTGTGCCACACTTGTCCGAAGCTGTTCATAGACCAAAGCACCCGGCCCCAGGCCCTAAGTGGTTGCAACGTTTGCAGTTGCAGAGAACCTCTCGCAGCCATGTGGCTGGTTGGTCTGGGCTTGGTTTTGGCTGGGCTTGTGCTGGGCACATGCGGAATGCATTTGATCCGCACATCGGAGCTCAAGAACCAGTCAGGTCAAGTCGCAGAAGGCCAGCTCGCTATGGGAAGAATCAGGGCTGGGGGCACGAGCTGTGAGGGCAGGGGTTCGGACTTAGTTCATGTCGAATGTGTGTCCACCGTGTGGTAGCTGGCCATATGTCAGCCTTACACAACTTCCGGCTGGCATCAGGCAGAATTTGCTTCGCAGCGGGAATGATTCTCAACATCGCGCTTGGACCTATATTGGATGTATCGGGCTATGCCTTTGCGCCAGCCTCGGTCATTGCACCGTTCACCGGCTTCAACATCATCGTCAATTCCTTGCCGCTTGGCCATTCATCGTAGCTGCACTTGCTTTCCTGCCAGTTCGCCGAAACTTGTGAGGATTGCTCCGTGCACACTCGGCGAACAGCTGACCCGCTGTCGGTGCATTGGCATCCTCGTTGTGTTCGTGACCGCAACCTTGTCGGTCTTCTTCAAAGAGGCGCACACCGAGGACTGGACACAGGAACGTGCTCAGGATGTCCTGCTGCGGTGGCGCGTTCTTGCGTACACAGCAATCTTTGTTTCATGGTTAGTCGTGAATGTGCGAGTGCTTGCACATTGTCCACACGGCTCCGTCATCCGGGGCTTCTCCCTCGGAGCGATTTCTGGATCGCTCGCAGGCAACATGTGGTGCACCCGCACCTTGGAGCCAAGTTAAAGCAGGTCTCGTAGCATCCCTATCAGTAGGTGTGATAGCAGGCCCATTAGATAGAGCGAAGCGAGGAAGGAAGGAGGGAGAGACAGCCTCGACAGCAGTTCAGGTTTGGTTGCAGTCTTTTTCAAAGAGTGTTTCGATGACGGCTGTGGAAATACCTGGAGCAACTGGCTCCCGTGGGCACTTCTCGCTGGAGCCCTGTTTTTTGCAATCACTAACGTGCCATTCATGGCGCGGGGTATGCGCCAATATGAAGCCCTGTTCATGGTCACAGTCTTCCAAGGCTCGAACATACTGTCAAACAGTTTGTCCGCCGTGATCGTGCTAGAGGAAATGGATGGGGAGCCCTGGTGGAAACTCGCCGGGTACTTCTTATGCATCGGGGGCATGATCGTGGGGCTGTTAGTGCTGACCAGCGGGGAGGAAGACCTCATCAAAGCTTCCCACAGCAACGGCCAATTGGAGCCCTTGTCTTCGCCACGAATGTCTTTAGTTGAAGATGTCCTCGAGGACACCGCCAGTCTTGGCGACAGCAGTGATTCGCAGCCTCCGGCAGTACTAGAATTCGTGCATGCAGGGGCAAAGACCCTGTTCGACGCCCTGCACCGGCAAGGCTGCGAAAGTCCCCAGGCATTTAGCCGCGACCAGATCTGTTCGATGGTTTGACAAGAAGAGCGACCTGTCCTGCTGTGCACTTCCGCAAGGACACTGCAAGCTGTGCAACCTCCAAGTAGGCAGTGGACACCCAGCACGTTCATTTGCCCCGATGCCCAAGACTCGGCATCGACATGAAGTTTTAGGCCACTGAAAGCCAGAAGCGTGAACCTCAAAACTCAAGACGCCCGCTGATGTTTGCGCATGCTGTCGATGAAAGTGCCGTTGGATATATTCATTTATGGTTCAAGGGTCTTGAACCAAGGCCCCGGAAGATACCACCATTATGCCACACTTGTCCGAAGCTGTTCATAGACTAGAGCATCCGGCCCCAGGCCCTAAGTGGTTGCAACGTTTGCAGTTGCAGAGAACCTCCCGCAGCCATGTGGCTGGTTGGTGTGGGCTTGGTTTTGGCTGGGCTTGTGCTGGGCACTTGCGGAATGCATTTGATCCGCACATCGGAGCTCAAGAACCAGTCAGGTCAAGTCGCAGAAGGCCAGCTCGCTATGGGAAGAATCAGGGCTGGGGGCACGAGCTGTGAGGGCAGGGGTTCGGACTCAGTTCATGTCGAATGTGAACACTGTGGTAGCTGGCCATATGTCAGCCTTACACAACTTCCGGCTGGCATCAGGCAGAATTTGCTTCGCAGCGGGAATGATTCTCAACATCGCGCTTGGACCTATATTGGATGTATCGGGCTATGCCTTTGCGCCAGCCTCGGTCATTGCACCGTTCACCGGCTTCAACATCATCGTCAATTCCTTGCCGCTTGGCCATTCATCGTAGCTGCACTTGCTTTCCTGCCAGTTCGCCGAAACTTGTGAGGATTGCTCCGTGCACACTCGGCGAACAGCTGACCCGCTGTCGGTGCATTGGCATCCTCGTTGTGTTCGTGACCGCAACCTTGTCGGTCTTCTTCAAAGAGGCGCACACCGAGGACTGGACACAGGAACGTGCTCAGGATGTCCTGCTGCGGTGGCGCGTTCTTGCGTACACAGCAATCTTTGTTTCATGGTTAGTCGTGAATGTGCGAGTGCTTGCACATTGTCCACACGGCTCCGTCATCCGGGGCTTCTCCCTCGGAGCGATTTCTGGATCGCTCGCAGGCAACATGTGGTGCACCCGCACCTTGGAGCCAAGTTAAAGCAGGTCTCGTAGCATCCCCATCAGTAGGTGTGATAGCAGGCCCATTAGATAGAGCGAAGCGAGGAAGGAAGGAGGGAGAGACAGCCTCGACAGCAGTTCAGGTTTGGTTGCAGTCTTTTTCAAAGAGTGTTTCGATGGCGGCTGTGGAAATACCTGGAGCAACTGGCTCCCGTGGGCACTTCTCGCTGGAGCCCTGTTTTTTGCAATCACTAACGTGCCATTCATGGCGCGGGGTATGCGCCAATATGAAGCCCTGTTCATGGTCACAGTCTTCCAAGGCTCGAACATACTGTCAAACAGTTTGTCCGCCGTGATCGTGCTAGAGGAAAAGGATGGGGAGCCCTGGTGGAAACTCGCCGGGTACTTCTTATGCATCGGGGGCATGATCGTGGGGCTGTTAGTGCTGACCAGCGGGGAGGAAGACCTCATCAAAGCTTCCCACAGCAACGGCCAATTGGAGCCGTTGTCTTCGCCACGAATGTCTTTAGTTGAAGATGTCGAGGACACCGCCAGTCTTGGCGACAGCAGTGATTCGGAGCCTCCGGCAGTACTAGAATTCGTGCATGCAGGGGCAAAGACCCTGTTCGACGCCCTGCACCGGCAAGGCTGCGACAGTCCCCAGACATTTAGCCGCGACCAGATCTGTTCCATGGTTTGACAAGAAGAGCGACCTGTCCTGCTGTGCACTTCCGCAAGGACACTGCAAGCTGTACAACCTCCAAGTAGGCAGTGGACACCCAGCACGTTCATTTGCCCCGATGCCCAAGACTCGGCATCGACATGAAGTTTTAGGCCACTGAAAGCCAGAAGCGTGAACCTCAAAACTCAAGACGCCCGCTGATGTTTGCGCATGCTGTCGATGAAAGTGCCGTTGGAAATATTCATTTCTGGTTCAAGGGTCTTGAACCAAGGCCCCGGAAGATCCCACCATTGTGCCACACTTGTCCGAAGCTGTTCATAGACTAGAGCATCCGGCCCCAGGCCCTAAGTGTTTGCAACGTTTGCAGTTGCAGAGAACCTCCCGCAGCCATGTGGCTGGTTGGTGTGGGCTTGGTTTTGGCTGGGCTTGTGCTGGGCACTTGCGGAATGCATTTGATCCGCACATCGGAGCTCAAGAACCAGTCAGGTCAAGTCGCAGAAGGCCAGCTCGCTATGGGAAGAATCAGGGCTGGGGGCACGAGCTGTGAGGGCAGGGGTTCGGACTCAGTTCATGTCGAATGTGAACACTGTGGTAGCTGGCCATATGTCAGCCTTACACAACTTCCAGCTGGCATCAGGCAGAATTTGCTTCGCAGCGGGAATGATTCTCAACATCGCGCTTGGACCTATATTGGATGTATCGGGCTATGCCTTTGCGCCAGCCTCGGTCATTGCACCGTTCACCGGCTTCAACATCATCGTCAATTCCTTGCCGCTTGGCCATTCATCGTAGCTGCACTTGCTTTCCTGCCAGTTCGCCGAAACTTGTGAGGATTGCTCCGTGCACACTCGGCGAACAGCTGACCCGCTGTCGGTGCATTGGCATCCTCGTTGTGTTCGTGACCGCAACCTTGTCGGTCTTCTTCAAAGAGGCGCACACCGAGGACTGGACACAGGAACGTGCTCAGGATGTCCTGCTGCGGTGGCGCGTTCTTGCGTACACAGCAATCTTTGTTTCATGGTTAGTCGTGAATGTGCGAGTGCTTGCACATTGTCCACACGGCTCCGTCATCCGGGGCTTCTCCCTCGGAGCGATTTCTGGATCGCTCGCAGGCAACATGTGGTGCACCCGCACCTTGGAGCCAAGTTAAAGCAGGTCTCGTAGCATCCCCATCAGTAGGTGTGATAGCAGGCCCATTAGATAGAGCGAAGCGAGGAAGGAAGGAGGGAGAGACAGCCTCGACAGCAGTTCAGGTTTGGTTGCAGTCTTTTTCAAAGAGTGTTTCGATGGCGGCTGTGGCAATACCTGGAGCAACTGGCTCCCGTGGGCACTTCTCGCTGGAGCCCTGTTTTTTGCAATCACTAACGTGCCATTCATGGCGCGGGGTATGCGCCAATATGAAGCCCTGTTCATGGTCACAGTCTTCCAAGGCTCGAACATACTGTCAAACAGTTTGTCCGCCGTGATCGTGCTAGAGGAAATGGATGGGGAGCCCTGGTGGAAACTCGCCGGGTACTTCTTATGCATCGGGGGCATGATCGTGGGGCTGTTAGTGCTGACCAGCGGGGAGGAAGACCTCATCAAAGCTTCCCACAGCAACGGCCAATTGGAGCCGTTGTCTTCGCCACGAATGTCTTTAGTTGAAGATGTCGAGGACACCGCCAGTCTTGGCGACAGCAGTGATTCGGAGCCTCCGGCAGTACTAGAATTCGTGCATGCAGGGGCAAAGGCCCTGTTCGACGCCCTGCACCGGCAAGGCTGCGAAAGTCCCCAGACATTTAGCCGCGACCAGATCTGTTCGATGGTTTGACAAGAAGAGCGACCTGTCCTGCTGTGCACTTCCGCAAGGACACTGCAAGCTGTACAACCTCCAAGTAGGCAGTGGACACCCAGCACGTTCATTTGCCCCGATGCCCAAGACTCGGCATCGACATGAAGTTTTAGGCCACTGAAAGCCAGAAGCGTGAACCTCAAAACTCAAGACGCCCGCTGATGTTTGCGCATGCTGTCGATGAAAGTGCCGTTGGATATATTCATTTCTGGTTCAAGGGTCTTGAACCAAGGCCCCGGAAGATCCCACCATTGTGCCACACTTGTCCGAAGCTGTTCATAGACTAGAGCATCCGGCCCCAGGCCCTAAGTGGTTGCAACGTTTGCAGTTGCAGAGAACCTCCCGCAGCCATGTGGCTGGTTGGTGTGGGCTTGGTTTTGGCTGGGCTTGTGCTGGGCACTTGCGGAATGCATTTGATCCGCGCATCGGAGCTCAAGAACCAGTCAGGTCAAGTCGCAGAAGGCCAGCTCGCTATGGGAAGAATCAGGGCTGGGGGCACGAGCTGTGAGGGCAGGGGTTCGGACTCAGTTCATGTCGAATGTGAACACTGTGGTAGCTGGCCATATGTCAGCCTTACACAACTTCCAGCTGGCATCAGGCAGAATTTGCTTCGCAGCGGGAATGATTCTCAACGCTTGGACCTATATTGGATGTATCGGGCTATGCCTTTGTGCCAGCCTCGGTCATTGCACCGTTCACCGGCTTCAACATCATCGTCAATTCCTTGCCGCTTGGCCATTCATCGTAGCTGCACTTGCTTTCCAGCCAGTTCGCCGAAACTTGGGAGGATTGCTCCGCGCACACTCGGCGAACAGCTGACCCGCTGTCGGTGCATTGGCATCCTCGTTGTGTTCGTGACAAGAACCTTGTTGCTCTTCTTCAAAGAGGCGCACACCGAGGACTGGACACTGGAACGTGCTCAGGATGTCCTACTAACCATGAAACAAATATTATCGTGTACGCAAGAACGCACCACCGCAGCAGGACCTGCTGCAGCAGTACCTGCTGCGGTGGCGCGTTCTTGCGTACACAGCAATCTTTGTTTCATGGTTAGTCGTGAATGTGCGAGTGCTTGCACATTGTCCACACGGCTCCGTCATCCGGGGCTTCTCCCTCGGAGCGATTTCTGGATCGCTCGCAGGCAACATGTGGTGCACCCGCACCTTGGAGCCAAGCATCAGTAGGTGTGATAGCAGGCCCATTAGATAGAGCGAAGCGAGGAAGGAAGGAGGGAGAGACAGCCTCGACAGCAGTTCAGGTTTGGTTGCAGTCTTTTTCAAAGAGTGTTTCGATGGCGGCTGTGGAAATACCTGGAGCAACTGGCTCCCGTGGGCACTTCTCGCTGGAGCCCTGTTTTTTGCAATCACTAACGTGCCATTCATGGCGCGGGGTATGCGCCAATATGAAGCCCTGTTCATGGTCACAGTCTTCCAAGGCTCGAACATACTGTCAAACAGTTTGTCCGCCGTGATCGTGCTAGAGGAAAATGGATGGGGAGCCCTGGTGGAAACTCGCCGGGTACTTCTTATGCATCGGGGGCATGATCGTGGGGCTGTTAGTGGTGACCAGCGGGGAGGAAGACCTCATCAAAGCTTCCCACAGCAACGGCCAATTGGAGCCGTTGTCTTCGCCACGAATGTCTTTAGTTGAAGATGTCCTCGAGGACACCGCCAGTCTTGGCGACAGCAGTGATTCGGAGCCTCCGGCATTACTACAATTCGTGCATGCAGGGGCAAAGGCCCTGTTCGACGCCCTGCACCGGCAAGGCTGCGAAAGTCCCCAGACATTTAGCCGCGACCAGATCTGTTCGATGGTTTGACAAGAAGAGCGACCTGTCCTGCTGTGCACTTCCGCAAGGACACTGCAAGCTGTGCAACCTCCAAGTAGGCAGTGGACACCCAGCACGTTCATTTGCCCCGATGCCCAAGACTCGGCATCGACATGAAGTTTTAGGCCACTGAAAGCCAGAAGCGTGAACCTCAAAACTCAAGACGCCCGCTGATGTTTGCGCATGCTGTCGATGAAAGTGCCGTTGGATATATTCATTTCTGGTTCAAGGGTCTTGAACCAAGGCCCCGGAAGATCCCACCATTGTGCCACACTTGTCCGAAGCTGTTCATAGACTAGAGCATCCGGCCCCAGGCCCTAAGTGGTTGCAACGTTTGCAGTTGCAGAGAACCTCCCGCAGCCATGTGGCTGGTTGGTGTGGGCTTGGTTTTGGCTGGGCTTGTGCTGGGCACTTGCGGAATGCATTTGATCCGCACATCGGAGCTCAAGAACCAGTCAGGTCAAGTCGCAGAAGGCCAGCTCGCTATGGGAAGAATCAGGGCTGGGGGCACGAGCTGTGAGGGCAGGGGTTCGGACTCAGTTCATGTCGAATGTGAACACTGTGGTAGCTGGCCATATGTCAGCCTTACACAACTTCCAGCTGGCATCAGGCAGAATTTGCTTCGCAGCGGGAATGATTCTCAACATCGCGCTTGGACCTATATTGGATGTATCGGGCTATGCCTTTGCGCCAGCCTCGGTCATTGCACCGTTCACCGGCTTCAACATCATCGTCAATTCCTTGCCGCTTGGCCATTCATCGTAGCTGCACTTGCTTTCCTGCCAGTTCGCCGAAACTTGTGAGGATTGCTCCGTGCACACTCGGCGAACAGCTGACCCGCTGTCGGTGCATTGGCATCCTCGTTGTGTTCGTGACCGCAACCTTGTCGGTCTTCTTCAAACAGGCGCACACCGAGGACTGGACACAGGAACGTGCTCAGGATGTCCTGCTGCGGTGGCGCGTTCTTGCGTACACAGCAATCTTTGTTTCATGGTTAGTCGTGAATGTGCGAGTGCTTGCACATTGTCCACACGGCTCCGTCATCCGGGGCTTCTCCCTCGGAGCGATTTCTGGATCGCTCGCAGGCAACATGTGGTGCACCCGCACCTTGGAGCCAAGTTAAAGCAGGTCTCGTAGCATCCCCATCAGTAGGTGTGATAGCAGGCCCATTAGATAGAGCGAAGCGAGGAAGGAAGGAGGGAGAGACAGCCTCGACAGCAGTTCAGGTTTGGTTGCAGTCTTTTTCAAAGAGTGTTTCGATGGCGGCTGTGGCAATACCTGGAGCAACTGGCTCCCGTGGGCACTTCTCGCTGGAGCCCTGTTTTTTGCAATCACTAACGTGCCATTCATGGCGCGGGGTATGCGCCAATATGAAGCCCTGTTCATGGTCACAGTCTTCCAAGGCTCGAACATACTGTCAAACAGTTTGTCCGCCGTGATCGTGCTAGAGGAAATGGATGGGGAGCCCTGGTGGAAACTCGCCGGGTACTTCTTATGCATCGGGGGCATGATCGTGGGGCTGTTAGTGCTGACCAGCGGGGAGGAAGACCTCATCAAAGCTTCCCACAGCAACGGCCAATTGGAGCCGTTGTCTTCGCCACGAATGTCTTTAGTTGAAGATGTCGAGGACACCGCCAGTCTTGGCGACAGCAGTGATTCGGAGCCTCCGGCAGTACTAGAATTCGTGCATGCAGGGGCAAAGGCCCTGTTCGACGCCCTGCACCGGCAAGGCTGCGAAAGTCCCCAGACATTTAGCCGCGACCAGATCTGTTCGATGGTTTGACAAGAAGAGCGACCTGTCCTGCTGTGCACTTCCGCAAGGACACTGCAAGCTGTACAACCTCCAAGTAGGCAGTGGACACCCAGCACGTTCATTTGCCCCGATGCCCAAGACTCGGCATCGACATGAAGTTTTAGGCCACTGAAAGCCAGAAGCGTGAACCTCAAAACTCAAGACGCCCGCTGATGTTTGCGCATGCTGTCGATGAAAGTGCCGTTGGATATATTCATTTCTGGTTCAAGGGTCTTGAACCAAGGCCCCGGAAGATCCCACCATTGTGCCACACTTGTCCGAAGCTGTTCATAGACTAGAGCATCCGGCCCCAGGCCCTAAGTGGTTGCAACGTTTGCAGTTGCAGAGAACCTCCCGCAGCCATGTGGCTGGTTGGTGTGGGCTTGGTTTTGGCTGGGCTTGTGCTGGGCACTTGCGGAATGCATTTGATCCGCGCATCGGAGCTCAAGAACCAGTCAGGTCAAGTCGCAGAAGGCCAGCTCGCTATGGGAAGAATCAGGGCTGGGGGCACGAGCTGTGAGGGCAGGGGTTCGGACTCAGTTCATGTCGAATGTGAACACTGTGGTAGCTGGCCATATGTCAGCCTTACACAACTTCCAGCTGGCATCAGGCAGAATTTGCTTCGCAGCGGGAATGATTCTCAACGCTTGGACCTATATTGGATGTATCGGGCTATGCCTTTGTGCCAGCCTCGGTCATTGCACCGTTCACCGGCTTCAACATCATCGTCAATTCCTTGCCGCTTGGCCATTCATCGTAGCTGCACTTGCTTTCCGGCCAGTTCGCCGAAACTTGGGAGGATTGCTCCGCGCACACTCGGCGAACAGCTGACCCGCTGTCGGTGCATTGGCATCCTCGTTGTGTTCGTGACAAGAACCTTGTTGCTCTTCTTCAAAGAGGCGCACACCGAGGACTGGACACTGGAACGTGCTCAGGATGTCCTACTAACCATGAAACAAATATTATCGTGTACGCAAGAACGCACCACCGCAGCAGGACCTGCTGCAGCAGTACCTGCTGCGGTGGCGCGTTCTTGCGTACACAGCAATCTTTGTTTCATGGTTAGTCGTGAATGTGCGAGTGCTTGCACATTGTCCACACGGCTCCGTCATCCGGGGCTTCTCCCTCGGAGCGATTTCTGGATCGCTCGCAGGCAACATGTGGTGCACCCGCACCTTGGAGCCAAGTTAAAGCAGGTCTCGTAGCATCCCCATCAGTAGGTGTGATAGCAGGCCCATTAGATAGAGCGAAGCGAGGAAGGAAGGAGGGAGAGACAGCCTCGACAGCAGTTCAGGTTTGGTTGCAGTCTTTTTCAAAGAGTGTTTCGATGGCGGCTGTGGAAATACCTGGAGCAACTGGCTCCCGTGGGCACTTCTCGCTGGAGCCCTGTTTTTTGCAATCACTAACGTGCCATTCATGGCGCGGGGTATGCGCCAATATGAAGCCCTGTTCATGGTCACAGTCTTCCAAGGCTCGAACATACTGTCAAACAGTTTGTCCGCCGTGATCGTGCTAGAGGAAAATGGATGGGGAGCCCTGGTGGAAACTCGCCGGGTACTTCTTATGCATCGGGGGCATGATCGTGGGGCTGTTAGTGGTGACCAGCGGGGAGGAAGACCTCATCAAAGCTTCCCACAGCAACGGCCAATTGGAGCCGTTGTCTTCGCCACGAATGTCTTTAGTTGAAGATGTCCTCGAGGACACCGCCAGTCTTGGCGACAGCAGTGATTCGGAGCCTCCGGCATTACTACAATTCGTGCATGCAGGGGCAAAGGCCCTGTTCGACGCCCTGCACCGGCAAGGCTGCGAAAGTCCCCAGACATTTAGCCGCGACCAGATCTGTTCGATGGTTTGACAAGAAGAGCGACCTGTCCTGCTGTGCACTTCCGCAAGGACACTGCAAGCTGTGCAACCTCCAAGTAGGCAGTGGACACCCAGCACGTTCATTTGCCCCGATGCCCAAGACTCGGCATCGACATGAAGTTTTAGGCCACTGAAAGCCAGAAGCGTGAACCTCAAAACTCAAGACGCCCGCTGATGTTTGCGCATGCTGTCGATGAAAGTGCCGTTGGATATATTCATTTCTGGTTCAAGGGTCTTGAACCAAGGCCCCGGAAGATCCCACCATTGTGCCACACTTGTCCGAAGCTGTTCATAGACTAGAGCATCCGGCCCCAGGCCCTAAGTGGTTGCAACGTTTGCAGTTGCAGAGAACCTCCCGCAGCCATGTGGCTGGTTGGTGTGGGCTTGGTTTTGGCTGGGCTTGTGCTGGGCACTTGCGGAATGCATTTGATCCGCACATCGGAGCTCAAGAACCAGTCAGGTCAAGTCGCAGAAGGCCAGCTCGCTATGGGAAGAATCAGGGCTGGGGGCACGAGCTGTGAGGGCAGGGGTTCGGACTCAGTTCATGTCGAATGTGAACACTGTGGTAGCTGGCCATATGTCAGCCTTACACAACTTCCAGCTGGCATCAGGCAGAATTTGCTTCGCAGCGGGAATGATTCTCAACATCGCGCTTGGACCTATATTGGATGTATCGGGCTATGCCTTTGCGCCAGCCTCGGTCATTGCACCGTTCACCGGCTTCAACATCATCGTCAATTCCTTGCCGCTTGGCCATTCATCGTAGCTGCACTTGCTTTCCTGCCAGTTCGCCGAAACTTGTGAGGATTGCTCCGTGCACACTCGGCGAACAGCTGACCCGCTGTCGGTGCATTGGCATCCTCGTTGTGTTCGTGACAGCAACCTTGTCGGTCTTCTTCAAAGAGGCGCACGCCGAGGACTGGACACTGGAACGTGCTCAGGATGTCCTGCTGCGGTGGCGCGTTCTTGCGTACACAGCAATCTTTGTTTCATGGTTAGTCGTGAATGTGCGAGTGCTTGCACATTGTCCACACGGCTCCGTCATCCGGGGCTTCTCCCTCGGAGCGATTTCTGGATCGCTCGCAGGCAACATGTGGTGCACCCGCACCTTGGAGCCAAGCATCAGTAGGTGTGATAGCCGGCCCATTAGATAGAGCGAAGCGAGGAAGGAAAGAGGGAGAGACAGCCTCGACAGCAGCTCAGGTTTGGTTGCAGTCTTTTTCAAAGAGTGTTTCGATGGCGGCTGTGGAAATACCTGGAGCAACTGGCTCCCGTGGGCACTTCTTGCTGGAGCCCTGTTTTTTGCAATCACTAACGTGCCATACATGGCGCGGGGTATGCGCCAATATGAAGCCCTGTTCATGGTCACAGTCTTCCAAGGCTCGAACGTACTGTCAAACAGTTTGTCCGCCGTGATCGTGCTAGAGGAAATGGATGGGGAGCCCTGGTGGAAACTCGCCGGGTACTTCTTATGCATCGGGGGCATGATCGTGGGGCTGTTAGTGCTGACCAGCGGGGAGGAAGACCTCATCAAACCTTCCCACAGCAACAGCCAATTGGAGCCGTTGTCTTCGCCACGAACGTCCCCAGTTGAAGATGTCCTCGAAGACGCCAGTCTTGTCGACAGCAGTGATTCGGAGCCTCCGGCCTTCATGGATTTCGTTCACGCCGTGGCGAAGGACCCCTTTGAGCACGCCCTGTGCCGTCAAGTTTCCGAGGACGGATCGTTGTATGGGACTCCCGGAGCCTTTGATCGTCCGCGTGCCGTCGCATTCGGACAGGACCTGCCTGAAACAGCTTCGCAGGAGAGTCAATCCACCTCATCGCCCCATTCCCCGAGCGAGGAGCACGACCGCATCTACTGGATGGTTTGAACGCCGGTCGATGCAAAAAGCCTGCTTCGTCTTGCCTCGCCCTGCCTTGCCTTTGACTCTCGTGATCGCCACAGCGCGCATCCGCTCCGCCGAGGTGAGGCGAGCTTGGACTACGTGGACTACTGGTTTCTGAACGGCGTGGACTCGGGGCCGCTGACCTATCAGCCCGGGGCCGATCAGTCGCTGTAGAGGAGGATTCTGATGGATGAGTCATGATTCATGATGATGATACTCTCGGCATCGGCATTCTCGCCGCCACATCATCGTAATCATCGCAATCATCGGCATCATCATCAGCATCATCACCATCAGCATCCTCACCGTCATCGTCACCATCATCGTCATGCTCTGCTTGTCATCATGTCAGTCGAAACGACTTTTCTCAACTTCAACAGCAAGATCGACTTCATCCTCGTATCACAACTACCACCACCGTCATCATCAACAGCATCATCATCATCGTCACTTCTTCTTCTTTTTACATCGTGACCACTCCCCACGTTCATCAGCATCGGCATCTGATGACGTTCCATGTCCGGGTTGCCTCTACTTCACTCGTATCGTTGCAAGCCACTGTACCGGATGGACAAGCATTCCCATCCCCACAAGAACGCCCCCATCATTGCCTGCGTTGGCACATCGTCCAAACGCTTCCAAACGTGCCATGCGTACTGCCTTTACCAATGCAGCTCCACTCCTGTATGGTGTGGTAACCTGTGTTGTCTCTGCAGCGCATCCTTTTGAAAAGGGCTTTGTGCGAAGATCTGGGAGGTTTCTGGGCTAAGGGACTGGCGGCAGCTTTCGGTAATTTCGCGCACGATATCTGAGAAACCGAGCAATGCTCATGCTTGCCTTGTTGTCACCGTTGTCATCTGCATCAGGGTGATCAGCTGGCTGCGATGCATGTGCGAACGAGAGTTGCATGTGCGAACGAGAGTTCAGGTGGCGTTGCAAGATGTGCGCTGACTTCATAGGCATGGGACTTGGCAAGGGAGCCGTGCGTAAGTATACGGAAGAGTTGGACTCGCGAGCGTCTCAGGTTACCAGGCAGACGTTGTCGTCATGGACTGGCCTCTGCCGCATAAGGGAGGGGGATCAGGCGTCGGGGATCCTGTCTGTGAGAGCGTCGGAACCTGTTGTTTTTTCAGCTACAAACATACATCCTGCTCTACAAAGTCCTCACATGGCCCATTGACGAATGTAGGATGTCGTCGGTATATGATATGGCGGCGGAGAGGAGTAACGCACAGAAATCAGAATGAAGGACGAGACAAAGCAGCATGCAGAGGTAAATGTTGACACAAGAGCAACTCTGCCTGGATCCGTGCCCACCGCGAGAGGATTGCTGGCCTGGCGGTACACCCGAGCGCAAGTCGGAGCTCTTTGGGTTGCGACATCCGCTCGTTTCGGCGGTTGCGGGCTTCGAGTAGCCTTATTGGATTTTGGGTTCCCAATCCCGAACATCAAGCGCCAAGCCGAGGATCACAGAGGCCCGAAAGCACGAATGGGACGGCTGGGTGAGATCCTTGGCATTCGTTCACCTCACTGAAGAGACGCAGCGGGCTGGAAGCTTTTCGTAGCGGATGTTGTGAACCGAACCTCGAAATGAGTTGGCAAGACAACCACCAGATCCTTTCCAACTTGTCCTTCAAGGTTTCCCTGTTTCTTTCCCCTTGCTTCGCCTTCCGTTTTCCTTCGCAGAGGTGCTCATCATCGCACGTACGGATCGAGGACACGACGTCGTCGAGTCGGCGAAGGCGAAAGCAAAATGCGTGTCGAATTGTGCCAGTGCGATCTTCACTCGACTGTGGATGTTCAAGCTCGGCCGTTAAACCTATAAATCAAAGACATCCGTACATGTCAGCTCAAGTTCATCTCTCAGCGCCCAGCAGGAAATTGTGTCATCTGCCAAGTCTACATGGTTCCTGAAAGGAGAAGGTCCGAAACAAAGCACCTCCAAATCTGCAGGGCATCAAAGCCAACAAGCTATTATGCATGCCATGTGCATGTAATGCAGGCAGCTGGTCTTCTCTCCTTGGCCCCGGCGGAGTCTACGGAGGTTCTGACAACGCAGTGAGCTTGTCGGCATTACGTGTACTTCCCCCGAAAGACCCTCACGTTTCGAGTTCATTCGCGACGGAGACGTGATTGGAAGCCAAGGCCACACCAAGCGCGCAGAGCAGGCAGGGAGACATTGCCGTGGTGATTCGAGGTCCTGCAGAGAGGATTTTCTGCCTACCCTTTCTCGCCCAGAGCAGAACGACGGCTTTCTGTGCCACATCTGCCAAAGAGCGGCGACCAAGGCTCCAACTTCATTCGGCGCACAGCACATGCCCAGCTCGGCCAGCCGCTGACAGCACTGGATCCCGCCGCGGCAGCCCGGGTGGCGCGTTGGGCGACTTCGAGACTAATTTCGGGAGTTCTCTTGATGGCAACTCCAGGGTTGACGAAAGAGCTGCTAGGGCTGCTAGGGCAGGTGTTAGGCTTCGATCATGTTCAAATGAGGGACCCGCTCCGAGGCTCTAGACAAGTCCTTCATGGATGAAGTGCTGAGAACTGGGAAGCCAGCTGATGGCTCAGATCCAGAACATTTCTGTGGCATTTCGAAAAACTGCGGAGCAGTGTGGCGTTGTACGGTGTAGCAGCACTAAAGTTGCATAAGATGCAATGCTTCAGGAACTTGTGTCAGAGCAGCTATAATCTACAGCTTCATTTCCTACAAGTACTCCCCGTAATTTCCATCAGCTCCTGATTCCCCGAAAAGGCACGAGATTCCTTGTGCCCTCTAAGAGAATTGTTTGTACTGTTTTTATAAAAACAATAAAAACACTTCCCCCCCTCCTCTGAGGCTCCGGAGGCTCCCGAGGCGGCAGAGGAGCTCCGAGCCCTGCTGGGCAGCGAAGCGGAGCCCTGGGCCGAGGCAACAGGAAAAACCCAGAAGTCACAGAAACACAAAAATTGATAATATAGCAGATAATAACAGATAAAAGCTGATGATAATGGACAGTAATAGATAATAGCAAATATATAGTAACAGTAGACATAGTAAACAGGCACTGCTACCACGGTAGACGGTAGCTGAAGTAGTAGTGGGAGGAGGAGGAGGAGGAGCATAGGCACTCGCAGTGGCACGGTTGTCGGCTGACGCGATACCAACAACCGTAGGAGTGGCAACAGTCTTGATAAGCAGAGACTTGTAAGATTGCGTGTTAGTTACTCCAAGCACGAGAGACCCATCGGTTGAGTTGAAAGTGGCGGAGCTTTGCAAGTGCAAGATGATAAATTTGGTAGTGGTCATGACTGTCGTCATAAGCAAAGTATAGTGTATAGCATCATGTGTCACCTTTCATCATCATGCCCATCATTATCATTATCAGCGCAGATGAATGACTTTGCGGATTGATTCTGTCCAATTCTGTTGAAGGGGTATCCGTGACGGCCAGTTGAAGCAGTTGCTCCAACTTGTGGTCAATTCCCGAGCGCTGGGTGTTGAGGGTAATTGGGGTCTATGGGAAAAATCTTTGAGAGATGCATGTCGTGGCACGGGGCTCTTCAATGTGGGAAGGGATCGCCACACGGAAGGTTTGGGTCCACACATGCATCGACTGAAGCTCTTGCGGCTTGAAGCTTGGGGAGGCTCTCCTCCAGTTGCCGCAAGAGCATTTGGCGCTACTTGGCAACGTGAGCTCTTCAATCTCCCCGCGGACGAAGCAACAACAATTCCTGCGGAAGTCTTGAGTGGTCAGGCCCCATTCTTTCGAGAGAGCGGCACCTGTGCATGTCGGGCCAAACTGCGGAGACCCCCGACCCCCGGTCCTGCAAGCTCGCAGTTTATCGCATTTGACACAAGTACGAACCTGGAGAAGTGTTGTATTTTGCTGTGACGGTCTTCGTCCTTGCAGAGCCCTGACAGCCTGAGATTCACCACAGTCCTAGACCCGTGGCTACCTTGCATGCTCCAGAAGTTGCAGGAACCCGATTTCCAGGGCCGATGCTAAGGTATCACTGGGACAACTACAAGGGTGCCAAGAAGCGCCTCGAGCGCTGGGCACCCAGGGTCGTCGCACGAAGAGCGTGTTGACGAGTGCATGGTGGGCTGATTCTGATTCTCTGCGTTCTGAAGGGCAATAAGTGTGATTTTCAGGACATGTCGTGGCATAGATGGGGCGGGAGTTTCCACAGTTACAGAGATTCCAGCTCAACAAAGCGTCTGACCGAGGTGGTGATGCGGTTGAAGCCGCGAAGTGTGAGTTCTGAGTGGCTTGACTCTGCGTCTCAGCCGCTGCAGAAAGGCCAAGATGCTCTCAGCAGACCTGTGGCAAGCCGACAAGGTATGAACCTTCCAGTGTAAGCCTTGCAGGAAACAAGACCTCAGGAACAATTTTTGCAAAGAGGGGGTTGCAAGGGCAAAGTTGAGGGAAGTGGACAGCTCTGGCGCTGGCAAAGTCACAGCAATACAAGATTTCCCTGCACTTGTCGTTGCACAACAAGGTGCTGCATGCAGGCGATTGCAGGCGTGCAGCCCTGGCAACTCTAAGCATCGACACGGGCTTGGCGTGGCAGCTTAGCAGTTCCAAGTTTGGCCGCGAGCAGCGTCGCCAGACATCGTCGACGCTCAAAGTTTCAGCGACGAGGCAAAACGGAGTTCTCGGAGTGCTTAGCGCAGCCATCGGATCTCTGCGGCAGCTGCCTAGCAGTATTCTTCCAGCTATCTGAAGTCTTCAGGTCCCAAACAGGCTTCCTGGTTTCAACAAGCCTGAGCTAAGCCGTCCACTGCAATGTCCAAAGCGCAGAGAGCCAAGTGATGAATTGAGCTCTTCAATAAAATGAGCATACTCTGAGCGGTGTTCGTCCATGGGGGCAGTGATGTTTGGGGCTGCTGGTTGGTGGTGGTGATGGTGATGTTGGTAGGGTGGTGGTGGTGGTGGTGGTGGTGGTGGTGGTGGTGGTGGTGGTGGTGGTGGTGGTGGTGGTGGTGGTGGTGGTGGTGGCGGCGGTGGTGGTGGTGGCGGCGGTGTTTGTGGGGTGGTGCTGGTGGTGTGTCGTTGTTGTCGTAGTCGCAGTCCGTAGTGGCAGTGTTCGCCGTATGGCCTGGTGATAGTTGCTGATGAAATTGCCTTCGTCAATTTCCTGTTCTTGCCTTCTTGACAAATAGTATGTTAGAGGTCATTACGCACCGTCGTACTCGTCGGTACCGATTTTGTTGCCCATTGGGTGTAGGACAGGGGCCGATGGTAGCACATACTAACCTGATTGATCTCCTGATTGTCCACAATGGTGTTCCGTAATGTCAGGTTACTTCATGCTTTGATATCTCTGCGATGTCGCTGACTTTGTAAAATCTGGGAAGAGCCGCGGCAGAAGGACACCCCGGTCAATCTCAACTACCAGCTTCTGCCGGTACTGCGCTCGGAGGTCAAATGTGTATGATCAGGTGCAGTCGGAGGGCGGTGACACATATTGGCTCTGTCACATAGCATCGCAAGTATAAGGGCAGAGTGATGTCGTGAAAAAGTCCGCCTGTACCTCGAGAGAAGACAACTCTGCCAGGCAGGACATGTCAGGTCGCCGGTGTCAGACGCCGTACATCCCAAGTGGTACA
Source organism: Symbiodinium sp. CCMP2592 (assembly GCA_905221615.1). Lineage (NCBI taxonomy): Eukaryota > Dinophyceae > Suessiales > Symbiodiniaceae > Symbiodinium > Symbiodinium sp. CCMP2592. The sequence goes on from CAJNDT010006240.1 coordinate 337,229, forward strand.
AGTGTTTCGTCCATCGAATCGATGAGGTCTTAATGAAGTTTGCCTTGCGTCCTTTTTTGGGCCAGTCGCCGGCGGCTCAGAGCAGTGGTGAGCATCTGAGGTCGGTGGCTCTTGCTCAGTCTGCTTTCAATTTTAAGTGACCTGTCCATCGTGGCATTTTGAGGTGAACTGGAAAAGCTTCGCGTCCTGCCGTGAGCTGCCAGGTCTCTGTCGACTCAGCCGGATCCGTTTGCCGATCCGACTGCGCTCGCCTTCCCGGCGAACCCCCTCCTGGCAAGGGACTTGGCGGACAAATTTGCCGGCTGGGCAAGTGATGGCAAGTGCATAGAGGCCCCATTTTCACAGTCGTCATGCCTTCGTTGCAGTCCTCAGCTGCTATAATTCGGCTGAGATTGGTGGCGTCTGCAGCCAGCATCTCAGACTCGGTTTGCGCGCGGCTCCGCGACGGGCGCCTGCAAAGAAACGCCTGGGAACTGCTTTTTTGTGAGTCACTCGGAGCTTGTAAGAGATTAGACATAGACTCCGACATCTTCACTTTGCGCTATCGAAACCGAAGATTCGCGAAGTAGAACCTCCCAGTGAGGCTCCCCAGGCAGCTTCTGTCAGGGCATCTGGTGCAGTTCTTCTTAATCAGTCCTTTACTACACCTGTGATGTCCACGTGCATTTGTTGCACCCTCGTTTATTCCTGCACGAATGCAGTCATAGGAAGTACAGGGGATGCCCCCCCGGAGCTGTTTCTCTTTTCTCTTTTCGAGTGCAGGCAGTAGCTCACACCTGACCGTCTGAAGCACTCGCAGTCTCGTGGTGATTCTCTCGGGTGCTCATGTCTCTTGTTCCAGGATTGGGGATTCCGCTTCCAGTTTGTGCTTCGTCAGTGCCGCGTGATGCGATGCTGCTGTGCACGGCTGGGCTTCCGCAATTGCCGTCTTCAGTTGGTGGCAGATTTGCGAAGTATTTGCGACATCTGCACGGGCTACTCAACAAAATAATCGAGCTGGGTGGCTGGGCTGGCCTGGACCATCATGAACCAGTGATGAAACGCAGCTCTCTGCTGTGTGTCGAGGTCTCATCATGACGGCGCTGACGCTGCTTCCGATAGGCCTACGCTGCAAGGGTAGGAAGTTGTAGGACCTTGCAACACTGTGATACTTTTGAAGGGAGCCCGAGAGAGAACAAGTCCAACTGAGCACCAAAGCTGGACATGACTTGGGATGTCTGATGCTCGTCAGTCGGAAGATCGCCTGCGTGTTTCTAGCGCAGCCCCGAGAGATGCAGCAATTTGTCGATTTGACCGAATGTGGAATGTGGCTCGTAAAGGACACCTCGATGGCGGGCCCGAGCCAAAGAATTTCAGAGTGTTGCGATCGGCATGCCAAGTTCTTGAAAAGCTTTGGGCGGATGTTGGCGTGAGAGCTTCCAGGGTCTGCCCGGAGCCGCTAATCTCCCTTGTCTGCACAGAGTTGGGCAGTGACTGCTCACCATGTAGCCAGACAGAGTTGTTCCGAGGGGCATGCCTCGTGCCAGAACCCACTCTCTTCTTGATCATGGACCTCTTGGCTCAGGGTGCTGGCACGCAGTGCTCTGGGCGGACTCGCCTCACCTGCCGGCCTTCTAGGTGGGATGAAAGCAGTTAGTAGTGTCAAAAGTAGGACCAAGGGTGCACGGCAAACTGGTTCAGCTCCCTCGCATAAGGGTCACAAGATGCTTGTGGCCGGATAGCAAAAGCCTTCAACTTCCGTCATGTGCTTCACAGCCTTTCAGCCATAGCTTGCTCGTTTGCACATGCTCAGAAAGTGTTGACGACATGAATCAGAACATCTTGCATTCTAAAGATCACATCCACCACCAGACTGAGAGCTTGACTGTTGCGCAGCTACCGCGCTGATACTCTACGGCACCTTCGTGCTGCCCTTACCAGTGCGGAAGTGGTTTCCTTCAACACTTGCACTATAGCCCATGCGGATGCAAGAGGTTGTCAAGGCTTTTCGGAAAAGTGTTGTCACACCAAGCTTCTGGTGCGAAGCAGTAACACAGCATTCAAAAGGCCAAGCGCACAGACGTGGCTCAGGGTCCCGGCGATGCTGCCTCGCTGTACTGGGCCTTCGGCATTTCGGTCCGAACCTGAAATACTTAGCTGGTAAGACTTGCACACAGCTGTCTCGTCACTGATTCGGGAAGTTGTCCATCCAAATATCTTGTCGAATCAATCTCTGCAAGCCCGGTTCTCCGCTGAGTTCCTTATACAGCAGAATGCGATTGCGAGGTACTACTGTTTCAGCAAGGAGCAGAAGCTCCGCCAAAAGAGGCGAACTGCTTGAGAGCTTTGTTTTGTACTCTTTGAGTGATTGCAGCAGTAGGGCCACAAAGCTTTGGACACATCCATGAACTGCCCAATCGAGGAGTGTAATTGTGTAAGTGTAGGCAGTAGGGCATTACTCGAGAATCACTGGCTTCACCGGCCTTCAGCACGGCAGTCATAATTTTGAAGTAACAGCTACCAAAGGGAACCGGTGCACTGCGTTTGTCCTTAGATGCCTGGGTTTGCGTTTGTGCGTGGCTGCACTTCATCAGCATCTTCTTCACCAGGTTCTGCTAGGCGGACCAGATTTTCTAACATGCATTGTTGTTGCGTGCCTGTGCCGTGCCTAGATCTGGATTCAACACTTATCATGCCAATACTCGTAAAATCCAATCACGATATCATAATCATGGTTGTGCAGCAACTATGAAGTGCATGTACTATTTCGACTGTCGCTGCCGTGGCTACCACCGCCGCCACCACACAAGTTTCCGTGCGTCGCTGCCGATGCTATTGCTGCGCTCCTGCTACCTCTACTGCTTCTGCTGTTGCTGGTGCTAAAACATACCCTTCGGGGCCCTTCCGCGCAGGCGATCAACAAGGTTTCTGCGCCACAGCAGGCGTGAAGCTATGATTGCGTGCAGTCATCGGCTACCCTCACTTGCCTGATTTCAGCTGCAAGCCACAGCGTCGCTTGGTAGGGAGACCTGCGCAATCAGGAATACCTGAACTAGTTGAGCTCCTCGTTCCAAAGTTCCTCATTGGGTAAAGTTTCGGTCCTCATCTTCAGAAGGTGTTGGCTGTCCTTCTCGTCTTGATCGGCTTGGCACTGGCAGTTCCAGGCTGGTAGAGTTCATGTCACTGCAGAGAAGGTCTTCCGCCGTTGACATGGCCACTCATGGCTGTTGCAAAAAGTCGGTTCTCCAAGACGGCAGTGGGCCGCAAGGTAGTTATTGACAGCTGTTGCGGAGAGCACCAATCGAACAGGGCATTGACGACAGATGTGATTGTAGCGGTTCACAAGCATGTGACTGAATTGCCAGGCTATGCTTTCCCACAGATTTAAGGCCGGGTCCCTGTGATGGTCACTCGTACTTGGTGGGTTGTCTTCCGCTGCCCCATAGATTGCGCATCATCTGGACACGGGGCCGCTTCAAGGTCGGGCCAGCTGGGATGACTGGGATGTGTTTGGGACCCGATGAACCTCGCGCTGTTCCTTGCCGAACTGGATAGCGGAGAGAGCTGCAGGGCCTAGATCACCAAACTCAACCCTTGGATCCAGTGCAACTTTGCCTGCCCTTCCTCCCAACATCAATTAGAGAGCGGTTTCCATTCGTCAAAGTTGACTTCGGGTGCCGTGGCATGTTCCAAGCAGTTTTTTTTGATCTGCCCCCAGTGTGCCACAGTGTTGCTGTATAGTAGTTGCGCTTACACAAGCCTTAAGTTTAAGTCGCCTTGGTGAAGGGTTGCTGTCCTGCTGCAGACTTTCTCTACTTCCCCGGCTGCCCGAAGACATTCGGATCCGCAAGCTTGCGGGCACAGAGAAGACAGTCTCAGCAAGGCCATTGATGGTCAAGTTAGACGTCGATGACGAGTAATGGTTCCAATGATCCTCTTGCGCGAGCTTGCAGGCTAGTGTTTTCTTTCTGCAACTCTTTTAAAACGTTGGCGGCGCAGTTCTCGACAGAGCGTCAAGAATCAAGCCTCAACCAGGGCCGTCATGTTTCAGTAGTCGTGGGAGAAGACTGTGCTACACAGGTGCATGTGCACCACTAGACCTTGTCGATGGAAGATGAAGCAATTTGTGCAGAGTGCTCGTGGCTCCGAACGGTCGCTTTGGCACTCTTACTGGTGGTAATGAAACCTTACATGGAATGTGGTGATTTGAATAGTCTCAGCGATCTGCCCCCTTCCCCAATGCTGAAGACTGACTTGCCCTCGGACTGAAGCACTGGTATAAGGCATACAGCATACGGTCACTGCTTGCAACTTAAGCCCAGGCTACACAAAGTCAAGGACTGTGCTCACGTTTCTATATGTTTCTTGAGGGTCTGAGCGGACTGGCAACGCCATAACCAAAAGTGCTATCCCAGGCTGCAATGCTTTACGGAAGCAGCCTGCGCAACACGTGGACATAGTTGGCTGTTGTTCTCTGACGCCTTTCTGCTCACGACCAAACCAACAATCACTTTAAACTGTACTGGTGCATCGGATGCTGAGCTCTCGTTGTCCGGAGCTCAGGGCGACCAGCTTGGGACAGATGATCGTTTCTCATATCAGTTTCTGCGGTCTGCATCGAAACTGGCTTCTGCGCAAAGCAGTTGCGCACCGGCCATCCTCAATTTTCGCAGCAAACCCCGGGCGAATGCATGAGTGTACGCAAAACAGGCAGCGCAGGTGCGGTGAAGTGTTGTCATAATTTGCCGGCTTGCTCACGCTCACATTGCAATGGCGACATGTGCTCAAACACACTCACTCGTCTTGAGTGTGGGCGGTCGTCCATCTCAGCATTGTTCGTGCTCGTCAGACAGACCAATTTGTTGTCAGCAAGCACGTTCATTGAAGGCATGAAGACAGTCATATTATCCAGGACCAAGATATGACGAAGTTGTAATCTTTTCATATGCAATTGTCCGCACCACAGGCCCGGCCCTAGGCGGGGGCAGACTCGGCTCGGCTTTTGGCTTCTAATTTTCGGCTTGGCCGATTGACTTAGCGGTTTTTTTGCTGGGAATTTCGTTTATGGCTAGCCTTGGGGGATTTGGGGTTTGGCTTAAACTTTTGAGTCTAGGGTTAATGGGCCGTTGTCATGCGTAGCGAGCACCTACGGCGCGCATGCTAAGCGTGACATTTACTTTGGACGTCACGCGCGCGATAGCTTTTGGCTTGAGTATGACTGCTGCTGGGTAGGGTAGGTGCCAACATGCCGGGCCCCTGCTTCCTGCTTCCTCCCCCGGCAGGACCAGGGCGCATGGAAGGCCTTACCCGCCGAATGCGGAGATTACTTACAGGTTCGCCCCTTAGACGGCGAGTGGCGTCCCTACGGGACGGCCAGGGTATGCATGGAGGAACACGAGTATCCATCGTGCTATAGGGAATGGTTTTAGGCTACTATTGTGGCCGTTGCTCCTCCGCCAGTGTTGCGATCTTCTGAGTTCGACAAGCTAGCCGCTGTGAAGCTTTCATAAGCTCGCCCGATTCTTGCCTTCGCGCAGCTGCCATCTCTCTCCAGGCTTCTGGCTTCCGTTCGAGCTGCTGGCGTTGAGTGTGTGGCGCTCATCAGGCCTGCCGGCTCCGGCAACGACGGGCAGTTGGGTGGAGCGTGGCTGACAGCTTTTTTGCACTTTGTTGGTCAGGGATCCTGCGCCTGCGCAGCCTGCACTTCGAACTGCCTCATTTGCGATCTTCTAGGCTTCCTCGTGTGCCATGGCGTCACGATGCCTTGTGCACAGCAGGAGAATGCTTCCGTCTCAGGTCTTCGCGGTCGATGGTCCACTCGCCAAAACTGCTGTAAAAGGCTGCGCAGGCAGCACAGAGCGCCAGCCGACGTCGAAGGCCATACCCCCGCCCATGCTAGCCCTTTGCGGGGCTCGCACTGCGCCTTCACCGCAGAAGCCAGCCCAAGTTCTGCAGCGTCGGGCAGCCGCGTGGAGCGCGTGGATAAGCGCTTGGAGAGGACCGGGTGCGGAGGCCGAGAACACGCAACTGGCAGTAGTTCAGGAGCACATGCTGAACAAGGCGGAGGATTGGAACCTCAGCATGTTAGACATCGAAGCAGGGGCACAGTTAATGCGTTCAGATCGGCAAAGCCTGCCGACGGAGCTCGATGAACGGGGGACCATCCTGCTGTTCCTCTACGCCAAGGGCGTCTTGAGGCAAGAAGTATCAGAGGCAAGAAAAGCCAAGCTCGCAGCATTGCTGCTACCAGACGACATCTATGAGGAGTCGAAGCAGCGCCTGAGGCGCCTGGTGCTTGAAGGCGAACACAGCCAGAGTGTGCTGGACGACAGCAACTCCTTCACTCGCTTACTGAACTTACTCCCATCGTGGCGGGATAATTTGTCCTATGTGGCGTTCCGCGATGATGGGCGTATAAGCTGCGGCCTGCTGGAGCGTGTGCAGCTCTCCGGACTGTGCTACATGCACGCCCCAGTTGTCCTGCAAGCTTACCTCGTAGCGATGCAGGCGACCGGCACAAGCAAGATGCTGGACCTGGCAGACTACATCCGAAAGTACAGAACCGCGAAGGAGCTGGAGGACCACATCTTCAGAGACGAAGGCGGATCCAGCCAGGCGTTCCTGAGAGAGATTTTGTCGAACTCTTCGGGAGTCGTAGACTTCAGCTGCAGATCTTTGGTAGACGAGATTGTCGGGCAGGCCATTATCAAACGCATTGTCAGCAACCTCAAAGAGTTCGGCCCCGCCCTCGTATCCGGCTTCATGGTCACCGAGAACTTCCTGGACGCCAAGATCCACCAGTACTTCGGCCAAGACAACAGCAATGAAGTCGGCCTTCATGCCATGGTTCTGGTCGGCCACAGAAAAGACGGCGGCCAGGACCGGTTCCTGTTGCAAAACTGGTGGAGCGACAAGGGCTTCATCGAAGTAGACGCGGAGTACTTGGCAGGACAGCGAGCTTCACTGGTGTTTGTGCAGTCCGACCAGCCCGACATCCCTGTTCAATTTTCTAGGAGTTCGGCCCGCCACGTCGAACTGGAAATGACGGTGAGAGAGCGGCTTCCGATGGAAATGTGAGGTCCAGAAGAGACCAGTGAGCAGACGTGCATAGACCAGGACGACAAAGTGGCGATGCAAGGATAAATCCTGGGGCTTGCATGCGTGGAAGCTGGTTGATGAGCCACTAGAATTTCATCAGATGTGCGTTTTAGGGTGCACATGTGGATTATTGTTCCGAGCTCTTCAGAGTCTGCAGCGAGGACTGTGCTGAAGGTGTCATTGTCTGGAGGCCTCACAGTCGAAGCTCAACCAGGCACGGCTGGAGCAGAAGTGCGGCCGTTTCCCTGGTTTTTGGGGAAGTGGCGAGGATTTTTCGTGCATGACCGTTTTCCCTGGAGAATCGCATGTCTGCAGGGGCATGGCAGCTCAGAATGCTTTGAGAGATCGCAGCGACGCGTTTTTGATCCATCGCTTAAATTGCTGCCGTGCGAGCTGTGCTGCAGCCGCGGAGAAATCCAACAAATGTTCTTTAGCGAGAGAGGCTGTCTAGTGCTATATCCGCCATGAGCACTGTTGCCCTCGAAAGAGACGAAGAACTCGGTCTAGGTACCCTCCGGGCATGTGTCAAACAGCGGAGGCCTTTGAAGTTCGGCGTAGGGAGCTCTTCAAGATCCAGGTAGATCTTGTTGTTTTGATGCTCACTGTAGAATCGAAAGTGCAGAATCGGAAGTGCCGGTGTGGCCCTCGTGTTTTGTCGTGTTCTGTCCCCCTGCTCGCGCCAACATCGAAACACTGCCAACCGA